>NW_005087701.1:421888-525248 GCF_000331425.1 Pseudopodoces humilis
TTTTTTTTTTTTTTTTTTTTTTTTTTTTTTTTTTATTTCTTCCTTTGCTAAATGCTGGAGAGGTGCCTGGGGGTCCCGGAGGTCAGTCGGGGTAACTGGGGGAAAGGGTGCACGGCTCTCACGGGGGGATGCTCCCAATTCTTGCGCTGTTACACTCTAGGAGACTGACTTTTTTCCAAGCCATAAGGAGTTGATAATCGTCCTATCTCGCTCATCTGGCAGGATGCCTCTTCAAAACTAATTATTAATCGATAGCATGTATTAAATTCGAGAGTAGTATAAACTTAGTGCTTTCTTATGGACGTGGAATCCGTTAAAATGTCGTTGCAAGCAATAGCGAACTTTAAAACACAGGCTGCCCAGATATGTGGCAGTTCAGTGGTGAGAATGAGCCATTTGGGACTTTCATTTTAGAAATGCTTATACTGAGTAGATTTTCTGTTCATTATGCTTTGGATTTTTTTAAAAAATTATTTTATTTTCAAATTCACTAAAAGTCTATTAAAATGCTCAAATACAGAAGAATGGCAAAGTGTCTTAGTAGTTTTCTTGGTGTAATCGATACTGTTCAAGCTTAGAAGAGTATAGGTTCTTTATCCTAAAAGTTTGTGGTTTAAGTTCCCTTTCTTCAGTTGGTGGCTTCCTTCTGTCTGCTCCAGATAGAAGAGCTTTCTGGTGGCAGTGTCCTTACTGTTACCATCTTAATGCCCTGTTAAGTGTCTTTGTGGTATTTAGTGGAACAGGTAGATGGAGGCTTGAAACTATAAAGAGATGTTGGAAAATGAAAGACAATGCTATGTGTTTGGAATATGTTTTGGAGCCTTAATGAAATCTTACTCTGTTTTAATGTCCTCAAGAAAAAAACCTTGTTTGGATTGGGATGTGCCTGGCATGCTTAACTTGCTGCAGACATAATGCAGAGTATACATTCTGCCTCAATTTAGGATGAAAATTATGTTGGTATGAGGGAATCATTAGGGGGTTTTATGTTTGTTTGTTTTCTCCCATGATGCACATCACAATGAATCCTGAGGTAGCAGAAAGTTAAAGTTTTCTTGTTTTGGGTTTTTTTTTCTTAAAACACAATATGACAGTTAAAAAATATGGAGGCCCTTCCCTCTTCTGTTATGGTGCGTGCCGCAACAAGATCCCGGAGAGCGAGCAGTGTTCTCTGAGCCCAGAGCACACTGTAGAAAATGCTGACAGTTTAAGACAAAGGGATGGGTTCTCGTTTGACAATTCAACAGCTGTTTTACTGAACACAGCCTCAAATAGGCGCAGGGACAAGAACAACAGGGTTTGGGCTAAGGGCACAGGGTTAAATGAGGGACAGTAGGGGCGGATCTGATGGCCGAGGTCCAATAGGGACAAGGGAAAGTGGTGCAGCGGAGTGGATAAGGGTTGGGGGAACCAAGGGGATAACAGTGGTGGAACAGTGTGGAAAAACAGAGCCAATGGGGGTTAAGGGAAGAGAGAACATTCTAGGAAGGGTACATGAACAGTAAATGCGGGCTGAACAAGGGTGACATCAATCCCCACACACTATCAGAATGCCAGCACCTAAACAGCACCGATATATGGCTGCAAAAGCCTGTGGGAACAAGGTTGCCCTAATCTAGAGGGGCATCTTTCCTCTCTTGCCTCTGCCCCTCCGGGGCTGAGGTATGACCACCCTAGTGGCAGATCCCTGAGCCTCCACACCCTTCAATGCATTAGTCCCTGGTGATAGTCTCATACATGGTTTGAGGTTTCCCTCTGCACTTCCAGCTCCTTTCCACATCTAGTCTTGCTGGTTTGATGATCCCACATAGATATTCTGTTGTCATCCTAAGATCAGGTTAGCTCAAATGTAAATGCCTTTACTTCACTCTTACTGGTAACTGCAAACTTTACTGCCTGCTTTCTTTTAGACTTATAGTTTTGTGCCTGTTCGTATTCTATGTAGGAAGTGATGGGAAGGAGGGGAGTGTGTCACATCTGACAGAGGACAATGGCAGGGTGAGATCTAACCTAGCTGAAGCTAACTGTGATGGGGCAATCATGTAAGGACAACAGGATTCTGTTCTGAGTAAGCTGTAAAGTATACCAGAAATAGTCTTTGTAGCTGTCCTTTCTCAGCCACTCAATGCTGCTTCTTTTGGGTTCTGCCAAATCTTTAAAGCATTTAAAGCATCCCTTTCACAAATCCTTATCATCCTCTTGTCTTATTAAACCTTCAGATTTATTCTCTTGTAAATAATATTCTCTTGTAAATCCAGAACATTGTTGATTTGAAAAATGGGCTTTTAACTCTTCTCCACCCATCCTCATCCCCACTTCTGTCCTGTTCCTCTGAACCTCTTCCTTTAACTTTCTCAGTGGACTACCTAAACTTGTTCTTGGGATTTTGCGTGGTTTAACTCATTTTTCTGCTGTTGTTTTTTTTTTTTTAAAGGCGATTTCATCTTGAAGCCTTTATCTTTCACTCTGGTTTTGGTCCCTTCTGATGCTCATGTGACTTTACAGAACCATGTTGAGCTTTGCTGTTCTGTTTAAGAACCCCATTTAAAACATACTGGATAAAGTTCTTTGCAAATATCACCAACTGTAGAATTTTAAATGGGTGTTGGTAAAGTGAAAGGATGCCAAGAAATGTTCAAGTTGAACTAACAATGTTTCCAGAAGGAGCCTGAAAAGTGACAAGGACTGACTTATTCAGAGACTGGTCTCTCTGCTGACCTTGTTCCCCACCCAGGTTAGCTCGTGTGTTCCTTTGAGCCAAATGCTAGCTGTAAGTGCAATGGAAACTGTGTGGAATGACTACAAAGCTTGATCTGTAGCTTGAAAGACAAGTAGGTTATCAGCACAGATTCTCAGCTCACGTACAGACCAGTATCCCTGTACCAACAGTTCAACTGATTATTAAGTGGTCTGTATTTGGTCAAATACTGTCTAATGTTTATTTTCCTAATAAAAATTTCACAATATATTACAGTAGAAATATACCACAATAAATGTTTATTGAAATCTGTTTAACAGACTTGTGGAAATTTACAAGCTGAGTATTGTAGGATATGCTAAAACGAAAGCCTTTTCCCTTGACCCTGAGAAATGCTTAAAGATAAATTTGCTTAAAAGCAACTTTAAAGAGTCTCCCATATGAAGAATCCATTTGCATTTTGTACCATAGTACTTATCATAACTCTAAGGGGTAAAGAAAGTAGTTAAACACTTCTTGGAATAATGGTACGTAGACCCTGATATTAAAGTTGATTCACCCTAGGCAGTGTATAGGCTGGTTTCTGCCTGTCTGTGTTATTCGGGGTAGACCTGATTGCTCAAATATAAATGTGGCTGAGATGTCACATTATTCACATTATTTAAGCCTCCAAAGATCCTTAACCACAATTGTGTATTGGCTCAAGGAACTTGTGTAATCTCACATCTCTGTGTACAATTACTTTGGAAGAGAAATGTCTCATAACTCTTTGGAATATATGCAGAAATCAACATTGTTAGTATTAATATCACTATATTTATTATCATTGTAGAATCTTAAAAGTCATGTAACAGCTTTGTCTGTTGATACAAGTCTATGGCTTGTCTTTGCCATTTGTTTCAGTGGCATTTAAGTCCTGGAACTCTTTAGGAAGGGCAGCAAAGCAGGGATCCAGTGATGACACCTTTATCTATGCTTCGGTAGGAGGGAGTTTGGAAGACTGAACCAAATATGACGTGATTCAGTCATTTTCCTCTTCTCCAGTTCCTTACTTTTACTCTTTATTGCTCCATCCTGGTTGTGAAACATCAGCTTAATGATAAAGGAGCTATTCATGCTAGGAGGTGCCCTCTTGACCCTCATGTCTATTCACATGAACAAAGGTTTGCCTACCCTGGGCGATGTCTTATTTACCAGAAAATACGATATGCTTCCCATTGATAAACATCAAGGCTAGTGAAAAGAAAGGGAATTATTTGCAGATGAGTGAAAATGGTTACTTTCAAAACAGCAGTAAAATGAACAGAGAAACTGCGGGCTGTGTTTAAGGAAAGCAGACAAACATACAGAGTATGAGAACAAATAGTTCAAAAAAGAAGTATGAGAACAAAAAAGTTGACGTCTTTATTTGGAAAGCTATGATAGTTTGGCAGTTAGGAAAAAAAGTAGAAAAGTTTAAAACCACCACAAAAGCATACAAGAGTCTAAATGGGCTTGAGATATAACTTTAGAAATCTAAATGAAAGCCTTAATGCCCAGTGCTGTGAACAAACATTTTAGAAGACTTTTAAGGATAGCTGCTGGAATATACATGGCATGTGGTTTATGCTTAAAGAAGTAACAGTTCAGTGCTGTAACAGTAGTTTCTCCCCTATTTTTTAAAGTGTCTTCATTTTCACAAGTACCTACAGGTTCATTTCCAAGATTTTGTTTTGTGTTTGAAGATGGTGAAGCTTCCTTCTAGATTTGACTGTTCTTGCAATTTATCTTAAATTGTGAAAATTTTAAGATATTATGGTTCTGAACATTGTTTCCCACATTGCTTTGCCTTCAAGCTGCTACCTGAAGGTTTAAATCTATGTGCAATACTTTTGAGAGATTCTGCAAATTAATTTCCTTAAAAACTTGAACTAGGTTTTCAATGCTTTGTTCATTTAACAGAGATGGTGGCTTTTGCTTAGGCTTTGTAGAGTGATTTGGTTTTCAGTGTAAAGTTAATAGAGGCATCTTTATCATAGTATTTTCCTTTCTTTGTGTACTTCACGAGATGCATAAATAAGATTATTGGGTTTGTTTGTTCTTTACCTTCCTGATTCCTTCCATTGAAGATGTTGAAGGTGGGGTGGATAAATAGGGGACTGAATTAATTATCTGGAATGCCAGTTGACTTGTCTCTTTCAAGGCTAAGCCTTTTCCATAGGCTGAACAAAGTAAAGCTGCGCATCTTTCAGACAAGGACAAGTGTCTTTCATTCTGCCAATGAAACAAAGTTGTTAACTATTTCTAGTATCTTTCACATAAAAACTTGACAGTGTAAATTAAGGCTTATGCTTGTGAAATGGGTATTCCTAGATTTTAATTTTTTTTTATCTCTTTATTATGCATCCTCTAAATTCAGCAGGTATTAACTGAGATGAAAATATAGGATCACTGTCCATGGCTGACTAAGATGCCTCAGAGTGTAATGGATATTGCCACTGCAGCATTAGAAAATAATTGAGGACAGGCAGCACAGAATCATTTAGGTTGGAAAAGACTTGTGAGATCATAGAGTCCAACCTTTGACCAAACACCAACTTGTCAAGTGGACCCTGGCACTGAGTGCAATGTTCACTTGTTTCTTGAATGCTTCCAGGGATGGTGATTCCATCACCTTCCTGGACATTCCATTCCAATGCTTAACAACCCTCTCTGTAAAGAAATTCCTCCTGATATCCAGCTGCATATCCCCCTCAGCTTTTTTCTGTGTGTGTCTACTTAAAGCTAAATGTAAACAGGCATGCTTTTCTGTTGTGGGGTTTTTAATCTTTTTTTTTTTTTTTTCTTTTTCTCTGTTTAACCATTAAATTGTTTGAACTTTCTTGTACCATAGTTAAACAAAGCTGATAGCGCATACACTGCCACTCTGATGGAGCAATAGCAATCGATCAGAAGCTATAATTTTTGTGCTATGGGCTTTTCCTTTTTCCTATTATGAACTCAATCCTTGAGCGTTCCTAGTATGCTGTTATTCTGTTACCTTAGAACAGAATGTCTGTGTTACCTTACGTGTTACCTTCTGCTACTAAGTGTGTTTTTGGCAAGCTCTGCTCTAGAGACCATGGCATGCAAGTAGTTTTGCAAGTTATCAATAGCTTGTTCTATGCTTTGGTTCATACTGTTTATATGGTTTTTGCAAGATACCTTCTGTATCCAGTGAAGATACAGTGTAATGATGACTTCCTACAGATTTCCTTTATAAAAACAAATTGATGTTTTTGCTATTAATACTAATTAAACACAGTTAATTGCTTTGCTTTTCTCTGAATGCTATTGGCTTTCAGAACAGTTATATTCTTTGCTGGTAGTGCAAATAGATGTCAACATAGTAATATACAATCTAGAAACAAGCTGGAAGTGACAGTAAATAATCCGATCAGCTGGGGAGCAAAGGAGAATGCTTTTGCACTTTGCTACTATGAATCTGCTGATCACAGTACCTATGATTTGCAAAGCTTTTGTTTTGTCCTGGCACTCGTTTGATTCTACGGATTGAATACACACAAATGTGTAGTTAAATTTCTTCCTGGAGTAGGTTGGAGAACTAATATGTCTGGGCTTTGTTTAGTCCAATCTGAGCTCAGATCACAAACGGAGTCTGCTCTGTAGTATGTAACAGACTGTGGTAACAGGGCAAGCGGAAGAGTTGCACTCTTCAGTGTCGCCCTGAAAACTCAGCTTCAAATTTTTTTTTTTCAGGGCGACACTTCAGTTAAATTAAAATCCCACTTGTGGTCAAACCTGAAGCAGCTGTGGTGCTGCAGACCACCTCAGGAGTACCACACTTTGAGGCCGACTGAACTTTTAAAATAAGCATGCAATATGTATTCTGCATTTTTGCTAGCTCTGCCTGCTGAGGAGCTTTGTCTTCCTTTATTTTCTGTCTTGATTCTGTCAGGTCATCAGCACTGCTGGTTCTAGCGTTACTGGATCATCTCTTTAAACACTTGAATTGTGGGCAGGAGAGATTGTTCCCGGGCATGTATTACCCTAGTTATTGCTGTATTTATGGTCAAATCAGTAAGGAAGGTGGTTTATTTTTTTTCCCTCTGCATTGTATTGTGTGAACTCGAGTGTATCAAAGACACTCTTAGGTGCAGAATTGTTTCAGAAATGTTTTAAAATCAAACCTCACACACTCATTTTCTTAGGAGAAAGAAATGTAAGTAATAAAAAGGAAGTAAGAAACAAATGATAGGTTGTGTTTCCTTTTCCAGCCATATGTGTATCTGTTTCTTACGATGGACCTATTTTTTTTAACCTCTGTTGTGGGATCAATTGCTACAGATCAACCAGGCTGTAGAACTATATTTCTGCCTTAATGAAAAGGTAGACACAGTTTGTGATTGAGTAAACTGATAAATACTAAATTCACTTTGTTCTGTGTCATCTTGCAAATACTCTAAGTTTCCAACTGCTGAGAAACAAAACCCAGACCTGCGTGTCTCCGAGATTTCAAGAGGTGCAAAAATGTCCCAGTTGGACCTATCACAGGTCTCTGAATTCTGATACTTCCTAACAACAGTGACAGTTGACATTCATTTGGACTGCAAAGTAAGTCATAAGATTGTCAGATAATGGCAGCAAGTGAGTAATAGCTGATGGAACTTGAAAATAATTCTGCAAAGGGTTATGAAGGTCCCAAAGTAGAAAGCATAGTCAGATATGATACAGTATTTTTGGCAACCTGGCTAAAATACCAAATTATCAGTGATGACTTCTCTGTGTGACCTCCAAATACTCATATTGCTGCTCCTCTTTGCTACTTCCAGCCTACTCAGAAGTAGTAAAAGAGCTTTGGAGGAAAGTTGCTCAAAAATCATGTTTGGTCCCTCACTAGAGAAACAGTGGTTTGTAAGTAAGTTAGTTCTGGCCTGTAATAGAAGTGATTGATGAGTCTCCTCCAGGTAGCAAAGAAATAGGGAAGGTGTTTGGAGCCAAGCAGCTGAACAAAGAGAAGGGATCTAATAATATTCACTGTGATATCAACTTCTCCCTTAGCCTGTCTTGCATTAGTCTGGCTGGAATATTCAACCTAGCACATGCTCAGCTCTTACAGGTGCTGTTAACCAGCTACAGACTGTAATGCAAATATGTTAAAATCAAGTTAAATAGTTGATCTATGATAGTCTATGATTGGCAGTTAAGGCTTCAGGCCTAAGTTGTGTGTACATGATTGCAGAATGACCAGAGGGCAATCAAAACTTGCCTTGTTGGCACAAGGGTTTTTGAAGGGCACTGGAGTTTGTGCTTCACTCTTTCTTATTTTTATCAGTGCACTCTAAAAATTTTTAACCTGTGTCACTATCAGTTGCCCTTTTAAAATACTACTTGTCCACTTCCAAATTTTTATGGATTTTTCAGGTAGAAGGCAAGGGAAGGGGAAGAGAGCAAAAAATTTTGAAGTTGCTTCTGTTTAGCAGCAAACCCAGTAGTCATCTTCATTGTGTCTTTATTTGTGTCTCTATTTGTTACAGTAATACTAGATTTTCAAGTAGTGTCTTAACTGGATTTTGACTATACGATAACAGTGCTTTTTCATGAAGTTGTTACATAGTCTCTGCAAGGTCCTAAAGTTGTCAGCTTGATTAATAAAATGAGAATAGATGTCTTTATCTTATATTTAGGGGAAGTAAAATATGAGTCAAACTTTGAGAGTGCCTTGGCTTTATTTGCATGTTTTAATAATACTTGTTCAGCTCTGCTACAATTAGACATTTGGTTACTTGGACAGATATCCTCACAGCTGGCTGCTTCTTGTCTCCTAGTGGAGAAGCACCGTCATAAAGTAGCTTCATGCTAGACATTGGCTAGGTGCTTTCAGCTGAATTCTGTGAATCGAAAAACTGTCTCACTTATTTGAGGTAACTGCAGCTTTTCTGTGGTTTTGTTGACTCCCTTAGCGTCTTGTGTGTAAGCCACTTTTAAGCTTGAGGGTTCTCTACTTAAAAATGTGCTTCCTCTGTCTCAGCTTCTGAGAAGGTAATAGATGCTGCTGAACAGTCACAGATGTCAGTTGCAGGAAATCCAGGCTAGGAAGGAAAAGAGTAACAGAAGGCAACAACTATGGTACTTCTGCCAGTTGATCCCTCTTGCCTTTAGTACTGAAGCAAGAATATGACAAAGTAGTTTGGCTTTCATGCATCCTCAGGGATGGGACAGTTGAGAAGTGATGGAGCACAGAGTCTGTTAATTACCTGGCACACATCAAGGTGTACATTACCCTTTGCCTGCAATTTGTATTGTGTTATCTGTTCATGGTAACTGTATGTAAATGTAAGGGAAAATTTTGTTTTTGTAAATGGGAAATGTATGGAAAATTTTGTGAATCTGAAAGTGTGCATGGTTTGGTAGTCTTAAAGTGGAAAGATTTTTCAGCTGACTAAGCTTACTTTTTCACTTAAAATTCTTTCTACAGGATATATGCAATTTCTAGTTTACCAGTGGGGTTTGACTAGGAACTAGATGTAGTACAGGACTGAAAAGATTATTGGAGGATTATTGAAGGCAGTATCTGTTCTGCTTTCTGTCAGTTAGTAGCTGGAAGAAAGCTTCTTCTGTGTACCAATTAATATAGTGCTGAATGTATTAAAATAGCAGAAGATTGTGTTCCAGTGCATGTGTTGTGTGTGTGGTTTTTAATGTTATACAATTTCTGGAAAAAAAACCTTGGGGTTTATATATATGCTGACACAACTGTATTTAAGAAATACTCTAATGCACAGCCAGCTCTTAGCAGCAAATTGATGTTATTGCCAGACTAATTCACTCACCCAGCAGAAGAAGTAGACTAGGCAAACCTAGCTATTACAGGTCTGAGAGTGTCTAGGTCAGATTGTTGCGTGGTCTGTTATCTCAGGTACTGATCACACTTACTTCTAGCCTGCCATAACTGTGCCAGCAGATCTCTGTATTTGAAAACATTTGTTCAGAGCAGCCTCCACTTTTTCCCTAGTCCTCCTCGAAGATTAGTCTTGAGTTGATCTAGTGTTGAAGAGATTTATGGAAAGTAACATAAAAATATTTTATTTTAGGTTAAGCCCTGGATAAAGCTAAATACATAATAACAGAAATCTCAAAGCTGAGAGCCTTTCTGTGTCAGGTTTTTTGCCCTTGTTAGGCCCCTTAAGATAAACCCATCACCTTGCTTTTCATACAAAGCACTCTGTCCCTGTTGACATTGGAAGTATGCATTGCGTTGCCTCCTTGTCCTGCTGCCTGATACAGGAATGATATAGGGAGATAGACTGGTGTGGTTGAGGTTATGTAAAGTTTTTGGTTGACCCTGGAAACCTGGTTGTTTGGCTTAACAAGGTGGTTTAGTGAAGGTACTCCCCTAAAGAGTTAATGGTCAACAGTGTGTCTTTTTCTTGTTCCTGTTCTGTAGTCCAAAAGTCTACCTGATTAAAAATGTTGTTACAAGTAGTCCTCTGTTCTACCCAAGTCTGATCACTTTCAGTGTGTTGATTTGATGCTGTTGGGACAAGCAAGACTTTTATTGTAGCATGTGTAAGCTCACTGAATTGTCAGTGAAGTAAGTTGTTTTACATGGACCTGCCTTTTTTTTTTAGTACCCGTTTCTCCTTAAGATAGGTTGTCAAATAGGAAATAAAGTGTGCGATGCTACTAGCATGCTTAGGCAGCAGCTTCTAGCATGTCTTCAGAGAAACAAGACCTTTAAAGTTGTACTGAAATTTGGGGATGAAAAACAAAAGTGCTTGTGAAACCAAAAGTCTATGACATTTTCCTTCTAGTGCCTAAGAAACTGAACAGTTTTTAGAGTGTTCTAAACAAGTAGCTTTCTGTAAATTTCTTAACCTGAAGCATATTTTAATGGGAGAGAATATAGTATGCAGTGTTACTTTATGCTTCAATTCACTCACTGAGCTGAAAATCTTACTTGACCTCTGTAAACAAAGCTGTCAAGCTTGGATCACTTGTGTTTTAATTTGTCCTAATTAACTATTCTTGTACACTGAGATTGTGATAGGCTGGGGGGGAGGGGGTGGTGGGAAGCTTCATTTTAAACTCAGTTTCCTCTTCTACTTCTCCTGTGTAATGTCAACATTTGCTGTCCAACCACACTGCATCTAGTAAATTCATCTCAATAAACTGTGTTTTTATTGACAATAGGACTGTTTTGGTTTCATTTAAATCTAGTTAAATCAATTGCAACTGAACTGAAATGTATTATTTTGGAAACAGACTGCTGCATGGGTTACCATCTGCTTATGCAATCAGTACCAGTTCTGTTGCAAAAGTCTCATGCAAACACTGTCTGGTTCTAACCATGCCGAACATAGGTCACCAGCTGGTGTGAGGGCTTGATTAAACTCTTGACTCTTCTACTTCCACTTTCTTATCTCTGAAATGGGGACAACAGCATTTTCCAAAGCCCTTCTAAAGGGGAGTTGGCTACATTAGTCACCATGTATGTATTTAGATAGGAAGGAAGCCTAATCCGGTATTATAGATTATTCCAATGTCTTAATTTCAGCTGATGCAACATAAAAATTGTTGAAACACTATTTTTTTCTTTTCCCCATCCAAGGCAAAGTTTATTATAAGCATATCTGAACAGAAGTCCACAAAATTAGCTATACTAATGAAAGCTGTGACATAGTCTGATAGGTTTTATTTCTGAATGAGAATGATTGTGGGCCAATGAAAAGTAGGGACACTTAGTATCTGCAGAACAGCTCCAGTTCCCATGCAGCAATAACCTTTAGCTAATTTGTCTTCAAAACATGTCTATATGGATCTTAAGAAAGTAGAAAGGAAACATTTCTATTACTGCATTAATCAAAAGAGCAAGGGAATGCTGGTAAAGCACTGAATATGCTTTTCATCAAAATAGTTTATTAAGTAGTTCATAAAACTGGAATCTAGTCCTGAAATTAACAGGGGAAAATTCCATATAGACTGCTAAATTCTGTACTCATAATCTGTCAAAAAAGCCAGATGCCTTTTCAAAATGGTTGGTATTTACATCCATTGCACACAAATTGAAAGGAGAAATAAAATTAAGCAACATTAGTTTGCTGAAGCATAGGATCTGGAAGTATCACAAATAGGGAAGCCATGACAAAATAGTTCCAGTTAACTTATTTGCTGAATTAAGAGTTTCACTTATTATTTAACTGTGCAGAAAGTCACAAAAAGGAAATAACCTTGTTGGTCTCTTTCCATTAATATCCCTCACATTATTTGTCCTATGAATTATGGCTTATAGGAAAATTAACTGCCCATGCTATACATCATACACAAGAAAGTCTTAAACAGTGTATACTGTAAAAATATTGACATGCCTCTAAGAGGTTAATTTCCCTACAGATTAGACCGTTTTTTCCAAAGGAAACAGTAACACCTATTTGTATGGCATAATAGAACTCCAGTTGTTGAAATTGTTTTTTATGGACTCTTACCACCTAAATCTCAATGACTTTATGTTTCACTCTAAAATAGAAACTACTTCAAAACTTGGGGGGTTATTGCAGAATTAATTAATTCTCTCATCACAGTAGTTTACCCCTAGTCCTCTTTTTTACAGATCTGGGACAGGAAGTCCTTAATCAAGCATGTTGTTAGCTAGTCATTATGTCAAAGAGAAATTAGCAGCAGGACAGCAGTGGTTGGTAGTGAGGGAAAGCTTTATTCAACTGTAATGGTTCAATGGTTCGAATTAGCCAAAATCCCTCAAAATTCTCCATGTAGCATCTTACAACTTCTGATCAGTGATGTTAAGTTCACTTTCTCTTCAAGGCTTGATCGCATGCTTGATTTCCTGGTATGGAAAGAGCAACAAATATTTCCAGAGAGCTAACTACTCTGTTCCTCTGTCAGTTCACACAAGCAATGCTGGCTTGGCCTCAATTTGCTTTAGTGAGGAAGTGTGCTTAAGTCCAACCCTGTTTGGCATGAACATCCTTCTGTGATTTTATTCTTGAATTTTACTGCATGAAAAATGAAGCCTCAGATTTGGGACATTCTTTTCAATAAAGGTAGTTTGGGAAAGCAATGGAAAGTTTCCATGAGGATGGAGAAAGGCAAAACATAGAACTCATTGCAGACCATGAAATCAATAAGCAATATGCAAATCATGTCTAGGCAGACTACAACAGATTTCCACAAACACTCATGTGCACAGTGTGAGGTCCTTTTAGAAAACACATATATGTGTTTTGACTGCAAATGTCTTATACTGCCTATTTTTAAAACACTGTTTTGTAAAATAGATGCTTGTGATGAAAAGCTGCAAAGACAAATTCAAGTCTTGCATTGCTTCTTAGAAAACAAAAAGAAAAAATTATAGAATGGTTTGGAAGGAGCCTTAAAGATCATCCAGTTCCAACCCCCTTGCCATGGGCAGGGACACCTTTCACTAGACCATGTTGCTCAGATTTGTGTTCTGTTTCCATTGTCAGATGGAATATTTTCATGCAAAATTTGCTTAATCCAAAGAGGACAGTTCTTGTGTTATGTCTGTAGCTGTAGACGTAACAGCCATCTGTAAACCTTCAGTAGAATTGCACTTGGTACAAATAAGGAGTACAAATTATCAATACAAAATCAGTTATCTTGACTTGTACTTCTTTTCAATGCGGACTTAAGGCTTTACAAAGTCAGTAGGGAAATGCATCTACTTTGTAGAACTGCTAGTATATTCAGTAAAGGAAATTATATGTATTCTATATGGCTCAAACCTTACTTGAAGACCTTCTTGTTTGAAGTCTGTCAGGAGAAAAAAATAATTCAAGCTTGTGTTGCAAAAGTATTAGTCTTCTATTTATCAGTAGAGTTCTTTCTTTTCAAATAATTTGGTTTGCTCTTCACCATTTATCTCTCAGGCACTCAGCATTGTGTCCGTCCTTGAGGAAGAGCTCCTACGTGTCTTTGAATGGAGCCACAGAAAATGGTAAAAGAGTAAACACTTCCTCCGAACATCTCTGAAGAACTTCTCCCCTCTTACTAAGAGGATTTTACTAGAGGACAAAATTATGTCTGCAAGCTCACAAATTGTTTCCCCTGGACTGTGTCCTGAAGTTTCCAGACTCATAAATATTATATTTGTGCCACAATTAGAGTTATATGTTTTTCAGGTTCAGGCATGTAAAAAGATGTTTCTTTACATCTCCTCTAAATTCATGATTTATTGTATTTATTGCATGGTATTGTATGATCTTCAGATAACAAGCTAAAACCAGATAACAAGCTAAAAACAGAGTAGAGCATATGTCTTCTAAATTTGTATTTTAAACCTTTCACCCCTTCTTGTCTCTGACTAATGAGAGCTATTTCTGGATAATAAATTGAGATTGTACTTGAAGAGCATGATTTCTGCTGTCTACTATGGGTTAATTAACAGATTGCCTTTCTAAAGGATCACTTAGTCTGATTAAATTTTAATTGAAAAACAAGAAAACAGATGAGCACTTAAAAGACTGAAATAAGGTGTGTTTCTCTCTGTGACAAATGTGCATTTTCCACCCTCATTCATTTTGCCAACTAGGAAGCATGTAGAGTAAGGGGACACAGAGACAAAAAGAGGTGCTTGTGCTTGTGCCTGCACTACTGTCTTTAATGAGACTGCCTTTTGCATGTTAAATCAATTACTTTTCTCTCTTCACTGGGTTGTCACTGTCAGCAGTTATGGATTAATAAAGCCCAGTGCTTGGTCCCTGTTATGAATTTATCATTTTAGCATTGTTCCCACAGACACTCTGCACTTGTAAAAATGCAAATCAAAACCCAGGAGAAAAGATCCTGAAATGACCAGATTGAAATTTGTCATTCTGTTCGTTTTGAGACTCAGTCCACTGAGGAACTGTCTGCATTGTTTAACGTGTGTAATTGGTGTTGTGTTAAAATAATGTTGCCAAAGAGAAAGGGTGGAAAAGTGCTATCTATCTATCTATCTATCTATCTATCTATCTATCTATCTATCTATCTATCATCAGTGCCTGGGCGAAGGTGTGGGAAAACTCTTTCCTACTTGGCAGAATAGTTAGAAAGCAGGTCTGTTCTGCAAAGTCAGGACAGATTTTTAAGCCACTAGCCATAATAAAGGTAGGGAGCTGTGACAGTATTATCTCTTAGGTTTTATTTATAATGGCATTGTATCTAAACACAAATGCTTTTGAAAAACTTCACTCATATTTTTTTGGAAGGTCCTGGAAACTGTATGCAATGGTAAAATGTGGTGGGTTGACACTGGCTGGAGGCCAGGCACTCACTGCTATCACTCCCCTCCACCCCTCCACAACTGGACAGGAGAGACAAACAGTGAAAAGTTTGTGAAGTGAGATAAGGACAGGAAGGGATCACTCACTGATTACCATCACAAGCAAAAGTTTCAACTTGGGGATATTAATTGAATTTATTACTAACAAAATCAGAGCAGGATGATGAGTAAAATAGATCTTAAAAACACCTTCCCCTCACACATCCCTCCTTCACAGGCTCTACCTCCTCCCACTCAGTGACTCAGGGAGACAGGGAATGGAGGCTTATGGTCAGCTCATCACACATTGTTCCTGCCACTGCTCAGGGAGAGGAATTGTTCCCCTGCTCCACTGTGGAGTCCCTCCCACAGGAGACAGTTCTCCATGAACTTCTCCAACATGAGTCTGTCTTATGGGCAGCAATTCACTCTGAACTGCTGCAGTGTGGATCACTCTTCCATGAGGTTCAGTCCTTCCGACACAGCCTGCTCCAGTGTTGGTCCTGTCAAGTCCTACCAGGAAACCTGTTCCAGAGTGAGCTCTCTACATGGATCTGCACATTCCTGCCAGGACCCTGCTCCAGCACAGGCCTCCCACGGGGTCACAGCCTCTTCTCAGGCCTCCACCTTCTCTGGTGTAGTGCTCCTTCACAAGCTGCAGGTGGATCTCTGCATCCCCAGGGAACCGCCATGGGCTGCAGGGGCACAGCTGCCTCACCATGGTCTGCACCATGGGCTGCCAGGGGTATCTCAGCTCCAGAGCCTGGAGCACCTCCTGCCCCTCCCTCTGCACTGATCTGCAGAGTTGTTCCTCTTACATTCTCACTCCTCTCTGCTCTGGCTGCAGTTACATCTGAGCAATAACTTTTTTTTTCCTTCTTAACTACATTATCATAGAGGTGTTACCACAATTTCTGATAGGCCCTGCCTTGGCCAGTGGCGCATCTGTCTTGCAGCTGGCTGGCATTGGCTCTGCTGGACATGGAGGATTCTCACAGAATGTGAGCTGTGTAGCACCCCCAACTACCAAAGCATGGCCATACAAACACAATAGATTCACTAACCCATAGCAAGGATGCTGTTGTTTAAATACTCTATGTATTTACAGGTGATTCTGAGATTGGGTAGTGTGAATTTTAAGAACAGCTAATGTGATAGAACTTCAGATGCATATAGGAATTCACTGGTGTATCCAACAAACCTTTGCAGAGAGATTTGGAGCTCATGTTGAGCAGTTCTAGTTTGCTTTAGAGTATGCCAATGTTCTTCTTCAGTTCTGAGCACCTAAATAAACCTTATAGAAGCTTACTCAGAATTATACTAAATAGTGAATATTCTCAAGTGTAAAGCTATGTGTGTAGGATGAAGATGTGAATGTTTTCTAATCCCTCTTCAAACTCAGTTGTGCCCTTTGAAGAACATACACAGGGTTTCTTTACCATGCAGTGATACAATTATTTAGTCAAGAATATTTTTTCTCTGGTAAAGCCCATTTCTGTATTTCTCTGTGTTTGGTAGTTTCTTGTCTTTGGTATTCTTACTGGACAGCCTGTTCTGTGCTGGTTAATCAGTAAATCAAAGGGGATGTTGAGTCCTAATCCACAGTTTTCTTCATAGCATGTACTTAATTACTTTAACTGGAATCTGCTTTCAAAATCCAGTAAAGGACAAGGTATTGCACTCTGTGCTTTCTCCATCTAAGTGGAGATAATCAAATATTGCAATAAAACTAGCAAGACTGCTTTAAAAGAAAAGAAGTGCCAGACACATTGGAGTCTTGAAACAGTTTTCCCACTTAAAAATAAATCAATAATGAATTGTGACAAAATGACTTAAATAAGAAATCAAGAACGAGACATGTAAAGAAACCTTATAGGTGTTCTGTGTTCTAAACTAACAGCTAAAAATGATGTCTTTTTTGCTGTCTGTTGTGTGCAGAGTGAAAACCAGGCATGTATTTACATGCATTCTTTAAATATCAGGCTTAGATGTAGGGACTGCTTTGTATGAAGTGGCATGTGCTAGAGGCTCAGTTAGGTAAGAAGAATTCTGCTTAGGTAAAGGCACAAGTTCCTGGCAGACCTAAGTAAAGCATAATGAAGGGAAAGCAATAGAGTATCTTGGTTGTGTAATTCATTTATGCATTGAGAAGCAGTGCTGCATGAACAGAATTAAATACTTAAGAAGTTGGCTGGGTAAATGAAGAATCTAATAGATTAACTAAACTTTTTCTGCAGAGCAAGTTCAATCTTATATAACCTTTTGGTTATTTTGGATAAAATGTGTTATATACAATACATTTGAAGTCTACATATACCTTTCTGTTTTGTATGCTGTAAGATACTGGTGGATCATTTAAAGTCACTTGTAGTAAATTTAAATAACTTTTATAATTGCCTTATTGAAAACACACAAACAAACAAGAACAACTGACATGTTGAAGCAGTTAAAAAGCCCCAAACTTCTGAGTTCTTCTTTCTTCGAAGATTGTGGAAAAGTGAGAAGATAATATTCTACCACTGTATTGATAGAACTGTGAAAATATCTCATTCTGGATTAAATCTTGCTATTGTTGGAAAAAAACTCCTTCCTTGAAGTCTGTTTCTTGCCAGGATTTTTTTCCTCTACTAGGAATTTTCAAGACTTTGTCCTTTGATAAGAGAACTGTATTTTAATACTAAACTGTTGATCGAAAGAGGCAAAATATGTATGTACTTGCATTGTATTTATAAAGTCATTGATTATGACAGCAAGGGGAAAACTTATCCCCTGCTATTTGTAGTTGATCTACATAAACATGTAAACATGGGGAATAACACT
Source organism: Pseudopodoces humilis (assembly GCF_000331425.1). Next base: position 439,666 of record NW_005087701.1, read on the forward strand.
TGCTTTCCAGGGTTTGCTTTTATTTTTTTCTTCTATTTCAATTAATAGATAAGGAGGAAGGAATACTCGTATTTGATCTCTCTATTTTTTTGCATAATCTTCATGTATTTTTTTGGTTATGTGTGTTATTTACATCTGTCAACATCAAGCATCAAGCTTGTGGAGTTTCTGTTCTTCTAGAAGTGAAAGTTAACATTATTCCCTCAATGACTACTTCCTATTTTTTGCTTCAGTTTCAGCTTTGACCTTGTGGAAGGTGACTACCGTCCACACTGCATTTTCCTGTTAGAAACAAGCTGTTTCTGCCCTGGGTTTTGTTTATTAAAACAGACTATACAAGTTCCAGGATTACCAAGACTCTTGCAGAACCTAGTTTAATATAGACCATCTGGGGATTCACTTCACTCTTTTATGCTTAGTAGATCCAGAATCAGGCTTGGTAGTCAACTGATGTCCTCTACTCTTAAAGTGGAATTTATTAATTCTCACCATCCTTCTATAATGCAGGTGCTGCTGACTCATATCCTGCACCTCTTGCCCCAACCACCTTCCAGCTCAAGTCTCTGCATAGGTCAGTAAAGGACAGTGAAATTTTCACAGGTTGGCAAGACACAAGGATGTTACCAGTCTGACTGAGACAATGTGGTTCATCTGTCTTATTTTTCTTTCTCAAAAAAGGTCGCAAACCATTCCTCACAGAAGAGAAGTAGAAAATCCAGGACTCAGCTAAAAGACTTCTTTTTACATCTGGCATGGTTCTTGCCTTGATACACATGAAATTCGTACTGCAAACACATAAAACTGAGAAGGAAATGAGAGGTCAGCTATCCTAAGTCCTGCTGGTTCATGTAATCCTACAGAGACTGTGCAGGATTCTGTCCTGTGCAGAAGACTGTCCATTTCCCTGATGGACAGGATCTTCTATTCAGTTGAGGCATTATCGGGGATGCAGAGTGAAAGCCAGTCACCTTCAATATCTACCTTGTTTGTTTGTTGTTTTCTCTTTCTCCAGTGACTATAACTCAGAATAATAGATTATGGTGTTTAGAATTACATTAGATAAGTATTTTTTTTTAAACAACTAAACACATGAAACAGAGAAATTAAGAATTAAGAATTAAACATAAAGAAATGCCTGACCAGGAGAGAGGGGGAACTGACAAGAGCAAGAAAGGAGCGAGACTGCAAGATAAGATAAAGAGCTAGAATACACAAACGAGATGCAAAGACAAAGGCACCACAGGATAAAGAGATTCTTTGGACCTCTAAGCTGGAAAGAAAGGTATCAAAGTCCAAAAAGTGGTCAAAGGACTAAAAAGAGCATGTACAAGAAGACAAGGTGAAAATTCAAGGAGAAAATTGCTGACCTCATCCCAGAGACCCCCAGACAACCACCAAATTGACCAAAAAAAAGAGCAGTTCGCAGCTGCAAAGCGTGGAGCTAATTTTAATATGAAGCAAGGACAATCGAGGGTTGAGAAATGAATATGTATTAGGTGTATTGTGTAACCCTAGTTTGTAAAGGATAAAAAGAGAAACCCAAAGCTTAAAGGTGTGCATGCCTTTCCGAGGAGACATCCCCCATGCACCTCAGCACTGAATAAATTCATACCTACTCTTATAACTACTCTGCGAGTTATAGAGTTCTTTTTCTATCCACATACCACACACAAACTTACTCAGTAGTTGAGCTATGACAGCTGTAAGCCAGGATTAATGTGTTCTAGTTTGACTGTGAACCTACAACTTGATCTAGCTATAAAGTACTTAGAAAATTCAGACTGTGCCTGTGAAGTTGGTTCTGCTGCTTTTAATGTGCAAGCGGACATAAAAGTGCAATATGCCAACAGGACAGGAAACTTCTGACCATGTCCACTCTGCTGCCTGTCTACATAATGAGTCTGAGGAAGCTGTCCTGTCAATCTGGCTGTGGCCACCCACAGGCATTTTTCCTTCAAAAGGGTTACTGGCTGAGAGGGTTTATTTCTCTTTACTTATGTGTAGTCAATCCCTAGACAATATTATCCAGGTCAGCAGAGCTTTGTAATGTATATCTGACCTGATATACAGGGAGTCTTAACATGTGAGTCAGGTTTTTTACAATTGGAAAGATATTCGTTAACAATTAAATACGTTTTTATTGCATTTTAAAATAAACAGCTGACTGCTACTGTAACTTTATAGCTGCAGCCAGAAAACCTAAATCAGTGTAAAACCCATGTGGGACACATAAAAGGGTGTGCAATTTGCATGGCATGCATTTTAACTGTTTATGTATTTTTAAAGTCACTACGAGTTCTTTTAGGCTTTTTGTTCATACAACTGCTTGTATTACTTCACCTGTTTAGCTGTGCTGCTACTGGATTTGGTTAAAATGGAAATCTGGTTAAAGATGAACAGCAGTATACAGTGCATCTGAGAGTTTAAATTTAAAATTTATTACCCTGGATAATTTTATTGTGATTGGCTAAATTGTCAGTACTATACATACCTATGATTAGATAACTAGTGCACTTTTCTGGTGTCTTCAAGTTGTATAAAAGATTCAGATGTCAATGTGAAAAAAAGACTGCTGTCAAAGCTTACATTCCTTGTGGGAAAATCTCTAAAGTACTTGGTAGATTCGAAATCCAGTGTTTTTCAGCGAACTAAATCTTTATGGCCTTGATAAAAGAGCTTGAGAAAGAAGTGAAATTACTGCTATGGTCTTTTGGAGTCAGAAGTGAGGACAAAGCCTAGGAGTCCTCAAAGGATGCGGCAGTTATAGCTTTAATGGATCCAGCTTTTGGATCTAGTAGCAAGCTGTGATTGTCCCTTACACTGTGATACTGTTTAGTGTAGAATGAAAGCCATTTGGTCTAATTTTAGGCTTAATAGTTCAATTACATCTCCTTTCTTGTGGAAAAACAGCATTTCAAAAGACAATTGTTCACACCACTGGGAGAACCTTAATGCTGCCGTTAGATCTATATGTCAGATCCCCAGGGAATGCTTCGAATAACATGGGAGGCTTTAGCCTCTTCAAAGAGACCTGGCTCTGAGCAATAGCTGGCTTTTCTTCCTGTATGTAATAGGGTGCCTGTGGGGCAGGATCTGTTGCTCTACTTTATATATAGCCAGTTTGTTGTCTTCAGTCTTCAGTCCGGTGTATTTGTCAATCTGGCCACAAGTACCTCAGAAGTCCTTTTTTCTTCCTATTGCTATTGTCATTTGACCCAATTGTTCCTTACTATAGTATCTTAAGATTTTCTTTCACTCCTTAATTCTTAGAATAAAGTCAGTAATGGTGTGTGACCTATATGGGCCAAGACTTCAACTTGCTATTTTTAAATTTGTTTTGAGAACTTTCCGGCCCTACTCTTATTCATATAGGGAGGATTTAAGTGGCAGGTGCCTGAAACATCTGAGAAAAATTCCTCTTCTTGGTCCAAGATAGAGGAGATTTAACAACTATTTCCTGTGATACCTGGTGAATTCAGAGTTCCCCTGGTCATCAGGGGGTTAATAAAAATGTCACCAAAGCCAGTAAACACAAGGCTGTATTGGAGCAGTGATGGGGTTTGTGGGGAAGTGGGAAGGTACCTCACAAATGGAGCATGTTGTCTGCTTGATTACTTTCAAATAACTTCCCTTTTTCTACTTGTGTTATTGGCACCAGAAGAGGTAGTAGTTTTAAGTCTGTTTAACTTTCAGCAATAACACCAGAGTCTCTAAAACTTCTTCCCCTTTTTCCTTTGCCAAGAAGCAGAACTGGAACTGTAGGGAATGAGGGAGAAGAGGGGTTTTGATTCTGTAAGGCAAAAGACATTTGACTGAAAATACAGTTTGCCCTTTATCGGTTTGAACTGTCCTGAGGTGACACCTAAGGCGATATATAAATTATGAGTTAGTTATTTTCAGCTTTCGCATTTGGACATACTTGAAAAGGCATTCTTAAATTACATCTTTCAAGATACTAAGAACACTTGCACCATCTACCCTCTTCTTTCTTTTCTTCCTTGCCTCCTGTTTTACAATCCAAGGACTTTTTGGAGGAAGTTTTCTGTAGTTTAAGAAATCAAGCACAGCCAAATTGGGGCATTCTGTATCCTAGCATATGAAAACAAAGGTGTCTCTGACATTGGAGCCTAACAGATTTGCCAAGCAAAAAAACCACAACCATGTTTGCTGTTCTGTTGTACATCACTGTCCACTCACTTTTTTTTTTTGGTCTTTTTTTTTCTGTCTTTTTTTTTTTTGTTGTTGTTAGTTTGTTTGTTTCAAGCCATAATCTTTAATTGTTTCAGTATGGGCTAGAGTTATGCTGCTTGGAAATCAGCTACATATTTCCCACAGCACCAAACCATCTAAGCATGTTTCGTGACCATCCTTGTTCCTGCAGCTGGGATGCATATAGTGCATTCAGACTTATTGCAGGCTTAAAGTAACTTAAAAGACTGGACTGTAGATCATAGATGATTGTGTGCCAATAGCTGTGTGCAAATAGGGACAGGAAGAGGGTGTCAGCTGTGTCTGGAGAATTATCTGTGGTTCACTATACCAAGGTTTCATATAACTGGTAGAGCTGGCCATCTTCCCCAGAATGTTAGCTGCCTGGCTGTGAAGGGCAGCTGTGTGCCATTCAGTCCAGCAGCTTCTTCCTCTCAGATCTGGGCCCTCTTTAGACCTCCAGACCTCAAATCCTGGCAGGTCTTGACATAATTGTATGTACCAGGAAACTGAGCTCATGAGGTCAGGCCAAGGTGGATTAATGCAATGAGATAATGACCTGTCACAATGGGAGCGGATAGCTCACTGGGTCCCTTGGAGATCACTTGCTCTGTGAGGAAACAACTGAAAAAATCCAAGTCTGCTTATGGAATGAAAAATGCCTGGAAGACTGGTGCTTATTGTAACATTTAGGCAGTGGAAGAAGTCAAGGCATCTTTTCAAGAATAACAGATAACAGATTGTGTTTTCCAGGTGGTTTGGATGTCCTTTGGGACTTTCAGAAAGTTTGTCTGCAGACCATGGCAGAAATGAGTGATTGTACTTTGATTGGTTTCTTCACAGATGAGCTCTTGTGATTTTTTTTTTTTTTTTTGGAAGTGGAGTGGCATTGTGTGTTTTACTTGCCTGCTCTCAACCTGCCTGTTTTAGGACTGCTTCTCATTTGTACACCACTTTCTCATGATAAATGAGCACCTTGGTGAGAACTCTCTCCTTTTCTATCCAGAGCCTGTAGGGTGTAGGAAGATACTGCATCCGATTTTACACATTCTTTGAGTTTACCAGGAGAAAAAAAATCTAGTTCTTTACCTTCATTCAGTTCCAATGTGCCTCCTTTTATCTTCTGAAACAGCCTGTGTGTTGAAAGTGCATTTTTAATTAAATTGTTTGCATCTTGTATATGTACAATACATTCACTTTGAGGGCATTTTTATTACAGTAGGGGGGTAGTGATATGTAATAAGTCTCAAGAATAATTAAAGCCTATGTTAACTTGTGTATATTATCAGTAGTAATTGAACTTTGTGTTGAATCTCTGCTAGGTCCAAAATCAGATCTTAATCGAGTAGAAAGAAAGGAAGGGGTGATGGGGGAAGGAAGAGTTGGTTGTAGTTACCTTTATAAGTTCTTGACAGTTTAAGATAAACATCACCTGTCATATTTATTTTTAAAAAATATTTTTAAAAAGGTATATTGCTTCCAGTTTTTAGATATTTAGCTACAGACAGCTTCTATGTTCAACACTTATTGAGGGAGAAATGCAGACAGTGGGTAACATTATAAATCAACATTTGGAGATACCTGCACCTTTTATGCATATGGATGTAGCCTCAGTTTTGTTCAGTGTTTACACTGAAGAGAAAAAAGCTGAGTAACTTGGTAAGGCTTTAACTGCATCATAATGTGTCCGAGCAAAGAGTTAAATAACTAGAGATTTCCCAGAGAGGATATGGTATATCTGTTTTTTTCTTTTAACTTTGGGGAGGTAGAAATGCACTCCAGAATCAGCAAGATGCATGGTTTTAATCTGAAACTTTCACTTTCTGCACTAAATAATAATTAGTGCTTGGCATTCATCATGGCATACCAGATTCCAGCATGGGAGAAGAAAAGGGCCTGATTCAAGGACAGTGATTGGAATCCTGTTGCATGAAACGTTGTGAAAAAAATGTTAATTTCTCTGTCTTTGAAAAGTTTTACCCTTTGCTTGTTCATGGTCGGACTTTGGTAGAGACAGCAAGTGAATTAATATGAAGCACATGAGCTTTGACAAGGATTCTATGACATTCATACCCAAGTCAAGCTGAGGAATGTAACAGTGTTTTGAAATGGATAGTAGTTCTGAAGATGTCCCTAATATTAAACAAAATTTGAGATCTGCACTGTAGTTTAAATGCTAGTTCAGTCTGCGGGAGTGTTACTTGCTCTCTGGAAGAGTTCCATTTGGTTTAAAGTTGTCAAGTAAAAGTTTATCTAATTAGAAGTCCCTATTGAAATGTGAGAGCACCTGCATTAATTTTTCTTATGTGAAGTAAATTTTTAGTATTTCCTAAAATTATTGTTAGTGAATATACTAGGCCAGCCTTCACAAAAAACTCTGAGATTATTTTGAAAGTATGAGCTAAGGGGGAAAACCTGAGTGGGACAGATAAATTGCAGTTTTAGGCTGCCAGGATTTTACAAGGTTGATTGTTACTTTTTCCTTACAGATTGTGTCAGATGCTGCTGGACAGGGGGTTGCCATCACTGGAAACAATACTTTCAACAATTGGAATTGGCCGAATGCTGTGATCTTTGCTGCTACTGTGATCACTACAATCGGTAAATATTTACTATGTCAACCTTCCTAGCTGTAGTTTTCCTCAGGCTCTAGTGTGCTTGTACTCACCCATTTCTGTGTCGAGGTAGCCACTGAATAAAGTCGCCATGCCTGGAGCTGCCTAAAATATGTGTTCAGATTCACAGAGGAAAAAAACGAGGGTTTTGGTACTTTCTCCATGTGTGTACAGAAGAGAAATTTGTGCCTTTCCCATAAGTAATGGATTAAAGGTGCTGTTGGGGTTGGCTGGTGTTATTCCAGTTCCACTGATTCATGCACTTAAATTTCCAATCATAAAATTCCAAAAGAAAAGCATAACAAAGCATTCCATTAAACTAATACCTAAAGCAAGAGTATATGAGGTTTTTGTATTGCTGTCTTTTTACACACATGCGTCCTCTTGAGGTACTGCTAAATTATCAGTGTTACTGGCTTGCAGAACTAGCTAGACTTTTTACCTCTTAAAAGAAGGTGAAGCAGAGCAATGGTTGCTTTTTAAATATTACTACTGATTTGTGTTTGTAAGACCTTCTGTACTCTAAGACTTCTTCCTCCTGTGATATATATTTTTTCAGAACTCAGCATTATTTACCTTCTGCTTTTACAGAAAAATCTTTGCTACATGATGTTTTTACACACTTGTTGAACCTACAATTGAAAAAAAAAATGGAATGGAAAATAACTAGAGAGGATTGGATGTAGAAGTCCTACTGTAAAACCATATGCAGTATTGTAGGTTTCTTTATTACTTAAAATTTCCAATACCCAGCTTATATTATAGCTTTCATGTTGAAGTCAATAAAACACCTAAATAAGAAAACTCTGTCAGAAGCTCAGAAAATAGGCTGCTGATTTTAGAGCCTGAATCTGTATGTCCTGCTAGGTTCTGTGCCCAGCAGAATGAACTAAATTAATTTGAAATGTTTTGCACATAGTTGCCTTGCACTTAACTCACAAGCTCTTTCCCTGCAAAGGTACCAGGTCACAAGTGTAATGTGTATCTTTCACCTGGGAGCTAGCTTCAGGATGAATTTTGAGTTTCATTCCATAAAATTGAATCAGTCAAGTTTTAACCGTGCTGCTTAAGATTGGAACATCATATTAGAAGTTTTGAGATGAGCTTTATTTTGTGTTTACCCCATCTTGTCCAGAAAAAAGATGCACAAAATCTAGGGAATGCTGAAGTGCGGGCTTTTTGCGAGTTTGCTAGAGTAACGTTGGAAGGCATCCAGAATCAGAAGATAAGCAGCTGCAGTAAACTAAATCCCTTTTAGATGTTGAAGTAAGGAATGCCCAACACAGTAGGAGCTCACACAGTATTGTTTTGTGCACAGATAGAATTGCCTTAAATTCTCTTCAACAAGAGCAGAAGGAGGACATACTTATCTCTTTCAGGTTACGGAAATGTTTCACCAAAGACACATGCTGGGCGTCTCTTCTGTATATTTTATGGGCTTTTTGGAGTACCTCTCTGCTTGACATGGATCAGTGCTCTGGGGAAGTTTTTTGGAGGACGTGCCAAGAGGCTGGGCCAATTTCTGACAAAAAGAGGAGTAAGCCTGGTAAGCCCTTACTCGTTTACTGTGAACCATGTGGTTTTGATGCATGAATTAAGCTTACACTTCTTAACTTGCCTGCATATCTTATAGTAAATGAACACTTGCACAAATACAAATTTTCCCAAAAGGTGTTGCATTGAAACAACTGAAAGAGGGATGGGGTCTGATGTGTTAGTTCTGCAAGAAGTTTAGCAAAATCAGATCTCATAAAAACCTTTGGTACTACTTCTCACATTAAAGACCTTTAGGACAAATGTACATGAGGCTCCATTTCACTCAAGACGTTTCATTAAAGCTCCTCAGCACAGAAATGAGAATACGCTGTCCTGCTTGACTCCCACCTGCCTATGTGCTACTATGAATATTTCCTACTCTGCAGTGAACCTACTGCAAAATTGTGACAGCTATAGCTGGTCTATAAGCTGCACAGATAATTTGGCTTAACAGATACCAGCTCGACCAGCCTATCTCATTAGGAGAAACAAGTCCCTGGACAAGCACAGATGCACCCATATAATTGGCTAGTAAGCTGGGTGGAGTTGAGACCCTTGACCAATCATGTCTTTAATCGTGGGAAAATTGAAAGCCCTATAAAAGGAGCTACCCCACAATAAACTCAGACTGTTACTACATGAACCCAGTGTGTGCATGTCACTTCTCCTGTCTCCAGGAGGAGTAACAACATCAGCATAAGACAATATAATATTTTGTTCTGAGTTACTGACTTGTGGTTTTTGGTTTGTGACATTTTGTTGGTTTTTTGGTGATGGTTTGTTTGGGTTTCTTTCTCTCTCTCCCTCCCTTCCCCACTGCAAGTGAATTCTCAGTTCTAACTCTGCACAGAGATGGGAAGCAATGCAGAGTCATAGTGCCTGCACTGGGGCCACTGGGGCTGCTTTACATCCTGATTTCAAAAACAGAGCAAGAACTTTTTTGGTTCTGCACCTGAGAAAAAAGTACAGAAAATAATAGTGAAATACATGTGTGTGTGAGCAGGTTTGTACAAAGGTTGCATGGATGGCAAAGGGAAGGAGTCAGAAATAGGAGACAGACATCTTAAAACACTTCTGATCTTCTGTATTCAAATGAGTAAAAGAAAAGTTAGAGGTACTGGTGGCTTTTTAGACTAGAGTGCTATGTCTATATCCCATGCCAATCTATAAAATACCAGGGACTCCTTATACTCTTCCAAGAGTGTGAAGGAAAACTATGAGGAAATAATCTTTTTTTAGCAAATAGTTGTAAGAAGAGGGAGTTCTGCCTTAAGACAAATAAAAAAAAAAAAAGTGTGTTTACTTCAGTCACTTTCAGTGACTTTTAATTATGGATATTTCAAAACTGAAATATCTGGTGCTGCCAGATAATTATTGGTGCTATGAGCAGGAAAAAATAATTTTGAGATATTTCCCTAACTTTTTCTAATTTTTTTTTTTTCCCACAGAGGAAAGCCCAAATTACATGCACAGCTATTTTCATTGTTTGGGGTGTCTTGGTCCATCTGGTCATTCCTCCCTTTGTCTTCATGATGACTGAAGGATGGAATTACATTGAAGGCCTCTATTTCTCATTCATCACCATCACCACCATAGGATTTGGAGATTTTGTTGCTGGTCAGTAATTATATTTTATGTATTATTTCATTACATGCATAGTGTGGCAATTCTGCTTCCAAACTCTTAATTTGAAAAGATGTTTTCTAAGCTTTTCCTTTCAGGATAGAACATTCTGTTAAGGCTGGATACTGATCCAATGGACTAGATCTGGCTCTTCAGTGTTGGTGTAGATGCCTAAGGCCTTTATTGGGTTAATTTTGCAGCCAAGTTCTAGAGTTTTTAAGTCCTTTTTGTGCCCCAGGTCTGTATTTCAGGCAAGGAGCTACGCTGCCCACCATGGTAGTTCTGCACCTTTGAATGGGATCCAGTACACTAAGCAGGATGCGTAGGCATTGGGCAATGCTTTCTACACCTGCCTATAGCTAGCCAACACGGAATGCTGAGCATATTCCTCTCTCCCTCCTAAACCTCTTCTTTCTTTAAAATCCACTGCTTTGTTCAGCACTTTGGTCCTCGTAAGTGGAACTCTGAATCTTTTTTTCAAGGAAGGTACCTATATATACGTACTTCAGTGGCAAGAAGATTTGTAATTTTCAAATGGGAAAGTGTTCACTTTTATATCTTATATGGAGAGGATAAATATGCTTCATTTTTATTTGTTAGTCCAGTGATCAGAATATGTGTGGCCAAGAACTGGAAGATGTGGGATCAACTTTTTCTTTCATTTCCCCACTCGCTACCTCTCTGACCTGTGTTCAAATAACAACACCCTTTTATTGAGGAAGAGAGCAATTCTCAGAGTCATAACTTAAAAGGTTTATCAGCAGTGAGTCTTCTTTCTGTAATGTTTTTGTTTTTACTTTCCTGTAGGTGTAAATCCAGATGCAAACTATCATGCGCTTTACAGATATTTTGTGGAGTTATGGATCTATTTGGGACTAGCTTGGCTCTCACTCTTTGTTAACTGGAAGGTCAGTATGTTTGTGGAAGTCCACAAGGCAATCAAGAAACGGAGGAAAAAAAGAAAAGAATCATTTGACAACCATCCTCGGTCTAAAAAGCCCCTTCAAATGGGTACCTCAAAGGATGTCAACATTTTCAGCTTTCTTTCAAAGAAGGAAGAGACTTACAATGACCTTATAAAGCAAATTGGGAAGAAGGCCCTGAAGACAAGCAATGACAAAATGATTATAGTGGAAAATGCCAAACAAATGAATGCCAGTATAGATGTTCAGGTGACTTACACAAAGACAGAGTCATTTGAGTATGATGAGGCTTCCCTGGACATGCAAAATGGTCACGTACTGAGACCCCTCCATGATAAACATATCGGAGACAGGCCTCTGGAAGGAACCATGTTTGTGAACCAGCTGGATAGGATTAGTGAAGAAGAAGGTGAAGTGTGGGATTCCAGAGACTATCGACCCTTAATATTTGAGAATGCAAATATAATGTTTGTAAATGAAGATGATGATGAAGAGGAAGATATCTCAGATGATGAGGAAACGTCAAAATCCTCTATGGATGATAATCTTGCAGAGGAATCTGAAACTGCAAAAAAACTGGTAAAATTTCCATCCTCTGATGAATCTACCTTTACCAATAATGAGCTAGAACTTTCTGTGCCTTATGAACAACTGATGAATGAATATAATACAGTAAGCAATGTGAAGGCTACCACATGAAGGATTCTGGACAGTGGTTTTCTGAAAGTGGTCAATGCATACTGAACATAGAGCAAGGTGAAAAGTATGTTTGCAGCTTCTCCTGTCTCTTTGAAAACAAAAGCAAGTCCCAAACTAAGAAACTCCTGTCTCCTTTTCCCATCCTAAGTTGGCTTCTGAGCCCATCAGCTTTGCTTTTCTGAAAGACTTGTAAAATAACAGTTGAATTTGGGTCCTTCTTTAGATTTTATGGTTATTGAACAAAATAGAAAAGACTAATTAATACACTGGATCTGCTCTGAGTTCATGCATTTCATTAAGGAAGTAGTTTGGGAGTGTAACTATACTGATGCAGGACTGTTTTGAACATCAAATGTGTTTGGTTACTCCATTAGCCTTTCACTTCTGATTTGAATCCTGCTTTTATCACAAATGAAATCAAGGGGATTGTCCTTTGTTAAGTTTTTACTGCCAAAAATATGGCTCTAATACACTTTTCTTAATGAGAAACTTTGAATGGAATGCCAGGACACACAGCTGAGGTGTTTTGGTAGACGGAGAAGGAAGCTTCTGAAACATCTCTGTAGAATATGTCAATGCTTGATAAATTATAGTGAGTCCTAATTTCTTAAATAAAATATTAAAATTAGGAGTTCCAAAGGAATGGATCAAGAATGAGCCCTCTAACAAGGAAAAATCATCTGGGATGAAGCTCGTCAGTTGGGCTGCTAAGCTTTCACATCAGCCCCAGAGCTGTCAAAGAGTAACATGACTGGAAAATTTATTGATCAAAGCGTGTATGAGCACAAGCAGGATGCAATGGACTTTTTTTGTGCTGAAAGTGTCCTTCCACTGTCCATTTCCTAAAGGAAGTACTTGAATGAACCTTATACAGTATCTGTGTACAGGTGAAGTTTTATTGACACTGTTCTTCTTAGGAAAAAATCACCTTGGGAAACACAGATATCCTCCAAATGCCCTAATGCCTCAGAATGGACCTGTAGCACCATTGCTGATCTGGGCAGTGTGTTAGTCAGTATTGTTGTTTGATGTTCCTCCCTGCCTTGGTATTTCAGACATGACTTGAATGGGAGACGATTTTTGAAACAGTTGATTACACCTTGTATAGTATTTTTTTGTTTTTAGAGTTTGACCTGTGCGCATATACAATGGTTATTCTATCCCACTTGATAGAAGGTTGGGCAATATCAAACCTTGGGCAAACTGAGATGTGATCAAGTGACTTCAGGCCATAAGGCACTTTTTTTAGAAGGCACTTTGGCTCTAAGTTTCTAAAAGTATTATCTTTTGACTTGGAGATGGGATACTCACTAGAAGGAAACATGTGTGTTCATAACATGTATGCCCAAATTCTTTTGGCTACAAAGAAATTTTACCGTGGTTTTATTTTTCTTTCTTTTCTATATCTATGCATTAACCCTGACACCTTTCAAATGAGATTTTATGCTGACAAAAGGTATTGACTTCTGTTTTATCCAATACACTTGGAACAGTTTTATCAAGTATACTTGGAACAGAAAATAGCCAAGACCTTTAAACCTTAACATGTCAGGTTCTGCTGATCCGTTTGGTTTTAGAGTATTTAAGCCATTCTGGTATGTCTGAAAGTTTCGAAGGTTCAGTGAACAGTTAAAAGTTGTCTGAGTCTCATTTTCAGTGTAATGCTGGCAGACTCACTAGTTCTCTAACATGACCTTATGGAACCTTGCAATGCTAATCTTAAATTAATGGCTATTTCTGATAACTACAAATATTGGCTGCAGCTTTAGTTGCTGGCCTGTTCCACAGAAGGAGGATATATGGGAAGCTGGCACTCTGGTTGGATAGCCTTTAGATAGGAAGTTTTGAAGTTATCTACTGTGAAACAAAAGACTGTCTACTATTCTGTTTTTTTTCCTATAATTTTCTACATATATGACATTTTATCAAATAGAATGTGAACACAATGGCCAAATCATTGCCAACTCATGTCCTCTTCTGTTATACTAAACATCTGTGGAGTTAACCTAATTTGATTTGTATTTAATCTGCAATTTATGGTAGTATTATTTAAAAATAAATTCTCATTTGTAATCAAATTCTATTATATTTACAATATTTGGAGCAGGGGTGGCTGGATGATTTTGACTTGTATCTGACAGGAAAGAGGTAGAAGCCTTATCAAGGTGATTCTTATTTACTTCTAGTAAGATACCTTTATCCCCACTCTTCTAAAATTATTCCAAGTCCTTCAAGTTTTTGTATCTGAAGGTTTGTGTTTGACAGCTGTACTTCATAACTGTTAGAAATGTTAGGCAGGATTATGTGCGTATGTGCAGGATGCGTGTGTAGTCAGTTTAGCCTTCTCTTTTTAAAAAAATATTTTTTCTTTAAAAAATTCCACACTAACTTAAAAGAAAATGAGAAAGCACTCCATATAGCTTGTGTTGTCCTCCAACTTGTCTTCCATTATTGATGCAAAGATCAAAGTTTTAGTAACAGTTAGAAAGCAACAGGACAATGAGGAGAGAAAAGACTTTCAGCAAGTGCATGAAATGGAAAAGCATAGTCCAGTCTTCATTTAAAAAACAAGAAAAAAGAAAAAAAAAAATCTCTTTAATACTGAAATAATACAACCCAGACACTTGGCTGGGCTGCTTTGATTGGGAGGGAATGTTGCACACTGGAACCCAGACTCTATTCTGTGTAGCAAAGTGCACTTATACACCAGAGCTGAGAATAGATGAGATCTGTTTCATATTATCAAGCTAGATATGGCTCTCTGGCCTTTCCCAGTGTAGTCAGCATAGACTATAAGTCTGCATAATAACTATCATGGGATTTAAAGAAATAGTTTGAATTTATTAAAACAAAATACGATATTCCCAGTTTTTCAGGGAAACATGATCACACCTCACAAAACTGTTCTCAAGATATCCCACGATGTGCCTTAATGTAATCTTAACACTTGTAAAAAATTCCTCTTTACACAGGGGCCAACAGAATTGGTCTTGTTAAGCCCTACATGTTTCAGAGTTTTGGAGGGGTTTAGTTGGTGCATAGCTTTCATAGTGGCTCTCTCCAAAAATCTGAACCATTCCCAGGGTTTTTAAAATTATGGTGTCATCTCAGAAGTGCCAAAGTGCTAAACAAGACAGCTTTTTGCCTGCCTGTCTTCCATGTCTTGAGAAAAGAAGCTGCCTGGGGGATCTAAACTAATGTCTTTCTGCCTTCAGATTTACATGTAGTGACTTAGAGGGCTGGATTTTGTTCTATTCAGCTCCAAAAGTATCTCCGAGTGAATTCCCCAGTGCTGTCTAGTTATGTCTTGTAGTTATTTCAATTATTTGGTCAATCTGGAAACATATTCTTTGGAGGCCAGTTGATTTCATTTGGGTAACTAATAATGTTATCAGTTTTCTTAAAGCAGTGGAATTGGTTTTATAGGCAAGATGGATCTCTTCCTGGAAAGAGAGGAAAGGGGAATTTTAAATAAGGAAAAAAAGCTTAAAAGCATGTATAAGGAAGGGATGGGATAGCAGTGAGAACTCTTCTTTCTAGTTATTGTCTAGAAGTAGATTTTATTTCCAGTCACATGTGAAGCATGAGTTCACTTATTAATTTTGCCAAGATGAGCCAGTACTTTCAATTTTATTATTTTTTCAAAAATTAAATCCTGAAATGTGACCCTGGAAGTCTGTTCCTACAAAAGACCTTTTAAGTGCTATAAGACTATGCGACCCCATTCTTCATGACATCGTTGTGATGATTCTTGGGTTTGTATCATGCTCTTGAAGCGTATTTTTACCAAAAGGGCATCACTTTCAGGTACCTGTCATCAGGTACATCAGGCAGCCTGATACATCTAATACACTGGTATGAAGTCACTGAGGAAATACAAAATTAGAGTGTTAAATTTTTCTGAACTAATGATTTGTGAATCTGTTGCTGGCAATGGATATCACAAAGCATGCAGAATTAAAACCAGACTGATAACAGATCCATGGTGACACAGCTGTATATGCAAAAATTTTATTTTTCCTCCAGTTGATCTGGGAGGTTGTAGACACAGACAAAGAAAGTAAAAAGCAATATGTCTGTTGACTAAATAAAAGAACTTTGTAGATGTGTAATTTTTGTGCCTCGTGGGATTTGTTTCATTTGTTCCATTTGTGATTTTTAAAAATTAGCTTATCTTTGATACAGCTTTTGATGTTTGTGCAGTTCTGACTCTTTATCACTCCATAGTATGCCTGTCTGTTCTTTATTGCTGATTGTCACTGGAATCCCACTGTATGTAAATATTTGCTAAGTCTTTGTAAAATGTAATTTATTTTAATATTTTGCAATAAAAAAAAAATACAATTTATTCTCTCTGTCATGAAAAGAATGGCAATCAATATTTCTTTTTACAACTACCTACACTTGTAATGCACCTTACAGATGGTACCTTACACCTTGGTACTGGCCCAAAGAGCTGGAAGGTAAACAGCCAAAAAAGCAAGTTGTTATATGCAAGCATATGCCTTAACTTGTATGGGGTATTGATGACTTCAGTTCAAAGGCATCTGGTCTTCAATTAGATACAGCATAGCAATGTATTATTCAATGTGGATTTTGGACAGCTGTTGAAAAATAAACTGAAGTTTATTTTAAGGGCTGTGTTTTATCAGTGGGCTTCTTTTAAAAAAGATGCACAGAGATGGGAAGTGTTAGAATTAATCAGTACTGTGATAAAATAAAATGGACATTTATGACTGGTATCTGAATCTCATGCCAGACCTACTAAAATATCTGAGTAGCTGTTTATGAATTTTTGCAATATTTCTATTAGCATTGCTCACTTTTACAGGCTAGAAGTATGTACAGTCTTTCAACTGCAGCAGTTTCCTTGGCAACACACCAGAAAATAGCTAACTACCTGCTTTAATGGGCAGCAAAATGTGACTTGGTGATACACATGATAGAGATGGAGCCGTCTGAAGAAACTGGGACAACCTCAGCCTTAGGAGGAAAAGACTGAACCTTGGTTTTTAGGCAACTGAGAGGAATTGATGAGGAACAAGCTAGGAAAGTGAAGAGAAGAATGGGTATGGGAGTGAAGGGTGGATGCTGTCAGATTAGAGTGAGGGTAGCCAATCTCTGCTTTTCCTCCAGCCACAGAACAGAAGCAGTGAAGGAGGAAGTGCCTGACTGGTGACTGGTGCCAAAAAGAGCCAAAGAGGGAGCTGGCAGCTCCTCATGGAGATGAAGGCAGGACATAGCATGGAGTCTGGTAAGCACCCAGTAATATTTCTACCAGCTCCCAGCAGGCTGGAGAAAATTGTTCACCTTCTGCCCTCGGAATTTTAGTAGCGTCAATAATTATTTATAGAGGGGAGGGTATCAAGAAGTAGGAAAACAGGACAAACCTGTATCTCTTACATGCGTGTTCTGCAGGTTTTCTGAACACAACAGCTTAATAGATAAAATCACAGACCAGCCTGACATTTAAAAAGCCTGAAATGTTTTCACTGAATGTATATCATAGGCCTTTACAGTGCCTGGTGCAACATGGTGCCAGCAGCCTGCAGCTTGTGGACACAGAGAACTCAAACCTTTAATTCTGAGAGATGAAGAGTAAGAAAGCAAGATGAGTTGTGGTTTAGGACCATTTTAAACAGAGAAATTCTACTCCATTCAGGGTCATTTCCTGTAGCTGGACCCAGGTCCTGAAGAACCTATAAAATACCTCTCTTATGCAAGGAGGTGGTGGAGCTCTGTTACCTATAGTTTAAAGAGAAAGGGTTTTCTTTTTAAATTTGTGACTTGTGCCTGTCAGCAAGGGTTGGCTGGTTTTTGGTTTGGTTGATTGATTTTTACTTACTTTTTTAAACATATTTTTAGCCTCAACCTGCCCTTGGTAAGATAACTTAATACTGTGATATATAAGAATAAAAGGTTATGTGGAGTATAATGTTCCTTAGATTTTTACTTCTTTTCGTTTCTTGGAGAATTCCCTTAACATGCACCCAGACTGAGCCCCCTCCACATATCCTGCCTGGCTTTACTGGCTGACTGTGCGCTGTGGCTTCATCCCTGAGGAAAAAGGGGGAAATGATGAGTGCAGGGGAGAAAACAGAGCCCTGACCAGTCACCTATTTTGCTGAGAGCAAAGCTATGGCAATGCCCCTCCTGGCAGGCCTTTAGCTCTCCATTCAAACTTGTTCATCACTAGGTCTTGTGCAGCCTGGTGTACTTGAAGGAGTTGGTGAGGGATACTCACTGTCTTTTTGGCAAATACCTGCTTTTGCTATGCAGCTGATGCAACCTCTGCTGACTCATGGCATGGGCAAAGACTTAGGGAAAAAGGGGTGCAATTCTTTCCTGCCTTGATTTTATTCCCAGCTCCCAAAGAAACAGACTCATAAGGGGTTAGGGTTTTGGGGGGTTGATGTTTTGTGGACAATAGGTGTCCAAACAGGTGTTGTGCATCTTGGGGTGAACAAAGTATCAGCCACTGGTTATCTTGGACTACACAGCCAGCCTAGCACAGGGAGTTGTACCATGACTGACAGGAACATAGAGGTCCGAAACAGAACACCCACAAATACTTATCTAACTGCCCAAGGGAATTTGCTAATTTCACACCAGCAGGGCTTCTCTGGAAAGAGAGAGTTAATATGGACTGGGATGCTGGAGGCATTATCCTGCACAGAAGCTCCCTGAAAGCCAGGTATCATGTTGTAGTTGGGAGGGTTTCCTCTGATAGCCAAGATTCCAAGTACAGCCCATAGCCAGGACTCCTGGTTAATAAAAAAATTAGTAGATATATGGAAAATATAGGAACATGTGAGAAATACCATGATTTAAATGTTCTGAAAATAATTTTGGATTTTATAAGTTAAACTGAAACAGCTGTGAATTCAAAGAGTTTTGGTTTTCTGTTTAGAATATTTTTTATGGGATGCCAGAATTTCTCTCCCTCTTATCACTCCTTGCTGCTCATAGGAAAGAACAGAAGAATGATAACTCAATCTTTCATATTTTGATAGTTATGTTGTTTCCTACATGGAGAAAGCTGTGGAAAATATTCCCTGTCCCCTCTTTTGTCCTTACTGAGGTGATGCTGCGAATAACAAAAGAAGCAGAAAAAACCCTAAAAATATGAATTCTGAAAAATTGAAAATCTCTGAAACTGAATTTCTCCTTTGTGAGGAGGTTAAAACACAAAATATTTTAAGTACAAGTCAGTATTTTTCCTGTAGACATTCTTTGAAATTTCCCATGCTTTTAATACCATTATTTCAGCTACTCCCCTAACAAAAGCACTCATGTTTTCAAATTAGATCTATGCATTATTAATTCAGGTAAAACGTAAATACTTTGACACACTTTTAATCTTATTTGATATAAAAGTATAGTGTGGCACCGTAATATGCCTGAAATTGTAAGGAGAATTAATGCACTCAGTATGAATGGCCAAGAGCAAAAAATTCCTATTTAAGGCCTGTTAATAGGTTTGCAGTGTTCTGTGGACTTTTGGCTTTGGACACTTGTTGATCACATTTTTGTTTATCTAGTTAAGCTTTTGGGTGTATAAGGAAATATCATAATTCCTAATTTCACTAAAATCAGAGACAAAAAATCCTCTTCTGTGCTGATTTGTGGGTTGGGCGCTATCCATACTGATCAAAATTAACTGTGCAGAGGAGTACTTGTTCCTACATACTCCTGGTTGCTGGGCAGACCTGCAAAATATGTGCCTACCAATGTGAAATGAATCTGTGTTCACACTGAAATAGAAGTCACAAGCTTTTTGAGCTGAAGTATAAGTGTTTATTCATAAAGTTTTGTTGTCCTTCTTTGGCAACCTTCATATTTGTGACTTACTGGTTGTTGGGAGCTAGCAGAAAGTGAGGGAACAAATTAACACTTCAGGTGCAGACAATCTCTATTGATATACTCTATTCCTCTTGTCCTGGAACGTTTGCCAACTCGTCTCTGGCACAGCTGGAAAGGAAGGAAAAATAGTAAGCTAACTGGCCTGTTTTTTAATTGCTTATTAGAATGAGAAATTAATACAAAAGCAGGAGTAAGCAACACACCTTGGACACCTGGTGGCGGGACACTGCACTCTGGCTGTTTTTGTGGCTGCTACTTTTTAATAAATTATAGAAAACGGATGGCTTAAAAGTGAGAAAGGCTTGCAAGGATGGCTTTTTTTGATACAGTGAGGAAGACTCAAGTTTTAAGGTTTTTTTCTGTGCTGCTTTTCTTCAGAAAGTGAAATTCACTGATGTAAATTGTGAGACTAGACTCTGAGATATATGATAGAGATCAGATGAAGACAAGAAGGTAAAGCAAATACCTGTTTTTAAAATGTAACCTTCAAGTTATCTGTAGTTTTGTGGTGTAAGCTCTCAATCCTTCACAGCTGCTCAAATTGAGAAAGCCTGACATTTTGCCCCAACTCTGGTAATCCAAGCATGTCAGTCAGGCAAAATTAAAGGGATGGGATGTTGAATTAAGGAAATTTTTTTAGGGCGAGAGATAAAATTTGTATCAAGTACAGGAAGAAATCAGAACTACAGTAGCTGAGGAATCTGTTAATTGTGGGGAGATTTATTCTAAAACACTAAGAAATTACTTTTCTAGCAAATAATTTCAAGCAGGTTTCTCAAGATGTCTGGCTGAGTAATATTGATGTCTCTGGGGGAGTTTAATTCTATGATGTTTGTCAGTAGAGTCAAAGTATAATCTTATGGAGGCATAACAGCTTAAAGCTGCAAAATCTGCAGGAAAGAACTGGCAGTTTTTAAAACGTGTAGGCTTGAGACAGGCTTCTTTCAAAGAATGCAAGGAAAATAAAAAAATAAAAAGGTGGAGATGGATTGTAGCTCTAACTGGCTCTTATTTAAAAGTTTCTGCCCCCAGAATTACTGTGCCTTCAAGTGCCATGTGGTTTTGGAAATGTATGGGATAAACTGGCACAGAGAGGGAGGAAGAGACTTTGGGGTTGTCAGAGTACATGTACTGTAAAATGACCATTCTTGAAAACAATATCAACAAGTCTCAGTGTGGGGAGAACTGTGACTGGTTTCAAACACACTTTCTAGTCAGACCTATGCAGGAATGACCCAACTAATTTTTCAAGGAAGGATACCACTTCCAACCCTTTGGTCTGTATCTTTGGTTCCCATAGCTTATCTTCTTGCTTATATGTCTTAATTTCCCCTTCCCGCAGCTGTGTTGCATCTGCCCCATGTCCCCATGGAACATCACAGCTGCCTGCAAGGCAGGACACAGCAGCCTCTTGGCATTTGAGGCTGGTAGTCAGAAGATAGACTTGGCTTCTCCACTCAAACAGTGTCAGTCTGAACAGCTTCAGCTACAGGAGGCAGACACTGAACAACCAAGGCACCCAGCTGAGCGGTCATGGCTTCCTTCAGTGAAAAAGTCAAGCTTTTGCACGCTTTCAGCCATGCTATTTTTATCTGCTGGGGATTAAGATTTGCCTGGATGTAGTTCAGTAAAGAGCATGGGTAGAACTTCACTAGGGGGCAATGAAGTGGACTGGGCAAGCCTACTGAAATACAGAGACTTGTTAGTGAGGCTCCAGTTCAAAACAGATTTTGAAAGAGGCTATGCCTATTTTGAATTTTAGTTGCACCTTTTCTAGATCCATGTTCCTTCTCCTCTTCTTCCCACTCCATTTCCCATTTACCAGCACTCCTACACTCCTCCACCCCACTTCATAACCACATTGGTCCCTACTGGTGCAGCTGTTGCCCTGAAAACTCAGCTTCTGAGCTTGCTGACATAGTTTTCTAAGACTTTCCCAGGACAGTAACTATAAACAGAGAGATAGGTATACATTCCTTCTGTTACACATCTTGTGATGGACATCTCTCATGGCCAGTGGAGTGGGAAAGTCTTATCCTGCCCATCCAATCCCTGGCCATGGTCAGAAACCTATAAATCCTGGGAGGAAAAATAAACTTTCTCTTCCTTTCACCACACCTCGAGCTGTGTCCGTGTGATCTATTTAGCACCAGCGGCAACATGCAGCCTCTGAACTGGGATGATAAAGCTTAGTCTTTCTAGTCTGGAACTTTCCAGAAGGCCTCCAAACCTCAGATACACTTTAGCTTGTTGTTGTGTGATCACATCTCTTGGCACAACTACATTTGTCTTTCTACATGTGACTTAAAATCATGTTACCAATGCACCAAGTAAGTAGCAAAACTATCACGTTTTTAAATAAACCTTTGGCTCCTGATCAACAATTCACCAGAAGAAAAGAAATTGAATGGAACAAAATATGTTTGATTATTTACAAAAGGCATAATGGCCTGGAGACTGAAAAGAGAGTGGGATTGAAAACCAGATGGCAACCAATATAATCTAGACAGCCTAGGTATCAAATCTTTAGGGTACAGAAAACTCCCACAGTGGAATATTTTTAAGCAGTAGAGAAATTCGTATGTGCTACTTTCCCAGTGACAGTAATTCCAAATCAATGCCAATGCTGTGACTTTAAAAATACCATAGATCAATGTCAGGAGCCATTTATGTATAATACTTGACTGTAAGTGGCCTTAAAATGCCACTGGGAGGGGAGGAGTGGGAATGGGGTCTCACCTCTGTGCAGAAGCCCCCACCACAAAATTTGCCACTTGTTTTATAAAGGAATCTATGGAAAGCTGATAATGCACGAGCACACAAGCTCATAGGATGGATGCTGCTGATACCATGTGCCATAGTTGAATTCACCACCACGGTGTTGTGGTGCCAGGGAGTGTAAAGGGACTATTTCAGACAGGAACAATCAGCTGATTACAGGCACAGAAGAACAGACTATGAACAGCAGCTGCCAGTGGCCCCAGTCAGAATTACTGGAGATATTTGTATAGTTTGCATTGCTCTTGGTTAGTTAGTCTCGACCTGAAGTAGAGGAATCTTCAAGTATCAGGGATATCTAGCAGCACCAAAGTCACTGTACACAAAAATGAAACCCTTGGAATGAGAAACGGGACTAGATAGAGACAGTCACCATCTAGAACTTCAAAAAGGAGGAGGAAAATGGAGCAACCCTCAATCCAGAGCACCTGCACACAGCAGTACTCTCTACATGAGGGGGAATAAGAAACTATACGTCAACTGTGAAAAAGATTCTTCTATATCCCCATGTCCTGCTAAACTGACCCTTGCTTGGGCTTATGTTTATGCTGGGCTAATTTTTGGAGTGGGAAGGATAAGAACATGAGTTTGGGTAGATTCAACAGTTTTAGAACACTGTCTCTTTGATTTCTTGTTGCAGCTGAAGGCCCTGAAGTATCCCTGTGCACTGGGACTCTGGTATGGTTCTTGTTCCCTTAACAGAAGTCCACAGGCAAGGAGGGCAGGGCATGTACCACCATACGCCACCTGCTGAGAAAGGACTTTGAAGAAACAAAAATTGTCACCATCTCACAAGAAAGAGTTATTTCCTCTCTCCCACTGAATCACCACAGTGAACCTCAATGGATAAAAAGAGATAAACCTGTATCTTTATACTAAAGGTCTCCATTTTATGACACTTAAACAAAGAATGATGTCCGTATGCTTCATGAGAAATGTACAACCCTCTCTTGTTGAAAAGACTCTCTAGGATTGTAGCTGACAATTCTTGGAGAGATAACCTTGTTCCATGTTGTTGCAGACCATGAGATGTCTCATGTCTTGTTGCTGCTCTACATTCACCTGTCTTCTCACAAGGGAGACAGTGGTGCAGGATCAGACCAGAACCTTAGGTGAGTCTCCTTCACAGAATCCCTCATGCAAGGTTCATTTGCTCTTACCCATTTTCAACGCTATTAAAGACTTGGAAGGCCATGGAGTGTGAGCAGACCTCTTTCCTCACTAATGTGTGACTCTTTGCAGTGAGCAAACCCATATGACACTGTGCTGACAACAAGCAGTTGTCTGGTTGCAGCTTTGGCAAGATACACTGTTGCTGTTTCCACCACCTCCCTCAGCAGATTTTTTTTTTCAAGTAGCCTAGTAATTTTTCTTAGGCGTAACATGCAACTCTCTGAAGTCTAATTGTCATCATTTTATGTTCCCATTAGCAAGTAGAAATAATTGGTTCCTGTTCTCATTCTTCATTTTAATTTTTCACTGTCCTGGGTACAGAGGTCTCTGGGCAGTAAAATAGGAAGAAACTAAAAACAGAATTAATGAGAAAGAAATCAACATGCACCAGTATAGAGGCTACATCAGGAAATTATTAAAATCCTGTCCTCCCACCTCAGGAAAGTAATTTCAAACACTTTAAAGATAATCAGAATCAAATAAAATGTATAGAACAGCATCAGAATTACTACTGTATGAAAGGATCTGGGAGGTGTCAAAGATCCCTCACCAAACACATCAGATGGCTTCCAAAGCCTTAATTCCTGGGATGTATGACCAAAATTAGAATGTGTGAGAGATGAGGAGTATTACACTCCCTAAGATGGAGGTTAATATGGACTCTTGCATGGGATCAGATCATCAGATTTCAAGGATGCTGTTGGTAAACTGAAAGCATTCTGTATTACAGCAACAAGAAAATGTTTTAAGAAAGAATAATATTTGAGAAAGTCATTAGAAAAGGCTGAAAATGTGTTTATTCAGATTAAAAAAGAAACAAAAGAGCCAGTGCACGTAAGTTTTCTGATGGGTAAGACTGCTTAGCAGTCTTACTTGCTAAGACTTGCTAAGCAGAGGCTAAACTGTTCTTTTGTAGGCCTTGGAGAAAATAATAAATCTGTCAACATTGCAATAAACATGACGGAGCTTAGTTCTACGGCAACATGATTTCCACTTGTAAGAGCAATAAACTCCTAGATGGACATGGACTTTAAATTCTTGGAGAATTTGCGAATGGTTTAGTCAAATGTCTAAACTGTCAGGGATAGTCTTGCTACATATGGACACCCAGTACAAAAGGGCCTATTCAGTTATCTCTTAAAGTCTCTTTCAGCTGTAGTTTGTGTCTGTTCTAAGTTTGTCCATGTTTCTGTAGTTTGTGTCCATTCTAAAAGGTCTGATCTGTTTTTATCACTCTCTAAATTATTGCTCTTATATATTATGGTTACTCAGACTAATGAGACTCTACTATAAATCAAATACAATATTTCATATGCACTGTAGAAATAAAATATTTTCTTCTACTTAACTGGCTGCCCCAACATGGTTAGAATGTACTAACATAAAAGAGAACAGAAACATGTAAATAATAAAAAGACAAGGAGACTTCATATCCTTTCTATTTCCTGCACTACCTTAGTTGTCAAGGCCACTGGAAAATGGTGCTGTGAGGGATCTTCTAGGTCATTGTCTGGCTCTCCTTTCCAGTGTCAAGTGTTTGGATATAATAGTGTTGACGCAAAGATTGCTATGTCTGTACCACTGTATTCAATTTGCTTTTCCACTTGAAAGAAGGAATGATTTTTTTTTTTTTCTTTTCAAGCAGTTTCTCCTTGAACAGTATGTCCTTGTTGCCTACCTTTTCCTCCCACTCCTGAGTCATCTTTCACTGCTTTTCAGCCACGTGTATGGATTTATGTGGCTCAGATGAAGTGGTTGTACTGTACATCAGTTGTCATGCATGTAAAGTTACAAAAGCAATCTTTTGATTATAGTCCTCTGGATTTTAAATCTGGTGGCCTTTCACTGCTGTGCAACAAGTCACTGTTCATTTACCTCACTGCTTGATAGAAGGGATGGGAAAAGAGGTAAGAAATTCTATGCAAAGCTTTGCCTTCCAGAGTAGCACAGATGCTTTGCACAGTCACAGCTAAAAAGCAGCAACTGGTATCTCAGAGGAACATCACTCCTTTTGTGGGTGAGAGAACTGGCAGAACTTCTGGCTATTGGGAAGTCTTATGAAAAGAGCTCTTTCAGGAAAAAAGCAAGAAGCTTATTTACAATTCACTTCCATTTTTTTTTTCTTTTTTCTTTTCTCCCTTTGAAAGGTTTTACATCAGCTCCTGAGACAGACTTGGACAAATCTACAAAATGTTATGCTATTTCTATTTCTGGAGCAGAGGAATTAACAAGCTTCTCAGATACCTATGATTTACTTGTGAAGGGAAGCATATTATAATGAAATTATAAATCAACTGGACATAGAACTTGAAACTGCAGTGAAAAGAGAAAACAAAGCTTTACTAAGGTATACTAGAGACTATCTGAAGTACTTACTGACATAAATGTTCTATTCAGCTCAGAGAAAGTATCTAAATAAGAGCTGCCTTTCTTATTCTTAATTTATTGGGTTGTTTGGATTACAAAACATTTAAAGATTATGCTATGGCTAATTCCGTTCCATCATAATAGAGCCAGAAAACTTCTTTACCCTTGTATCTAAAGTTTTCTGGCAAAGAAAAGAGAAGTGAGGTCCCATATGATATTAGTGGAAGACCCTTCTATGTAGTTCATGTTAAGCAGCAGTTCATGAAAACAGTGGGAAAGCTGATGAAGATGTGGGGGTTGGACCAGTGTAACAGAACAGCCTCTGTTCACAACAGATACAGCAGCCAGGCCTGTCCCTTTCCAAAGCACGGAGGGGACCAACAGCGCCTCAAGCAGGCAGGAGCACACCTGTCCCACTGAGGACAGACAGACTCCTGTGCCTGAGTCCTGCAAGGCTCCTGTCACAGCGTGGGCTCACTACCATGATCCACAGCACTTGTCTGTGTCACAATATGAGAGAAGCAGCTAAGAGAGAGGTCCTGGGCCACTCTTTTCCCCATACATTTTTGCCTTTGATCTTAGCTCATGCAATTTTTCTGCTCTGCTGGACAATCTGTGTGATTGCTCACATCAAGCCTAAAGCCATCCTTGCCCTCTACTGGCACCTAGCAGAAATACAGGAAGGCATCAGGCAACAGCTCCGTCTCTTCAGCTAGACAAAATCCCTGGGCAGGACCAGAGGGTACACAGACTTCCTGCAGTCCCTCATGGGGTGGGGAGCAAACCTGTGCAAACACTCTGTGAGCAGCTTCCTACAGCATCTGTAGCAGTAGAATCCTGGTGAGACAGGGCACAGCAACCCTTTCTGCTCGAATATTCTGTCCTGATATTTGCAAGGGGAAAATCTGTCACTTATTAAAGTGGAATCTGATTTCAGGTTATTTATGAACAAAACAAGAAGCAGCTCTGCCAATTGCTGTTCACAGTGTTTCTTTCCTTCATTTCTAAGTACATTCCAGTTGGTTTGTAAGCTTGGGGAACATGAGCAGGAGTGGTCTAAGAAGGGTGTGCAAGGAGGCTGGTAATGATAGGTGACACTTTTAACTCTGAAGGGTCACACGGTGCTTGAACATACTTGAAATATTGCACTGAATCTGACTGGAAAGCCAGTGTTGGAGTACGATGCAGTGGCTGCACCGACAGTATGTAGAAATCTGAGACTAAGTAGAAAAAGAATTGTATTCACTTGAAGATATGTGGCATTTTAGCTTGGCAACAGATTGCTGGATAAATGGAGTCAGCACACTAACACCACTGAAAATGTAGACCACCGTTTTAGTGTTCAGGCTGACATATTCATAGAACCACAGAAGCATAGAATGGTTGGGGTTGAAAGGGTCCTTAAAGATTTATTTTGTTCCAACCCACCCTGCCATGGGCAGGGACAACTTCCCCTAGACCAGGTTGCTCAATGCTTCATTTAACCTGGCCTTGGACACTATCAGGGACAAGGCACTCACAACACAGTCCTGTCTTGCAAGATTTGGATGGCTCTTTTGTATTAACCCCAGCTGTAAAATCCAATAGATTTGATTCCTGATAAAATACACTATGAAAAGGCTCACAGACTAGTGACAGCCATCTAACTACTGCAAACTACTTTATATTAACTTGTTAAATTAGCTACTGTTGGTTAGTATAATTTTCTAAAATTCTAAGTATTGAAAATAAATATGAAACTATATACAAGTAATAAATTTCAGAAAATAATTGTTCTCTTCCCTTAGTTCTTTTTTCCATAATAACAAATAGCAATGTATACCTTCAGCAATGGCACAAATAAAAAGAAAGCAACAATTCTTTTATTGGAGAAGAAATGTTCAAATGACAACTGTAATTCAAAACTTGTGATTCCATTTGTTCTTTTTAACTGTATATGTTAAGATCAAATTTATCAAAATAACTTATTTATATAAACTTTGATCTTGGCTTAGAACAGCAATTGGAAAACCTGGGTTATTCTCTGAGACAGTATCAATGTGCACTGTACTGCGGATGTATGTGCATACCATCTGCCAAAATCAGATATTTTGCCTTGCCCAAAACCATGCAGCAGTGCCGTTGGGGTTCTAGTCTCCTTAGTCACTCACAGTTTCTCTTCTAGTATGTTTTTTTTTGTATGCCATTTTGACCAGTCTCCAGCCTCCATGTTTAAGATGGTATTCCCCTCCACCTCTTTAAATCTGCTTCTGTTTTTTGAAACCTCAGAAGCTCAAAACCAACTAAACATCTCTCAACACCTCAAAGTTAGCAAGGTCTTCAAGAGGAGCTTTCTGCTTTGGTCTTTGTCTGAAGAAGCTGCCATTGGTATATGCCAGGTGGTATATCACCCCTGAGCCATAGAGAATGCTCAGCATTGCTGTTGGATCCTACTTCAGCACTAAATCAACTTGATTTTTCCTCTGCTCCACCTGGAGAGGAATTATTTGTCCTGCTCATTACTTACTGCCATACAAGCATTTACCTTGAAACTATCTGATCTATCAACATCTGAATTTACAGTAACAAACCCTTCCCATGATCTTGCCAATCAAATTTATGTCTGAGACAGATGTGACCAGGATTTCACCAGATTCTCTCAGCATGTAAGGCAAATATTTTGCATTCCACATCCTCCTTTGAAACTGCATAAGTCTTTGCAGTAACAAATACTGTTCTTTGGAACATATTTTGGCAGAGCAGCATGTTTAACTTGGCATTCCAGACATCATTTGCATGTGGCATTGTCCTTGGATGCTCTGGTGGCTCACAGAAAGCTCATATACCTCAAAAAACAATTAAGACCTTGGTATTTCTTCTATTACTTTCAAAATCTGTTTCTTTTCTGTCATTGTTTTTCTTGTGGATTATAAAGAATTTGTGGAAGGGATTTACTACCAAAATCAAACCACAGTGCACTTGTGTCCTGTAGAAGTGTTTGTTCTTCTGAACTAAAAAGACAAGTGTAAGTATCTGAGATACTCCATCCAGTTACCCTAAAGGCCAGACCTTCCTCTTAATTTTTATGACCTTCAGAAATGTCCCATACTAACACTGGTGAATGAATGCAGGTGCTCAGCTATTTACTCCATGTTGATCCTTACCTCCAGCTTCTGGTCTCCCACACTTTTCAGCTAAAGATGTTTCTCTCAAGATGGTGTTGCACAGAGATGTTTCTTTGCTACTGTCTTTTCTGCAGCATGGAAGAAGCAGTAGAGAAGTACTGTTTTGGGATGTGAATATTCACATTACCATCAGGCTTCACTACAGAAAAGATCTGAGACTTTTGGTAAGTTTGCATTAATTACCAGGATTTTCATGGGAGAGGCAGCCCATTGGCCAATGAATTACATAGCTCAAATGAGTCAAAAATGAGTCAAAATATCATCTTGTTTATTAAATAAACATCTCCTGGATTACTTGTTTTCTTGCCTGTAATAAGTTCCAAATGTGCCCTGCATTCATAGGATCTAAGAAGTGACATCTTAGGTAATTTAATTTTAATAACAACTGAGAAACTGCATTTTTTCCCCCCAGTTTTTGTATTAGGTAACAATATCATTCAAATTGACCCTTTGTTTACTAATTTCTTCAATTACAAAGGAAGAGAACTGATTTTCCTCTGTAATTCACAAATTAGGCTTTTATTCACCAATAGCAAGGGTTCCCTAGGATGAAAGCAAAAGGCATCTGACCTATTGAAGTAGGCAGCAGAGCTCTCAGTGCCCTGCAGTATTGTCAGAATTTCAAACTGGGGCTCAGGCATATCTTAATCTGTCCTGATCTTTCATGCAAAAGACTGGTAAAACAGCATTTTAAAGTTTTATCAGATTAGACACACACATACTTAAGAAATCAAAGGCCTTTTAAAGATAAATCTTGTGCCTCTATGAGGCCTGAGTCACAATGTCTGAATGTTTGGAGGCTCTGATTTAATTCTGCTGAGAGGGATACCTTGTTCAGGCTAATGATTTCACTGGAGCTGATGCCTAAGGAATCATGCTGGCAGCAGCAAAACACAAGAGGCAGTTTACCTCAGCAGTCTTATGCAGCAAAAGTTTGGCAGGTCTGATTCCCCACTGACTCTTCAGATTCACCAACTCCCATTAAATTAAGTATTTTGTTCCTTCCTTCTTGTTGCTGTCTAGGTATAGCAGGGAGGTTTTCTTATGCTCCTATAAATATGTATTAATAACTTAATCTTTTCATTGATAGATGTAAAACCATTAGTTTGCTTGGAGTAACTCAACAAGGTCATTTCCTAAACAATAAAGTTTCTCCCTTTTATCCTTTCTACCAAGGGAGTACATTCCTAGTTTCTTTCCTTTGGGAAAATCATACGGCATGGAGAGAAACAAATAACTGAAGTACCATGTGGGGAGTAACAAGTAACTTTTTTCTCTTGTTGAAATTTTGTTTTTGCTTAGTTTGACTGATAACAGCTCTGCACTTGAGAAAGGCTGTATTTCAACTCCCACTGACAAATGCACAAGAGGTGCACTCTTACTGCCCTGTAATTGTACAGTGAAGATGTATGTCTGGCCTGCATACTTTCTTAATTTTTTCTCATCCTGTATCCAAAAGAAAGGGCTGAAAATAAGAATGCCAGAACAGAGAGTATCCTTGTGTTCTGCACAATCAGGCATATTACATGGGCATCACAAGTACCATTTTCACAAGTACATCCAGCTCACATTATCTTTAAAAGTAATGAGGGATTTCAGCCCTAGAAGAAGGCTGTTCTAAATTCTCATTCCTTTGGGGTCTGGAAATCTATTTTTCAGCAGAGATCTATTCTTGACCTGTTCTTACCTATTTTTAGTAAGCTAACCTTATCCTTTAGCTTAAGTATTCTCTGCCTTTCAAAGTGTTATGGTCCAGTGTATTTACTTACAGTAATTGTATCCCCGCTCTACTATTTTTTGCTTATTTTGTTAGACAACGCAAGCTGATGTCCTTCATCTTCTCCTTAACCCAGCATATTTGCCTTTCTCTGCTCCACTCAAGTGTGCAAGTAGTAGTCAGGAATTTTTACAGATTAAAGCTCATCAAATAAAGATTCCTTTTTCACACCAGGAAATTCAACAAGGAATACTCTATTATAGCAATAAAATCTAGGTGCTATTGTTATTGCTACTATTACTATTTTATCAATAGCAATAAACTGTACTGTATCTGCTTTTCATACTCTAACCAATAGATGCATTTAGTTATTTCTTTTCCCCTTTCAAGGGAAATGCATCAAAGTCAATTTTGTATCTTCAGTTTAATGATTCTCATTTTTTCCAGCTAGAATCATAATCTTGGAATCAAAATCACTTGGCTCTTTATGATCCACACTGTGTTTTCATATTTTTAACACACTTCAGTTTGTAAGAGCTGACATCACATTTTAGGTCAGACTTAACTCAAATCTGGCTGAAATTTCCTGAGCTTCTCTAGTGGAACAAAACCAAGCCCTAGGTATTCCAGGAAACATCCCCACAAGCAGCAGAATGGAGATTAACAGAAATAGTTGATTTCATCTGAAAAACAATTAATTTTATGTCTCAATTAAGAAGGCAGGAGGGAAAACCACAGTAACTACAGCTCTTGATGCAGGCAAAATAATAGCAAAGCATTTTCTTTTGGTATGCTTTACACTGCATGGAGATTGACTGGAGCTATGTTACCAAAGAACTGCAGCACTGTGCCTCTTCTGGGAGGTGCTGACTATACTCCATATCTGGAGAAGAGCCCTAAAAGAGAGTAACAGTATTTGGGATTGCACTGCAGCTGGGGCTGGGGACGCAGGCTGAGCACTGAAGGCAGGCGCAGAGTGACTCTGCATATCTGAGATGTCTTTTCTAAGAGGTTCTGAAGACAACCTAAAAACAGGGACACTCACCAGATGGGTGAGAGGAACTGTGTTACCTGCAATACCTCGTGTCATTGATGCACAGATACTCTGCTGTTGCTCTGGTGATCCACCTCTCATTCCAGATCCTGAGCTCAGCTTTCACAATGAGGAAGGCTGTAATTCCCAAAACACCTGGAGACAAATCAGCCAAGTTTCTTATGTCAGTCCTGTGCATGTTGCATGACTTCTGTGAGCCTGGAATATGGCATTTACCTTTGCTATGAAATCTATTCAGATCTGCCTTCACTCACCAAAAGTCAGTTTTCAACCACTGTGATTGCAAGGGAATCCTGAACACAGACTGATGCACTGGTATTTGCTACCTGAAAAGTGGCTCTCTAAGCTACTCTACTCACCTTAGCAGGTATTTGAGTGTTATTGCCTTGCGGTGACAATGAAATGTTGGTTAATTTTAGGGAGAAAAACCAACTAGCTTGTTTATCTTCCTCATCCCACTGTCTCTCTCTCCCTCACAGCTGTCCTCATTCCAGTTCTATCTCCTTTTGATAATTCTGAAATACTGTAATATTTTTTCAACCTAGTTTTACAGCACACTGAAGTTTTGAAAGTGTGAAGAACTGATAAACCAAATTTCACTTCTGCACAGAAATATTACTTTACCACTTTTCTCAAATGTATGCTTAGTTCAGTAAATAAATACACATTTAAATGGAACAGCAGCTGTGTTTTCTCTTTCAATTTGATATGTTCTCAAATATAAACACCTTGCTGTAAAAGTGGATCTAATTTGCTAAAACAATATCTTATTTAAGTAAACATCAAGCATGGCTGCACTACCAGGATTTTTATGCTGATGCCTTTTGGTAATGGAACATCATTTTCCTGACATGATGTGCTTCATGTGACAAGGACAACGAATCTCTGGGACCTCAGTGTGAGAAACAAAAACTGAATTTCACTTGCAAAAAGATGAAAGCTACTTCTTTCTTTTTTTCTTTAACCTCAATCAATGAATGTACTGTAAGAAAGGCTATACAGTGAAAAACATTGATAACACCAGAAACTTCTTCCCACCAAGATGTTCAACCTGTAAACCTCTGCAAACATAAAAAAGTATTTAAAGATGTGTCTGGATATGGTATTATCCAACATATTTTTTTATACCTAAAACTCAAGAAAAATTAAAATACTTGGGAATGCTTTGGGAAGAAGGGAACATCAGCATCAGGGAATGATCTGCTTAAAGGAATCTGTTGTTCTTCCAACAGCTCCCAATACCTCCAAGTGAAACTTAGAGGCTTCCTTTACTTCTATACATAACAAAAGGACAATCTGAGTGTTAACCCACACTAGATCATCCTTCTAGCCCCCTGGGGATAAATAGTTCTGATTGTGAGAGGTTCTTATTCCTACAAAGAATTTCAGGTCTCAGAAAGACTTTTAGAAGTGACAATTTAGCTTTGAGTCTTGTAATAACTGCTGAGCATCCATCATGAAGATATTCATAAGGCATTTTTTAATATATATTTCAAGACATCTGCAGGAAGAGAATGCAACGGGCAGAAGAAATATTGGGAGACAATAATGGAGCTTGAAAGGAGACATCACCTCTTACTGAGTCTTTCCTATTGCACGTATAACTCTGCTTGCAAAGACTATGTTTGCTTCCTGACATGTATCACCAGGCTTCAGTTACCCACCCTACGTAATTTCAATTAACAGATAAAGCAAGGGCTTTTGGAGTGCCAGGTGCAGCGAGTCTTGCCTCACTGGGTAATTTAGAACACATTCTAGTACTTCTCTGTGCTTCAGTGCTCCCAAGATGTGAAAAAAAGCAGCACTTGAATTTTGCCCTGTTGTGAAGTGCTTTGAAATCCACTAGATCAAAAGAGCTTTGAAGCAAAGAACAATGTTATCAATGTTATCACTTTACTATGCTGGCAAACTCCTCATATGTATTGCTAATTTCTGATTGCTTCATGTCCTCATCTCCCCAGAGTGACAACTGTGGAAAAGGCAGGCAGGTACCACATATCTTATCAGCAGTTTCAGGTAAAGACAGATGGAAATGAAAGGGAAGCCTTTCTAACTCTAGAGAGCTACAGACAAAGCAGGGAAAATCACCCATCAGTTTGCATCTCCAGATGAGATGAGTCTTCACTGGCTCCTGATGTCCATCTAACCTGGACATCACCTGAAAGTTTATTTCAAACTGAGAGAGCACCACAGCCCTCAGTACCACAGCTGAACTTCCATGTAGTTGTCAGTGAAACTGACAGAGACAGTAAATTTTGGTTCCCCAATTTAGATTGAACTTGCTGGTTCTTGCCATCTGCAGGAACATGTCCTGAGCACCAAGTGATTTAGAGCATAGCTCTGAGTAATCAAAGGAATAATGTGTGCACCCATTGCTATATTATACCGATGCATATGATAAATGAATTAACCTGTCATTTCTTGCAGCATTAGCTAGAGAAATATTTCCTTTTGCAGACTGTATTTATGGAAACCTGACTGTAGCAGGTCAGAGTGACTTGATACATGGCTGATGCAAGCAAAGATCTTTTTAAAGTCAGACAGGCTGGGAAGAAGCTTTCCTCCCATCAGGCTCAAACATTGTTCTGTCACTTCATCTTCTGCAGCTATGAGAAATCGAGGTGTCTGGTCACTGTCAGTCACACCTCAATCATGCAGGGATAGTCACAGCTGAATTATTTGCAGCAGTCATGATATATCTATTCAGAAGTGCCTTTGAAAGGATCAACCGAGGTCAGTGATGGTAAAACAGTAGCACTGGTATGCAGTTCAACACAAGAAAAATTTGGACCAGCCATAAGATTCAATAATTTTTAAGAGCAATTTGATAGTGAAAATCAGGAGAATTTACTGCCATTGCTCTAAATGGTTTCTTTTGAGATAGACAGTACAGAAGTGTATCTGTGTATAAGGAGATTCATACTCTTATCCATTTGGGAAAGAGCAAAAATTCATATAAAAAAATAATATGCTAAAGGCAACTATCGCCTACCAGCTGCTGTCTCTGTGAGGCTAAAATAATTAATAATCCTTCTGATTGCAGACAGCCTTTTAAAAAAACATAGGTGCTCAGTATCAGTTGTCCTAATTCATAAGGTAGTTTACAGAAAATCCTCAAAGTCCTTATTGAACTCAGGTTCAGGCTCCCAGCCACACTCCTGTACCACTTCTGTGCCCCAGCAGGAGCCAGCTGTGCTATCAGGTACCTACCCTGGACAGTCTCTAGAAAACAGGCAGCAAGATGAAGTATTACTTGAGCAAACTTCAGTACAACTATCTTTAGTTAAACAGTTCACTGCAATTCACTTTTTAAACAATTCTCACCCCCCACCCCTTCTCACCCCCCCATTTTCCTATTTGTCTCACAAGCAGAGGCTGGGGAAAACATTCCCTGCCCTCATACAGAAGTAATTTTTTGATCATGAGTTATACATATTTTGAAACTTTGTATTAGGAGTAACTCTCTAGAGCCCTATCATGGTCCAACCCAAATGTCCAATTCCAGCAAATTTCTGATATGCCACCCTACATCCCCTGCACTTCTCTTTAATTGCTCTTCCCTTCTGCCCCTGACCAGAGTGCTGGGAGGGTTATGGCAGTAATGGGAGAGAAATGGAGAGACCCCGAGGGGTTGGATTTGTCATATCTCTGGCTCTGAACCCTGCCCTTCCTCCCCTTCCTTCCTCCCTCCTGCTTTTCATCTTGGTGCAAAAGGAAGTGGCATTTGGCTGCAAAGTCTTCTGTTTTCCTCCTCTAGGGCAGGATTAACCAGTCTTCCTCACACTCCAGTCCATCATCTAGCACATGACAGGCAGCTTCATCACCCTCTACCTCCCACCAATTCCCTCTGCTACCACGTACTGCTGCCAACAGCAGGCAAACAGTCAACATCAGGGTGTATCCTGATGTGTCCTGACATTGCTGCATCTTGCTAACCACAAAAAGCCAAACCCAGTGATTCCACAGAATAATGTCTCCATTAGAATCTGAGAAAGTGCACCAGTCAGTGTGTCTGAAAAAAAATAAAAATTGAATGACATTTGTATTCCTTTGCTACAGCCAGGATCTGCCAGATGTCTTTGCAAAGTTCACAGCACCACCTATACAGATGCTCCTTCCCTCTCCCCCTTTAACTGTGCTCAGAAGAAACCAGACACTAGGCCGCTGCCGTGGTCTCAGCACTGCAATGACAAAAGCTTAGCACTGTGCATGCAATAAGCCTTCTTTTTTCTGCCACCTCAATATAAAATAGCCCTCTTCTGGTTAGTAAGTATTATCAAGAAATTTTGAACTGACATCACCACTGCCTTAATAAGAAATATACAATCTCCACCCAAATGGAAAAAAAGGGTGATTGTTCCTTGGGGAAGGTGACTCAAGGTTTCGTGGCAATGCAATGGGCCTTTGATCACTATGTTAAAGAAACAAAGTCTACAACGAAGAAAGCAAGTATTCCTTCTGCAGAAGAGGGCATTAACAGTGTTGCCAAACACTTGCACAACATTTTCTACTGACAGATGCCCAAATGCTGTGTAAGAACAAGGACCTAAAAAAACCTAACCATAATCATTAGCAAATATTTGAAATATGCCTGTATTATTAATCCTGCTTTAGTGATTGTTAGATAGTGGTATGCAAATTCAAGGAATCAATCCTGCTGTGGAGAGAAATTCAACAACACAACCACAAATAAATGTCACATAAACACCCAGTCCACTGATGTACAACTTAGATATATTTGAAACATTATTCTGTGATATATCTCCATTGACTTTTTTGTGTTGAGTAAATGGAATTGGTAGGAAGTTCAGTTAATTTACAGGTTGCTGGACTGAAACGTTATCTAAGCCTATCAGCACAAATAGTTGCCTATCTTGTTGGGAAGAAAAGTATTTTAACCTTGAAGTAATGCAAGTGACTATAATGTTACAATGAAGCTGAAATATTCAGTAAAAGGGGAAAGAGCTTTCCTGGTCTATGTACAGAACATCTCAAAATTCTGGTGTCTCAAATTTACCCAAAATTAAGACAATATAAAAGTGTGTCCCTGTTGCGGCTGGGTCTGGGGGTCTCCCCAACCCCCAGCTGTGCCAGCAACAATCCTGGACAGACATCCTGGGAAGGAGCCACCGTCTGGGGAGCTCCAGACAGTTTCCAGCCAGGGTAAGTTATTGAAGTAAGGTCTGGCAGCTCGGAAGATATCGGGATGTAACGGAAAGATAGTAACCCCCCCCTCTCTGTTAGTATGGTAATGCCTTCTGCAATTAGCCAATAGCACCTAGCTGTGATGAAAGCAGATGGGAGTAACATAGCGACCCTAGGTTATAAAATGTCAAATTCTCCAGCAATAAACACCATTTGCCATCCATCACATTGATGTCTGTGTGCAAAGGACCGAGTGGCCTGGGTGTTGGTCACCGTGCTGGCTCCTGAACCAGGGTGTCTGCCTTGCTTAAAAGGCAACAGTAAGTAACCCTTCAGACCATGGCCTGAGGCTTCAAGTGATCAGCTCTTTTAGAAGTGATTTCTGCTCTGTGATCAGCTCAGATCAGCCCAGCCAGCTCTGTTCATGGGTTACTCTAGCCATGTGTGGACAAGAGACGGGAGCCCATGTAGAGTCCTTTATTGCAGGCTTCAGTGAAGGGGGCCAGTGATGATCTACCCCTGATATGGGCAAAAGTTGGGGTTTTTATAGGGAAGAGGAGAATTGGACAGGGGACCAGTGGTCTGAGACCAGGATAAGATAAGATCAATAGTTAAGAGGGAGATAACATGGGGTCCTGAAGCAGGAAGGGGTCCACAGCTTTGTCACCATGGCTAGGTGGTTTTGTCTTATCTTAGGGGGCAGATCTCCAGGGAGGAGGCCTGTCAAAGGACTGGGCTTCCTCCACATGACCCTGGTGACACAGACTTTCCAAATCTTTTGACAAAGGCAAAATATCACAAGTTGCAGTCATCAAGAAGTATGATAAGAACCATGTGGAAGGTGGAAGAAATTTGAAGGAATCTATTTATACCAGATGAAAGTCATCAGCTTTTCTGATAATAGATTTCAAACATAAAAAATGTCATCAAGTGCTCTCCATGTCCAGTACAGGCAGGACATAAAAGTGAAAAGAGCACTTATCTGAAGGATTAAAAAGAGCTTTCTAAGTCTAGGAATAAGCTACATAGCCCATTTTGGAAATTCTGATTTTGGAGGTTTTTAAAAGATCCCTGTACCAGGGAACATTTAGGTTCAGATATTCTATCTGGACCAAATAAGCTGTAGGTGACACCTTGAGGTCCTTCCCTATAGATTTAAACTTCTGTAATTCCAAAATACTCTTACGAAGTTTCAGTTTTGAATATTTACCATTTTTGACCTTTTTTTTCCCCAAAGAAATCAAATTATTTTAAAAAGGCTATGTCATGTTGTCTTGGCTTGACAGTAGCTCCTGTCTCTTAGTATACAACCAATATGTATTAGTTATTTATTTAGTCTAGTCATTACAACTGGTAGAAGCAACATATACGAAATGTTCTTCAAGTAATAATCTAAAACCAAATAGGATTTGAGCCCAAGAGATAATATTGCTGCAGTAAATTCTTTTTCAGTCCCCAAAATTGCACAGTGCCTGAGTGACTTCAAAACCTGAAGGATTGGGAGGGTGTGATAAAAGAGTTAAATTTACTGAAGATGAGGTACCTGTCTAGAAGGCTGATGAAATCCTTCAGGAGGTAGGAGTGTCATTCTATCCTTAATTGCCTTAAGTTAGTTAAAATCACACCAAAAAAACTGTCAATGGTTCTCAAAATTCAGAGGAGCTGAGGTCTGTTTCCCCAGTGTCATGGGGTGGCTTTACCTTTAAGGTGGTTTTGGGAGCTAAGGAAATTGAAGCTGCTGGTGGCTGATGGGAGTCTTTCCT
This sequence comes from Pseudopodoces humilis, assembly GCF_000331425.1. Next base: position 478,295 of record NW_005087701.1, read on the forward strand.
CCTGACCAATTATCAGTCATTTCTAAGAATTGACAGCAGTTTTGACCATTAAAAAGTGAAGCCAACTTGTAAACACCTCCTTCAGATGTAAAGTCAGAGCACTCTGGTCTTCTTTGTTTCCTGGCTGTGAAAGGTAACAGAGCTCCAGCTGGCCTCCCGTTCCCTGCCCAGGCCATGCGGCCCGGGCAGGGGCTGGGCTGGGCCCAGCGGCTCCCGGCCAGGAGATGAGGGCCTGCGGGGCTTGCCCTGGACTCTGGCCGGGCCAGGCCGGTCCCTGGCTCAGCTGCAGTTTTTTTTGCCGTGACGGAATTCACCAGAGACTGCTGAGTAAAGAAAGGAAAAAAAGCTCTTGACCTGCGGCAAGCTGAGACAGCGACCACACTCTCCAGAGCAGCCATGAAGAATCTTCTGTCGCAGACAGCTCCAGCTCCTGCTCCGGCAGAGATCACAGAACCATCTACAAAAGCCTGGGCAAGATTTTAACCCTTTCATTACCCAGATGAGACTTGCAGATTAATCCTTTTATCCAGAGAGAGAAAAAGAGAGTAATCAACATGTAAAGAGACTTTATAAACTATCAGAGACAGTAAAGAAAATAATTAAACTTCAGAAAAGGTAGATAATAAGGAGATGCTTTATAAGCTGAAATATTTTTCTATTAAAGCTATGGAGATGGACAATAAGGTCTTGAAAAACCTCCTTTAATTCATGACAGAGTATACAGGGAGTAATAGAGTGTTCAAAGTGTGGATTTTGAGTAAAAAGTAGAGTAATTGTGATACAGTGAAGTGCTGGAACAGAGTGAAGTGAAAATTTGAAGCCTTGGGGGGCAATGAGAAAACTGTTTTCCAGTGGAGCTCACAAAGACAGATGAAGAAGACTTTTGCCTTTGAATAACTCATCCTTAAAATGACATCCCTAGACTCATGACCCATACACACCTCAGAGTGATGTGAAATAGGAGGAGTGAACTGATGACCAGATTTCCGGGCAACTGGCATCAGAAAAATAGAAAGCTATAATAGAAATAGTTTTCTTGTGAGAAACTCCATAGATTAGCAGAAGAAGACTTCTGTTTCTCTACAAAGACTGATGAAAAGACTGTAGCAAGAATTGGGACTATTTTAAACACCAAAGTTCCAAAGTTTTTGTCTCTGTTGTCATGTGAACAAGGGGATGGTGGGTAGTGGGGGAAAAAAAGGGTTTTCTGGAAGTTTATTCTGGTGTTCTTATTCTTGTAGTTTGTTAATAAACTTTCTTTATTCCTTTTTAAGTTTTAAGCCTGTTTTGCTCTTGCTCTAATCCGTATCTCACAGCAAGAAATAAGTAATTTTGTAGTTACTGCTTTAAAACCACGACACCCAGTCAGCAATTACTCCCAGGAATGTACATCTCATGCATACACACATCATCATCTCAAAATATATGTATTTGTGGAGGAGATTCAGTGATCCAGTTGACAGCTGATCTGAAGATGTGGGATTACAAGGTGTATTGACCCAATTCAAGAAGCTCACCACTGGGGAAATCTTGGAATAGAAAATGTCAAATGACATGATTAAATCTTAAATTAAGAATCAGAGATCCAGGAATGTTTTACATCTGCTATTCTCAGCTTCTGGAGCATCCAAATGTCTTCTATATATGGGAAAGCTTATGTCCATGCCAACTTGTGTGTGCTCTGCCCCTCAAGCTCCCATTCTAGCCTTGTGAACATTGCAAGCCATACTTGCATTGAACCAACATTGAACCAACTTGCCATAAAGTTGGTTAGAACAGAGCAAGGAGCCATGCCAGCTGGTGAGCACTCAGGAGAAGTAGTACTTGCTCGGGGTGTTGTTTGGATAAGGGAGTCTGAGTCAAATCCTGTGCAAGGAAGAGTGCACCATATCCTGCGTTCATATTGCTTTTACATCTGGAAATGCTACAACATTAGTAGAAAGGCTGGGAGACAAATATTTAGGTCACTTCAGTCCTGATAGGTCACAGAGCTGCTAGCACAGCTCCAGTGTACAAGACCAGGGCCAAACTCCTAGCACAATGGTTCCCATCAGTGAGCAATGCTGGATGCAACAATGTCTGAAGATTTGGTCTACACAGAGTAGCAGTCTCTGAACTGTTTTCTGCTGTCTTTTTCCTGTCTGGTCCTACATGCATCAATGGGAGAGGTGAGAAAGATGTTGGAGAATAAGCTAAGAATTATTTTTTACTGAGTCATGGTATTGAAACAAGGATGTAAGTGAAAATCCAAGCATGCAATAATGTGGTTGTATAATGAATGCAGCAGTTAAATAACACTCATTAATGGCATTTCTATAGTTATTATTAGCCAGCATAATGTGGTAGTCTTTAAGCGGCTTTACTCCAGGTTCAGGTAGCTTTAAGCTCCACAAAAGTTACAGCCCAAGGAATGAGGAACAGAATTGTATTGTGATACCTATTCCCTTGGCTCCCTATGGACCCACTCACCCACTCATTCTTGTGTAAATGATGGTAACTCTGGAAGGGCTAATTTCTAAGAGGCTCATCAGTGTGTTGGTAATGAAAATGCTGCCCATGCTCTGGTCATGCCTCTGTACCAAGTCAGAGAGCAAATTATGAGGTGTGGGTAGGTAGCAGCTGATCCAGTCCTGGGCTGAGCTCATTCTCTGTGTTCATTATAGCCTCTGCCACACCAGAGCTGGATTTGAATGAAGGATAAAGGACTTGAACTGGTACCTCAAATGAGCACTCAAGCAATTCCAAATCAGGTCTTATAAAAAAAACAGGCCATTGTAATTATGTACCTACCTTCATGTTTGGCAAGAACAGGAATGAATAAACTCCTTCAGCATTTTGAAAACGGCAAGATAATAGTGTAGCACAAATATTTCTCATAGTTTCCTGACTTTTCCTGACATAGTCCTCCTGACTTTCATTAAAGATTTTAAATGTATTCGTTTTCTTTCCCAAGGAGGTTTAGGTGAGATACTTTTTGTGGAGGTTTCATTGTTTTCAATGCAGACTATATATACTCCGCAAACTTTTTTTTTCCCATAGAGACTTTAATACTCTTGTTCCACATACTGTGTTTTCTTTTTCACTGATTTTGTCCATTGTATTATATTTTAGCCTATCATGCAACCATAACTGATTCTCTCTTTAATAGTTGTGGAAAGCAATTCTTCCCATCAACCAAGTAATCATGACTTTCTGCATACTCCTGAGAAGGGGTAAGCATGAGGCCCTTTCAGAACAGGGGATATGTGTCATTCATTGGCATATAATAGCAGAATATTTATGCAGTCTGTGGTTTCTCCTCAAATCATAGGTAGTTAATATTTAAGCAAACGGTTCCAAGTAATTAGGACATTACTAAGGAAGGAGGAAAAAAAACCCAAGCCATCAAGATGACTGAGGGGTTTTATGAATAAAGCTATCTCTTTGTGTTGACTTTGGCCTCAGCTCTTGTCTGGACCAGACATAAAGAACGTTTCTTTCATTTGGTGTGTACCTGCTCTTCTCATGCACACTTCTGTGCAATATACCAGACTTGAAAAAGAGCAAGTAAAGCCCCCAGTCCAGTGAGTTTCCCACACTGTAGAAAGCATTTGCAACTGTTCTTTTCTGCAAAGTGTCTTATCTGATTTTGTTACCTCAAGGAACAAGTTCTCTCAGACTGATGCAAGTTACTTTTTCATATACCAGCTTTTGGTGAGAGCAATGTCTCTCAAGATGAGTTGGCTTAGCATCTAGCAGTGTGTCAACCCTCAAGAATTCAATTGCCTGAATATTATTTCCTGAGATTGTGTACATCCCCATATTTCTGCAGGGGCTTTCTCCTCTGACAAAATACTGAGAGCTTCATTTCAGAAAAAACCAAAACAACAAACCTACAAAATCTCCATCCTCTTTGCACTGCAGAAAGACAAGGTGTGAAATGCACCATATTTTGGAAACTAGACACTAATATTGCCTGTCCCACATACAGCAAGCTTGAAATGGCTAGTGTGCTCAGTCTCTTCTACTTATGGAGCAACTCTAGTTTTAGCGAGACTCAAAACTTTTATCGTTAAGACTTTGAACAGAGGAAGTTAGCATTAGTTTATACTTATTAAGTAGTCTGATAATAAACCACCCATCATTAGCTCCTATGTCATCCAAGTTCTCAGCACATGGATCCAACCTTCATGAGGAAAAAAAGCAATGAGAGCTTCATGCTATTAACAGCTGCCTCTTAAATGAGTCACAGGGTGACAAATAACATTTGGTGACAGTCTTGTGGTTGGGACACTGTGTGTCTCAGATTGCTCAAATAGTTTTCATCCAGTACTAAGGAAGTTATCACTGAACTTACTTATTCCTATAAAAGTTGTTTTTCCAGCCATTTGTGAGCTCTGAGTCAAGAAGTGGAATAATCTCTAAAGCTATGACAGCATCAGATATTTGATAAAAGATACTCATCTTTCGATAAAAAAGTCATGTCACTTTTACACCACAAAATCACAAATGGTTTTCTGAGTAATTATGTGCTATGGGTTTGACCTTTATCCTTTCCCGACTCAGTGCTTTGTCTCCTCTCAAACAGGAATTTTTGTGTGTGTAGGTGGTTTGTGGGGAATCTTTTTTTCCCAATGCAGCAGCAACATTAGGAATGTTGGTCATATGCCAGGTCAATTTACAGTTTTAGAAATGGCACCATCCAACCATAGGACAGTAAACAATGATTTAAAAAAGTGTAAAAACTATGTATTTTGGAGATGTGTGGGTATAGTGAGAGTCAATGTGGGAGAAGTAAGGGGAAAGCAACTTGTTCAGTTCCCTGGGACCATTTCCTTTTTATACCATGGCACAGTTAACTGTTACTAAGGTATGGTGTGCATTTTATTGTGCTGAGTTAGAAAAAAAACTTAGATTAATTTTCAAAACAAGACCAGACAAAAAAAGGGTGTTTGAGCACTGGAAGAGGTTCCACAGGGAAGTGGTCACATCTGACAGAGTTCCAGAAGCATTTGGACAATGCTCTCAGGCACATGGTGTGACTCATGGGGCTGTCCTTTGCAGGGCCAGGAGTTGGACTTCAATGATCCTTGTGGGTCCCTTCCAACTCAGGATATTCTATGATTCTATAAATAAGCTGAGAAAATACGACCAATTATTTAATAATAATTATGATAGGAAGCAGTCCGTTCCCACAAAACATTAAAGACATGGTGATAAGAAAAAGCGTGTGCATAACTTTCTGTATTATCAACTCTACAAAACTTCCAAACGCATGTTCCAGTGCTCCATACTTTTATCTCCTGAGGAATCTCTACAGTAGCAAATAGCCTCTGATACTGCATTCGACTTCTGTGTCCAAGCAAATCCACCTGGTGTCTGATCAATCCTGCATTTTCTTAAGTTGTTGTGAAGAGGGAATAAATTTCACTTAAATATAGATTGTATCTTAAATTTTATCTTCATGGTGTGGACAGAGGAGGAGCACTACTTTAAAAAGCAATGAAAGTCAGTTTTTCCCTGGGTTCTGGGTTTTGGGGTAAGGTTTTAGGATATATTGCAATCTCTTTGATCAGTTGTGTGAGCTGGGCAGATGAAGTGGCTGATCTGAAAGCCATAAATATCATCTGTGGAGAGAGCTTAAACACCCCACCCCACACATGCTGATATCTGAGCGGCGGAGACCAGAGGTGCTGTTAAAAGAAGAAATAATGAGAAGAATAAAGGACCTAACAAGTGTATTGGTTGGTACACTGGCATCCTAAATATTTTTGTTGTCATTGTATTCCCTTATATGAATACAGAGCTACATCCTCTGGTCCAGACTTTTCTGGTAACTCCAAGAATTGCATATGTTCTTTAATTTTCAACAAATCCGTGTACAACTATCCCTGCATTTCTTCAAAAGAGGCCTTTCCCAGCACTTTAATGTTTCTTAAAATATCCATAAGTAAGCTCAGAATTAGCTGTTTTGAAAGAGATGAGAACTGAAGGTGAGAGGATGAAGGCTATGTCAAGAGATGCCTTCTCTTTTCTTCATTGCCATAATTTTGACCTTTTAGAGGGGAGCCTGAATGCACAAAAGAATATGCAATAGAAGGCTGTAAGGCACTTTTCCCCCTCAGATTTATTTTCACCTGGTAAAGCTGTATAGTCTCAAGGTCATGTGGCTTATGAAATCTCTGTCGCAACTAACACACAAAACACAAAAGAGAAGACTGATGCCTGGAAGTCACCTTTAATTCCAGTAGATTTATCTAGCAACATCTGAATTATTCTAAATACATGCCCCAATCATATATATCTCTTTTTATTTTTGTCAGAGGCAAAAAAACCCTACACTGTTTTTTTAGGATTGTAGGATTCAGAAAACAAGAGAAGCCAAAGGAGAAAACATTAATGGAAATTTTAAAAAGAATCTCTTCACCTGTGTACAGATGAGCAGCTTTTGGCTTTTAGTGTTTGCTGTTAAATTCAAAGGAAGATGCTGTGGAGGAGGCCCAGTCCTCTGACAGGCATCTATGGCATCCTCCCTAGAGATCAATCCCCTAAGATAAGATAAAACTGCCTAGTCACTGTGACTAAGCCATGGACCACCCCCCACCCCCGCCTCAGGACCCCATGTTAACTATTGGTCATTTTACCCCAGTCCCAGACTACTGGTCCCCTTCCCAATCATCCCCTTCCCTATAAAAACACCAGCTTTTACCCAGTTCGGGGTTAGACCATCATTGGCCCCCTTTGCTGAAGCCTGCATTAAACGTGGAACATTATATGGTCTACCCGTCTTTTGTCTTTTGTCTGCTTTTGTCTTTTTGTCTGCTTTGGCAGGGGAACCCCGGAATGGAGCTGGCTGAGCTGAACAGAGCCTATCACAGGGCAGAAATCGCTGGTAAAAGAGCTGATCACTTAAGGCCCTTTCTTGTGCTCCAAGGGTTACCCCTGGCTGGAGGTTGCCTGCAGAACCCTGGATGGTGGCTCTGTCCCCTGGGACAGCCTGGCTATCTGGGTTAGTTGCCGGCAGAAGGTGGGGGTCGGACAGGCCCCCAGGATCCCAGCCTTGCAACAAAGTGGTGCCTGAACAGTATACGGTGCCTAACTCTTGCTAAAAATATCCAGCATTATCAGGTACTGACTGCAGTTAAGGAAAGACATGCTGCCTTGCTCTCTGATGCAATTGAATAATGTAAGTGAGGTTTTCTTTCACTCAATAATTTCTTTTCTTAATGATGTTGTACACTGAAACTGTGTGTAAGGCTGTCAAGTTTGAGAAGACAGGAAACTCATAAGAAAAATATGCAAATATTATGAAAGGAAGAAATAACAAAACATCTCAGTGATATTGCTGGCAATAGTTCATTAACACAGTACAAACATCTGAAGGATATCAAATCTCAGAAGTAAACACCTCATAAAATAAGTAGCTTAGCTCACATGCACCTTGTGACTTCTAGAGCCAGAACAGAACATGCATAAGTCCAGGTAAGATAATCTGGAAGCAGAAAGAGCATCTTTTGGGGCACACAAAAGCATAGAGGAGCTTTACCATAGACTGACAAAATCTGACTCTGGAGAGAAAATGGGTTTATAAATACATAAGTATGGAGACTAGTCAATGGCAATGACAGCTCGGGGAAGTAAATTTTTTTCCTGCTGCTGTGACACTTACAAGCAAAATTGGACCTTTCTGTACTTTTACAAAGCCATCCAAATCAAACATGGAAGATAAAGTATTTTCCCAGACCTAAAGTAGCTCAAGCTTCAGCTGGTTAAAATGCTTTCCCCAACTTCAGACCATCTATAGAATTTTGCAGTTAAAATAAAGAAATTCTTCCCTGTCTGTCTTTCATATAGGAGATAAAAATCCTTTGTCTGCTTGTTTAAAAATTAAAGTAAAGCTGCAAATATGTCTTTCCTCTGAAATAGGCAGAAACATTCTTTTATGTTCTTTAGTTCATGGCCAGGTTTCATTCATTTGTGTCCTTCTCAGCAGCATTCACCCTGAGAATAGAACTTCTTACTGTGAAGTGTTCTTGAGGATGACAATTTCCTTTTCCCTGGGAGTTACACAATGTCTGTGGCAATACAAACACCCTGAATGAATGAAGATATGAGTACCATTTTTTTCCTCTCTGAGCAAAACTAACCTTTCCTAGGCTGCCCCTCAGAGATGTACTGGCATGGCTGGTGTGGTCATTCCCAGGAGTGATTTGTTATGAGATTTTAGAGCTCAGAGGGTCTTTTACTGCCTGGCTTAAGACTGGATATTTGATACCTGAAGCTAGAAAGCTTCATGGGCTCATTTGTGATTTGTACTTTCACTCCTGCTCATTGTGCACTTACTTAATTGCATGTAAGAGTCCCTGTAAGCATGGTAGGGACTTCTGCTGCCCCTTGCCACAACAGCCCCTCTGTCCCTGTCTGGACCTTCAGTAATGAAAAGGAGCAATATTTCCTTGGAAGTACCAGTCATATCTATGACCCATGCTTTCCTGCAGATGCTGTGCAGGCCAGGTAGGATTCATCCTGGTTGAGGCTGTTTTGCAAAACTACCTCTGCTCTCATAGAAAAATTGAGCCAAAGAATGAGCTCCTCAGCACCTGTTTGGACAGGTTGGAATGGGAAGAGTTGCATAAAGGCATCTTCAGCTAATCTTGTTTCAATCTGGAGCCATTCTGCTATGATGGGGGGATCTGGGGATGTAGAAAGCATGCCCTGGTGAGAATTGAGGAGGAGAGCAGTTAATCCAGTTCAGGACAGAGAAAATAACACTTGCCATGAAGTTGACTTTGGGGGTATGTGGCAAAAATGTACCAGAGGTGAGAGCAAAGCAAAGATGTGGGGGCTTGCTATTGTTGTTGTAGATTGATCATCTATTCCTGCTTTCAGACACAGGGTTGTGCAACTCAAAAGTCAGTGGGAGCCTGCAAAGGCAGAAACTGTGCTGCAGCAGTGTGAGGTGAAGGAGACAACTGCAAATGGCAGATCAGTGTCAGGGTTGTTCCTTATATAGCTACTAAATGTCAGTAGCGTGTTTTTCGGCATATGGTTTATGGTAAGAAGCTTCAGTTTCTGTGTTTCTGCTCTCAAATACTATTGTTGAGGCTGCACTGGGACTGGGCCAGGAGGTAGGTAGCTGGGATTCATTCAATGCTAAGCATTTTACTAGCCAACACTGATATGGTCTGCAAAACTGCTGTCAAAAATCCCTCCCTTTCCTGGGACTGGCAAAGGTGGCAAACATCATGTGGGAAGCTACATCCCGCAACTGGCAGCATGTCCCCTCCACAGTGGGAGCAAACAGGGCAAGGTGCTCTCAGGATGGGGTCCTCAGAGGATATTTAACTTAGCCAACGATAGACAACATTTTATATCAGGCCCTGATCTGGTTTTTGTTTCTTTGGCTGAGAATATCTAATGGAAAACTTCCTGTTCACCAGGAAGAAACCTAAACTACATCTGGACTAAGATGTAATGCTGGCTGCCTGTCTGTGAGTGGTACCTGTGCACAGCTTGTTTTAAACAGCACCTATTTGTGGATGCTAGCTTTGGAGCAGGCTGCAGGCCCCATGGCCTCTCAGTCCTGCCTGACAGCTAGCCTGAGAAATTCATAGGAGGATTTCAAAACAATCCTCAAAGACAGAAAACAACTGCCAGATGCTGTTTGTCTGTCCTCTTGCTTTCCTTGCAAGAGAAAGTCAGGGGGTGTTGTGCCCCACTGACCAATGATGGTGATGTGTTGATTTGCTAACCAATAAGAGTTTCCTTTTTGTATTTTCCACATATCTGTCTATAAAACAGGCCTGTAGTAATAAACTGAGATTTCTCCTGTTCTGACTCCCTTGAGAGTCCATGTCTTTCTTTTTCGCCGTTCCCAATTAGAACGACACCTATTTATGTTTTCATGGGTTATTTTTCCTCTTTCTAGAACACACTACCACTGGTAATAATCCACTAGCCCTGCTTCTTTGGGGACTTAGCTACAGTGAATCAAGCTCAGAGAACATGCCATGTTTTTGATTGCTGGAACATCACTTTTCTGCACTATGGGATTTTTAAAGTGAAAATAATTTCAGCTTTTCCAAACCCAAAAATACTCTGTCAGTGTCCTAGAGAAAGGTGTTTAAACTAACCAATTTAGATCAATGAGGAGGGTGTTTTCCCTTATGGGAAACAAATTCTAAAGGCAAAAACTTGCTTTATAAATACACATACACCTACACACACCCCTATATATATATGAAAGACAAAAATGTAGATGGTTCAGGCAACTCTAAAACCCTAAAGCTGTTTCTTAAAATATACATTTTATAGATATGAAAGTACAAGGTTTTCATGGTCAACTACTATGTACTGAATTTTTTATAAATAATGTCTCAGGCCTAAATAAAACTTACTCCTTTCCTGTTTCAAGCATCTGCCAAATACCTCTGATTCTTGAGAGATTACAAAAGTGATAGGCTTCATCTAGCCCTTCAGAAATTCTGTTATTAGACTGTAGAGTTGCTTTAAATATTGGGGTTTTTTTTTTTCCTCACATTCAAACACTGAATTATCTCCCTCATAGTTTTTTTGAGCTTTGCATATGCAATTCTTGTGCTTTTTTTACCACTGTAAATTATTCTATAGATCATCCTTCAAAAATATCAAAGCTGTCTCAGCATTAGTTTTGAACAACTGTGTTTTACTTCATGGTACAGCCTGAGTTGCCTTTGTTTTACTTAGACCTCCAGGACCTTATGATGAGAGCAGTGCATTCTCTGGTCTTTTCTTGCTATTTTAAAATTCTAAGTATCAGCGTCTTATGGGACTTTTGTAAGGAAGAAAAAGGAGCTGGTACATGACAGTCAGACATAAACCCACCTAGCAATATGCAATGAGCTCACAGCCCTCTGCATCAATGACCACAGCTTTGTGGTTAGAAAGCATGTTCAGATTACTTCTTAAATTCTTGAATTGTCAAACTAAGAGACATTAATTAAAACATCATAAGCCATGGTTCTTGAAAAGGAAATGGAGAAGCCACTCTCTTCTTGTTTTTACAGCAAATGTAGTACAGTGTGTTTATGATGAAGCTTTCTGACCACAGCAAATTCCCAGAAAGAAAATTTTTTAAACACAGCAACCACAAAATGACAGAAAGTAGGGATTTTCTAGTCTGCATTTTAACGAAGTCTGCAGAAATTAATGGTCACATTTAAATCTAATGTTATTGGAAATTACTAAATATTGTATGCATGAGCTTGGATAAATATATAGGCTTGTTTGGAAAATGTTAAAGAAAAATAGATGCTCTGTGGTGTGAGGTTGGGTTAAAATAGGAGAATTACTTCAATGTTTGTATCAAATGACAGGTTGTTTGTTTTTATTTTTATTGGAATTTTGTGATGCTCTAGTCACAGGTGCATGGACTGCTACAAGCTCTTCTAAAAATCTCTGATGTTCACCTGATGGAGGCAGGCTGTGATACTGTGAGAATTATACAGCATCTGGAATTAAGCTGTGATCTAAAATCTTTTATGGCTGTCTTGTCATTCTCCCATTTTTCAAAATGAAAGCAATTTTGTGTAATTCTCCATTTTGTGAGGGACTTTGATTTGGGGAAATGACCATGTAGGACTTGCCTTTCCTCAACAGCAATTTTAAAATTGCTTTTCCCACTGTGACAAATTATGCGTCTCTACAGAGATATGAAGGCACAGGAGTGTGGAGTGAAACAGCTGTATAAAGTCATCCCAACAAGCCTGACTTCTGTGTGGTAACAAGTGACAATAAAATGGAGGTTTAAAATAAGGTATAATAGGATAAGTGAAATCTGCATATATCACAAGCTTAACCATATTTTAGATCCCACAGACTGCAGGTGAAATATCTTAGAGTCAGTGGTGAATGAATGTTTTGACTTTATTTTATGGTCTTCTGGGGGTTTCTCTACTTTTTGGAGAGACTTTGGTGTTGCTTGTTTTTGCTGCTGTTACAATTTGGGGGGTTTTTTGCCTTTATCCACATCCTTCATAGTAGCTTTTCTTCCTTGAAAGAAGAAACATGACTTTATTAAATGCACTGATTTCTCTTCATGACAACTCTTGTCATTGCTTTAAATCACTTGGAACATTCTCAAACTAGATCAGACAATATATTAGACAAAATTTAAGACAGGTAGCACTCTTCCATTTTCCAAAAGAAAATAACTAGACAGAATTGAGGCACTTTGTGATGCTTGATAAAAGTGGTGTGTATATACATGCCAATGCATCCCAGTAGAGTTGCAAAGAAGCAAAAGGGAGGCTGAAGGCAGCTGCTTCAGTAGGGTATGCATGCATTTTTAAAAGAGACAAATTGGACTTCTGTTCTGCCAGAAAAATCAGCAGCTGAAATTATTTTCATCTCTTGTCCAGAACTTTTCAGAGGTATTTTGAGTCATTTCACTGTTTCCTCCTTGAACATGGCATTTTTTGTTCCTGCTTGCTTTCTATTTAAGCCAAACCAATCTGTACTTCAGGCCACATCTATATTAGCAACTTTCATGTGAACTCACATTTCATGAGAAATGACCCAATGCAGGTCAATACCACAATTAGAAGTGGTAAAAATGTTTTAATTCCCTGATTCTTGCACAATGCTATTCCTGGGGCTCTGGCTAATGGATGGTATGGAAACACCTCGTATTTGTAGACTACTATTCTTAGCTGACTTTTGGAATATGAGTCCAGTTTTTAAAATAAACTTTTAGCTAAGCACATGTGCCTATTACAACAGGACAGAGCAAGATAACCTTGCATGGAGTTGCTATGTCACCGTGCTCTCAAGCTGTAAATTCATTTGATATGATCAGTTATTTCTCCCAGTCATCATGAGGACTTATTTATTAATGGTATTTCCTAATAGGAGTTATTTATGTGTGATACTGTGGATTGAGAATAAATACTTTCATCTTTTCCAAATCTCTCAGTTTACTTCTGGTGTGAGATTAATTAGCAAAGGCACAGTCAAAAGTTAAAGAGCAATTCTTGGCTTTACAAGAACAAAATGTCATGGAAGTGCCACCTCTCAGCTCCCTCTCCATCAGCAATAGCAAATATTTGATCAGTGTGTACTTTCCATTCAGCTCAGCATCCTTGGGCTACTTTGGCACATCTGCTCTTTAGAGAAGTCTTACATTTGTGATAACATTATCACAGAAGGGTCAAGGGGATGATCCCCTAGTGTTTCAGTGAGAATGGTTATACAATAAAACAAGGGGAAGACATGAGTAGACTTTGATGAAGCAAATAAAGACAAGAGGCCATTGTTATTTAATAGAAGTTAAATAGAAGTATTTTTAAAGAAGTTTTTACACTGAGAGTGGTAAAACACTGGAACAGGTTGCCCAGAGAGGTGGTGGATGCCCCATCCCTGGAAACATTCAAGGCCAGGCCTTGAAGATGTCCCTGCTCACTGCAGGGAGGCTGGATAAGATGACCTTCAAATGTCCCATCAAACTCTATAGTCATCTTGACTCACCCCACCCTAAGGTGGGGCAAGTAATCCTTCCTTTCTGTGATTTCCTCTAGATTTGTGTAAAAATAGAGAAATCCCAAGTCCTGATGCTCATTTTTTTCCCCCATATTTTTAAATCACTTTATCTTTGGTGCAGCCAAGCCACAGCTCTTTAGTAATGTTGGTGTTGTCCCCACATCAGTGCTCAGGCATCTGACCAACCAAGGGGTGCCAGAGGGCTGTAGAACTATAGGCTCTGCAGGTCCTCAGCTGTGAGGTGAGGTACAGCAAGAGCCACTGGACTTGAATTTGCCCATTTGTTCTTGAACACAGCTGTTCAAGACCCACCAGGAAACCCCAGCACCCTCTGCCTGTGAACTACTCTGAGCTCCCTTCCACCAGTTCCCACAGATACAGGGCATGCATGTAATGGCTTCCCCACTAAAATCTGCACAGAAGAACAAGAAAAAATACTTAGCGGGAGTCTGCCTGTAGGAATTCTGCAGGCACTTCTTGCTGGAAAGCCAAAGGAAACCAAGACACTTCTTGCTGGAAAGCCAAAGGAAACCAAGGCATAAGCAAAAATTAAGCCAGTTGCTGTTCACCCCAAATATGGGAAAAATGTAGGAGCAGCTATATTACATACTATTGCCTTGAAGGAACAGAAAAAGACTTCTTCTTTTAAATCTGTGCAGGAAACTATATTCCGGGGGAAAGCACTGATAACAATCTACTACAAATCCAATATTAGAGTCCAGAAAAAGTAGACTTGTTTTTCTTCTCTAACAATAAATTTATTATCTCACACAGCCCTTTCAAAAGAGCTTATGACCAGGTAATTAGAGTCCAAAATTCCACTTTCAAGGTTTTGTCATATATTACTCCCTGTTTGTTTTTTATTGTGCAAGCTCAGACACTCCAGTGATTAACTGTTTGCTCTGTAGCCTTGCTGTGGTACATGGAAAACTTTCCATGACTGTATTGCTGTGGAACAGAAATAGCTAAGCATGTCTCAAGCAGCTTTTGAAACCCAGCTTGGATCCTGATGAAAAGAGGAATTGTTCAGAGGCTCATCACTCTCCCATACAACTTACTTGTTTCTCTTTAAATGTGTTATGTAAAACAGCATGAAATGCTGGGAAGAGATTTTATTTTATGTTCTCTCAATAGCTTTTAGAGGTGCAGAAAACTGTGCATTTCTTGAAAAACATTTCTTTCAGAATTTTTCTTTCTTTTTTTTTTCCCCAATGCAGTACTGTATTGGGGAAGAGATATCTTCCCAATTTTCCAGGAATTATATTAATATTTCTCCATTAATTTTAGTTTTTTTAGAAAATTAGTTTTCCTACTGGAGTTTTATATAGGCAAAATTTCCTGCTGGTCCATAGTGACTCTGGGTGCTGGTATTTCAGATACAGAGAGATGAGAGGAGAAATCACTATTTTCTGCATCAGTTACTACTGTTGTAATGATCTGATTTCATTCTTCCCTTCTGTTCAAAACCTCTTGGGTGAGCCACCTCACTGCTTCATGCTTCTTTTCCTTCTTTGAAAGAACTCCTTCAATTTCCACCATCTCCCCCTTTTTGTTTTAGTGGGGCATGACCTGTAGTGCTAAAAAAATAACAAGTCTCTACAGCTAATGGATAGCTGACTCTATCAGACTTACTTGAGATTGTATAAGGTTATTCCCTGTTCTCCAGGCAACTAAAATTGCACTAAAATAGTTATTATTGTGGGTTTTATCTTTAAGAAATAATCTTTTGTGTTTTATGTGTGAGGGCAAGAACACTCATTATTTAACTTTTCTTCCTCCAGATCATGTTGACATTTCTCAGGCCTTTTTAGTAATTTAAAAAGGCTTAATAATCTTTCTTATTGGGCTGATTAATCCTAGCTGGGCCAGTAAGCCATGCAGGAAATTCTGTTTATCTTTGGAAGATTTTTCTAAATGGTTTTGTTTATTTATTAAAGTTTGTAACTTTTTTTTTTTTCCTCTCTACAGATGCAACTTAGTGAGTTTCAAGAAAGTGTTAATTTTAGAAATGAACTGTAGTCACTAAAAGGGTTTGGGGGAAAACTTGAACTATTCTGTGGTTGGTGACAAAATGCGGAAATTTGCACCTTCAAGGAGTGGTCATAAAAATCCTGCTGGATTTGGGTTTCCACATGAGCTAGATGGCAGTTTTGTAGTAAATCTACTAATAGAAATGTGGTCCCCATTAGCAGCCTCAGTAGATACAAGACTAAACAACAGATGCTAGACAGTAGAAACTTCCTTCCCTGCAGATGACTTCACACGGAAGCATTTGCAGAAATTTTCTGCATTTTGGTTCAAGATTACTGTCAGATAAATTTGAAGGCTTGACATTTGAGTCCTTAGGTGTGTCCAAATTACTTCAGCATTATTCTTCTACCACTCTTGTTGTCTGTAACATCATAGAGATGTAAGAACATTGAATTCCATTGGTCAAACAGGGAAAAAGCTGAACATAGGATATTCCTTTATAAGGGACCTCTTCCATGCATTTATGTGTATGGCTGTGTCCTCTGCCTTAATGCACATCTTTTTCACATAGATTGTTTTCTCTTATTCTGTCATGCATGCACAAGTAATACCTGTACCTATTCTCTTACTTAGGCCTGGATGTATCTGTTATCAAACTTGGACTGTTTACCTGTATTTCATACAGTTCTGAAGTTTGTAGGCTCCTCACAGGAATGTAACCCTGCCTTCAGGGCTGGAAGGACTGTACCTCAGCTTCTGGTGCTGTGCTTTTCCATACACAGTGCTCTCACAGCCATAGTTTCCAGAGATACCCTATCAATAGCTCAGTGCCAAGTCTTATTCACAATGAACCATGGAAAGCAGAATCCTCAGCTAATACCCTTAGGGGGAAAAATACTTGAGCACTCCAGAGCTTTTGAATTGGAAACTTGAAGGTCTTGTTATGATGGATTCAAGGTTTCCAGCTGTGACACCGTGACCCGCAGTTTCATTTTAGTGATGTCACTTCTTAGGATATAAGCAACTTAAAAAGTTTCCCAGGACATTATTACAGTATTTAATAAACAAATAAATTGTCTTAAAATTGTGGCTCTGAACTCAGAACAGTTAAAAATATTTTAACTGTGTACATATCCTGATAAACTCCAGTTCTGCGAGCCCCTCTGAAATCTGAGAAAACATGAGGATGCTGGTCAGGTGTCTTCCTCACTAGCTCCTGTGGGCCTGTCCTGGGGTGATTTTATGATGGTTTGGCCTTTAGAAAAAAGTGAGGAACACCCACGGATGTGATGGCTCTGAAAGAAAGGCTGCTAGGAGTTTCTTCTCTGAGAAGTGGCCAATAGCTGGCCAGCTCTGAGAATTGACAGTTTTTTTGACCATCGAAAAGTGAGATCAACCTTGTCAATACCACCATTTTAACCTTAAGACGAAGAGCTCCTGGCTCTCTTTGTTTCCAGCTTTGAAAGGTAGCAGAACTTTAGTGCAGCTGGGCCCCCCGTTTTCCCCATGGCCTGTTCAGCCTTGGAGGGGGGCATGGGGCCAGAGCCCAGCAGCTCCCAGACAGGGGATAGGGACTGTGAGGGGGCAGGAGCCCTTTACCAGAGGGGCTGAGCCCTCTCAAGAAGCCTGCCAAGACCTGTACAGCAGGACTGCCAGGCCAGGCTGGAATTCTGCTGCCGCTGAGTTTCACCAGAAACTGCCGAGCAGGGGAAGGGGAAGCTATCAGCACGCAGCATGCTGAGATGCTGGCCACTCTCCCCCAGGGCAGCCACTGAAAAATCCTCTTCTACAGAGGAGCAGCCCTAGCCACTGCCCCAGCAGAGATCACGTGACCATCCACAAGTCTTGGGCCAGATTTTAACCCTTTCACTAGTCAGATGAGACCTGCAGATTTAATCCTTTTTCCAGGGAGAGGAAATAGAGCGTGATCAACATGTAAAGAGACAACATAAACTATCAAAGGAAGGAAGGAATCAAGCCTCAGATGGGAAGAGAATAAGAAGATGCTTTAATAAGCTGAAATATTCTTTTGATAAGACCATGGAGATGGACAATAATGTTCTGAAAAAATTCTTTAATTCATGAAAGAGTATTTTGAGGTGAATGAAGTATTTCAAAGTGTAGATCTGAGCAAAGGTATCTATTGATGAAGTTGAGCAGATGGTGGAGTAGTTGTGATCCCATGAGATGCTGGAACAGAGAAAGAGACATGAGAGTTGATAGAGACACTTGGACCCCAGGGAGAAAAAAAAAAAAAAGAGAAAACCTCTGTTCCCAGAGATGATCACAGAGACAGCTGAAGAGAACATTTGCCTTTGAATAACTCATCCTTAAAATAATACCCCTCGAGTTCATGGCCCCTGAACACACCTCAGAGTGGTGTGAAAATGGGAGGAGGGCATGATGGCAGAGAGTTTTCTTCCAGGCGGTTGCTATCATGGGAATGAAAAGCCATAAGAAAACTGTTTTCTTGTCGAGAACTCTCCATGAAATGACAAAGGAAACTTCTTTCTCTACAAAGACTGATGAAAAGACTGTTGTATTGTTGGTATTGTTTTAACTACAAGGTTTTGTCTCTATGCTGTCAGTTGGACAAGGAAATAGTTGGGTGGTGGGGAGGAAGAGTTTCTGGAGGTTTTATTCTGTTTATTTATTCTTGTAGTTCTGTTAATAAATTTTCTTTATTCCTTTTAAGTTTTGAGCCTGGTTTTGCTTTCTCCTAATCCATACCTCACAGCAAGAAATGAGTAAGATTTCTGGTGATCTTAAGTGCTTTAAAACCACCACATTTTTTGGTGTATTGGCTGGGAAACACAAACTGGTGAATCTAAACTACTACAGGGCCTTACCATATGGTTAGAGAAGACACATCTGGGTGTTCAAACAAACCTGAAGTTTAGCAGAAGTTGAAGCAGATATGAGGACATCAGAGGGAAAATACAAGGTCTCTGCAAGGATGAGGAGAAAATATTGCTAGATAGATTCCAACAGAACTTCCAAATTCTGATTTTGGCAAACACTTTTCCTAAATAGGAGTTGCAGCCACAAGTCTCCCTTTGAATCTGGTTGTGCCTGATGAAGATAAAGTAAAGCAGGAAATGGAGTGGATTTGAGAGTGAAATAAGCTTTTTGTACAGTTCTTGTCCTTGTCCAGAGGAGATGTGACATGTTGCTTTTTGGAAGGTGGAGAGATTCCTAGGGAACCCAAGCTGGTGTGTCTCTGCACAGGGTTTGATGGCATCAGTGTTCCCTCAGGAGCTGCTGGCTGTTGTTTGCAGGTGTTTAGAATTAATGTAAACAGTACAGGTAGATGGCAATGATACCCAAGGTCATCTGTGTACCTGCAAGTCTTGCTGTTAAGACAATACTTAGGCTTGTTTTGAGTTAATTTCTTCCACCTCTGTCCATGATCAGGAAGAAAGGGTCCAGCTGGTAGTAACATTTCATGGTCCCGCAGAGAAGCTGTGCTGAAGGAGAGAGGGAAGTGAGGATGGAAAGAGATTGTATAAGGTGTAAGGACTGCATGGGAATAAAGACCTGAAATGGGGTGGGTTTGGTTTGATTTCTTAAGAGCAAATTGCATTCTGGAGCATGCTAAAGGCTGGTGTGGGGAGAGCAAGGCAAGTATGGGGAGAAGGCTGCATGGTGAGAGCCTCTGCTTAACAATTGTCCCTTGCTTATTTCACCATGTTCTATAAGATATTTTTATTTTTCTCCCTACATGCAATCAAAAAGTGGTGATTTTTGAGAAGACTTCAGCTGAATATGAAAAAAAACACTAGTGGGGGAAGGGTGCTGTTTTTAATTAATTATTATTAATAACTAGTTTCCTTGAAACAAATGAAACAAACGGGTAGGGTTTATTTTCAGACATGACTTCCTCTGAGGAGGGCAGAGTTTTAAGCATGGTGCATCATGGACAAATGGATTGTCTGGTTAGAAAATCCTGATCCATGCAGCCAAGGCATCTGACAAACAGCAGAAACTGTGTTGTACAGAGAGTGGAAAATCACCAGTGTGTTCCAGAGCAAGACCAGGTTTGGGGTGGGGAGGGGTGAGAGATGTTAGTTAACCTTGGATGAAATTATAACTGAATGTGCTAGAGAACCTGATTGTATCTTGTGTATAGATAAAAGTGTATGGTCAAAAATGTTTTTCTTCTGCTTAAGTTTTTGCCTGGAGCTGTAATTTACTGCAAATCAGGGAAGTAGCTTCCCCCCCCGCCTCCCCCCCTCAAGAAATGTAAGAAGAAATATAGAGATGTTTATATTGTAAGACAAATTTTCAGGGCTAACCATGGAGTCATATGCTCTGGTGTTGTCATGATTAAGATTTTCACTGTGTCAGAAAGCACACTGTACTCTGGCAACACATTTCTACTGACACTATTCCCTCTTTTAAGGATTACTGTTTTGATTCTCTGTCACATTCATATGCTGAAAACCAGCTGGAGCATCCTGCAGGGAAATGTTCTGTATAAGGGTTTTTTTTAAGGCCTGTTGTGACCACAGAAATATTTGTGTACTTCACTTCTTTACAGTTCATTGTGGAAAGAAAAAGTGATACTAGAAGAGTTATCATAAATAATATGAACAAAAGTTTGGAGAGGTAATACACTTCATAGTGCAGGATTTATAGCAATCCGTTTATTTAAGGGGATTTAAAATATGTGGGATAAGAAGTGATCTCATACTTACATACTTTCAGTTTTATTATTGTTTTTTAAATTTATTAATCCATAAAAGGAAGTCCTAAAGGAGGATTTTTTTTTTCAACACTTTCAAACACTTTCAAAGGCAGAAATCAAATGCCTTTTGATTTTCTGCTGTGTTCAGAGATCTAGACAATGCTTTCATTGATCCAGTTGGAGGTTCAGTTTTGTTTTTGAATTCAGTGAAATGATAGATATGACCCAGGCACAGGCCTGTCTAAACGTGAACAAAACTTGTCCCATATATACTGCAAAATTTGCTACATTTTCAGCCGCCTGTATTCTGAGGTACCATGTATGCATGCTTGTAGATGTATCAGCAAGCAAATGTGTCCTTTTCTGAGAAAGTGAATGTTTCTCAATGAATGGCTTCACATTCTTGCTTACACAGCTCGTTTGCTGGAGTTGCTGTGAAAGGGTCACTGAACTGAAAAAAAACATAATTTCCCAGACTTGTATTTACTGATTGTCAACTGATAGAATGCAGTTCATTCAATCCCAGGTTAATCAAGTCCTGAAGAAACACTGCTATGAACAAATTCTGACCCAAGTGTTTTCTCATTTCATTTAAGCTTTTTATAAAATCCTATTCAGGGGACATTCTAATGGAAAAAAAGCTTAATCACTAATGGAAGTTACCCAAACAAAACATTTAGTAGAAGCAGACATTTCAAACTGCTTTCACTGATGGGCCAAGATCAGAGAACTTTTCAGTATTTCAGTTTCTATTCACCCTGGGAATGACATTTTCTGATATTTAAAACAAAATGTACTATAAAATATATAGTATATATATATATATATACTTTTATATATATATATATTTCTGGGCAAATTCACCTGTGTTTTCCTTCCTTGTTATCATGAAGAGTGAAAGGGCTTCTTCCAATCATCATATTTTGTAATTCTTAATGAGGCAACAATCACTGTTATGCTGGCAGAGGCATGCAGGGTGGATGAGAACCCCTTTTGCCTCTCCATGACTATTTTGTAAAACAGTTTACAGTAAGTAAGTAAGTTTACAGTAAGTAAATCCAATCAAAAGTAGCACTGGAATTGCAGAAGTTTCAAGTTACTGAAAAATATTATAACACCTCCTGACAGCAGATCAAGTTTTCTGCTTGTAAGCACATTTTACTGTGGTGATTTGTTCAGACAAACAGATGACTTTTTATTTCCATGTTATATTTTTGCGTTTGTCAAAGGTTATGGGGCTTCTTTCTGGATTTGTGGGTTTGGAAGAGCCTGGCCTCTTCTCCTGGTACTTGACAGTACTGCCAAGGTTTACACTCAGTCTCATACTTATAACTCATTTTGAGTGAAGAAGGATTCTAGCTTTAACTGGGTGAAGATGATGTGTATTTTTCCTTCCGAAAATACCAGCTTCCACCATCAAAACCTCAAATTACATTTAGGCTCTCCATATATTGGCCATTGCCCTTTGCTATACCTTTCTGATCTAACTGCAGACTGTAAAAGGCCTTCAGCTGGAGCAGCCTTAGCTTAAAAGAGGATCTGTGAGTCTACAGCTGATGCATACAGCTTTGTCTGGAAGGGTCCTAAGAAAGATTTTTTTCCATTTTTTAATTTTGTGGTGTTTAATGGTAGTGAAAGTAAGAATACAAGAGGCTGTGATAGTCTAGGGTTTAAGCTGCATATTTTTAGGGTTTATTGAATAGATTTAATCTTTAAAAGTTTCTCTCTAAAAAACTGGCTTTTTTTTTTTGTTTTTTTGGTCCTGAAGCCCTCAGAACATTCTGAAGTGATATTTCTTATTTAAACTTTTACATAGGATTTGTTTATACATAAAAGTTAGTCTCTTTATATTGCCAGAGTCCAAAACTGTCGCTGTAGGACATGGAACGATTCACATGGACATGGTTCAATGTATGATAAGGAAAAGGATGATTTTATTTTGTGACTCCAGTATTTACAGATTCTCAACGTTGCATAGTTAGGTTACCACCTTCCCAATCACACTGGTCGTGCAAATCGTCCATCAAAAGACATTTCTTGGAAAGAATGTATACATATCTATGTTTATAGTTACTTTCCTGGGAAAGTGGCTGGAAACTATGAAAACAAGATCAGAAGGTTTAATTTTCAGGGCAACACAAACCTATGCAGGTAGTTGGTCTACCAGTCATTCTATTCCACAAAATAACTGTGTTTTTAATTTGATCTGAATTTCTGGGTGACTGGGTTTTTTCTGAGGCTTACTTTCAGAGTACAGCATGCCATTATTTCAAAATGTAGTATTCCACAGAAAGCTTGGGATGGAGTTAAATGTTATGTTGGTCACTGAATTAACCAAGCTTTTCCCAACAATTATTTTCTTCCCCTGGTAATCACTCGTGACTTTAAAAAAACAAACTATGTTTGGATTCAAAAGGCCAGCTCTCAGAGGACTTAATGTAATGGCTGTGTTGTAGAAGGCCAAGTGCTCTTTCCTAGTTTAGTCCTTGCTTAACTTCTTTCTTCAAAGCTGAGTGTGCTTGGATGTGTTCTTTGGTATTTGAATGTTAGGAAATGGAAAATTAAAAATAATAATGGAAAAAATTACAAACTGGGAAATCTGTTGTGTATTCAAAGCACCTTTGGCTGCAAGCTTGCACTTTGTGGCCTTGATGCATATTGTACCTGAACATCAAGCTTGAATTTGAGCTTTGCCAAGGTTTTTAGTGAGGGGGTGGGAGGCCTGGGAGAGGATTAATTCAGCTTTGACTAATTCCATTGCTCTCAATAGTTCTGGTGCCTGGTGCATGGCCAGATGTTCCCTTTTCAAAAGGAACACAGGGCTTGCCTCAGCTTCAGATTCAGGCCTAAGACCATGACTGTACCTTTGACTCTTCTGCAGAAATTAACATAGCAGTGACCAAAGGTGCAAAAGGGATGGTCCTCTGCCTTTTCTTGTAGATCATCAGAAAGGTTCAATGACTGGAGGAGGGAATATGTAGTCTGTGGAAAAAGCAGTGGTAGAAGAGTTTGGTGAAACTTCCACAACAAGTGTAAGAAAGTTATTTGAACAGTGAAGATTATTATTCACAGATTCTGGCACAGATTATTCTCTGTGCCAGAAGAATATTCACTCTTCTGGCATAGATTATTCTCTGTGCCAAAAGAGAGCCAAAGTGCAAGTCTTACAGAAATCATATTGATGTTGTGAGCTGTGTAGGCAGAATTTATGAGCAGCCAAACAAAACCCAAAGATCAGGATGATCTTCCTATGGAAGTGTGGGTCTGGGAGAGCAGCAGACAAGGAAACATCACACAGATTTGTTTGAAGCATGAAGCCAAGAGGGAGAAGTTCTCAGGGTTCAGCTACTGTCTGGAAGGAGACTTGGCATCATGAGCAAAGGAAGTGCTTTCTTGAATGCTCAGTAGCGCTTTGCTTATGTATTTTGTAAATAAATGCAAATGCCAGAAACAGAGGAAATCAGTAGTTGATACAAAGTTTGTGTAGTGTCAGGGTTGCATAAGTCTTGTCTTTGGGTAATTAACAGGACAGAGAGTAGGGTGAATTTGCAGTACACTCCACTCACAAGCCTGGTGTCCAGGAAAACATCCTGCTTTCCTAGATTCCTAGATTCATAGTGTTATAGTCTGTACCATGACCAAACCAACTTGTGGCAAAGCTATAGCAGAGCACAACTCGCAGCCACATGTCTGTGGGTCACAAAGAGTTGCGTGTCTGAGGTCACTCAAAAGCAATTTTTTCAGGTAATATTTTACTTCTTTCTGCTGTGATGCCATGCAATACAGAAGCAGACCATAATTCAAATTCAAGAAGATGCTAGAATCTTAGCTCTGGCTCTTCTCAACTTTAAGTTAATATTATTTAATAATTCTTTATGTTCTTGATCTGTTGAAAACTTACTTTTCCTTGAGACCACTGTGAATGTGTGCATGTGTTTGAAACAAATTAACTAATTAAAATGTTTTACAGGAAACATGTAATTCCAATCTCATGTGTACAAAAGTTAAAAAAAATTGGTCTTGTTCTTACATCTGTAGTGTTCATCATGGCTGTGAGCTTTTTGGTGGCATTCAGCAGCCACAAAAGGGCAGTGCAGCTGGAAGGCCAGTTTGCAATATGAGTGCTTTGCTTTCTTGCACATTCACTTGTCTTGCATTTGGCAGTTATAAACATCTTTTCAGAAAATGTCCCTAAAATTTAACTTTCACATTTCTGTAAATTCCTGTGACATTTGGTATTACTGATTCTTCTGCTTTTCAGGTGCTCCATCCCTCTGAGCATCTTTGTGGCCTTCCTCTGGCCACAGTCTAACATATACTTGCCATGCTGAGAGCTCCAGAGCTGGACTCAGTACTCCAGGTGGTGGCTCGCTTATCTGTATGCAAAAGTTACACACTGTTGGCTATTTTGCATCAAAACTACGTGACTTTTTCCTTCTCAATTTACATGTAACTACAAGTATCTGTTGAATGTAGAAATATTGAGGAAGTTAATTCCTTATTGCAGAGGAGAAATATATTTCTGCAATACCTAAATCTTGCAAAACCAATCCATTTGCTTAGTGGGCTTATCCTGCCACTGATTTAAGAAAGTGGCCCAGAATGCAACATATTCCACAAGCCCTGTGGCAGGGCAGAAGCAGCACAGTAGCCATCTCTGAAGTGAACTATCTTGCTTGTATTTGCTGCTGGGTCTTTGGAAATAAAAGCATAGAAGAAAAAAACCAAGAAGAATATGATGGTTAATCAAATTTGTGGGTGTCCATGAGCAACCAGTGTGAAGCAGAAATAAAAAGCATAATGTACTTTTTGGGCACACTAAGCAAGGCAGTTTTGTACAGATACCCAAGCCATTGTAAGTGGCCATGATAAAGTCTTTTTTACAGTTGAGATCACCTATGTTTAACAAAGCCTAATTTACATTTACGCAGGTAGCAACAAGGATTAGTAGGCTGGTTAGAAGAATGGGATGGATTAAACATTTTCCTGTCATTCCTTACAAAGAGATAAAAAATATCTAGATTTCTATAGCCTGCTTGGCAGATGCTTATAAGGGGATAGAACAACTATTTGTAAATGGATTGGATGGTTATGTATCAGGGAGAAAAAGAAATAATGTAAAAGGATAATATTAATCCCAGATTGAGTGTTCATTATCTAGTTAATTTGGGCAAGAAACTAGATGGTTCCTGAACATTTATAGAGTGAAGCTCTAAACAGGACTAGAAGGAGAGAGGAGTTTAAATTGTTGGGAGATTTGGCATGATAAACCAAATGGAAGGGATTGTGTAATTAATTTGGAGAATTTCTGAAGATAAGAATGCATGTGTAACTGCTATGTTCAAAAGGAAACCAGATCACTGCTTGCAGTATATTTATTTTTGGTAATCCTGTGCTAAGACTTCTGCCCCTTTCTTGTAGGGCTCAGCAGAGATTTGTCCCCCTAAATTATGTTACAAACTTTGTTAAAAAGTTTTCCTGCTTATTGAAGTGATCTAGGACAGCAGCAGTGCCCTCAATCTCTCTCCTGCTGCCTTGTGTTTAAGGCTGTTTTGTCTACAGCTGTTTCTTAGCTTATTATTTGGTTAATAATATTGCAAGGGTATTGTGTGGGCATTTGTTGTGCGATTTCCTGGGACTGCAGGAAGCATTGCTGCAGGATCTGCATCCCAGTCCTCCATTCCAGCCAAAGAGGGAGTTGCTGATTCCTTTATCCATCAAAAGGTATTGGTAATCAAGTATTGCTCCCCCATCCTCTGTTTATATAGACACTTTGTGTCTTTAAAGGCTATTTATTTTGTTGTTTTGAACATTTTACAGGCACACTGCTGTTTACTCAAGCAAAGGCCTGGAGTAAAACTGAGTACTTGTCATGCTGTACTGATTGAATGCAAGATTGCTTTGTCTCTGTTATTCCTCCTTTCTGGTACATTAAAAAATACATGGCAGAGAAGCACTTTCTGGATTCCTTGAATATTCCTTGTGCTGCCGTGTTATGGCAGAGCTCTGTATGCAAGAGACATGACAGCAGGAGAGGTTGTCCTGCTTAGGTTGTGCAGTCAAGGAAAAGTGCTATTTATTTTTTCTCTGATGGCTTTGACACAGGTAAAATAGCAATGAAACTTCAGAGGGTAGCAGTCATACTTCTGTCAGTTTACACAGTACATAGTTGAATCCTTTTTTCCCCTGTAGATTGCTGTTTAAAAGCACTCACTGTGTAGCCAGCTATGATACGTACTTTAAACTGAGGAATAAAAACATGTTGCCAGCTACAAGGTCTTGTTGCTGTACTTTTCCTTGTGACCTTTAACAAATTCAAGCCATTGTTATTGTGCACAGAATCCAGCAAGGCTATAATCACCATTAAAGACGCTGGTTGGTTTATGTTTACTTTGGCTTCACTATTTTTTTGGTTTCACTATTTTAGGGCAGATGGGAAATATATTTTTGGTTGAGGTTTTTTTTTGGTGGTTTTGTTTGGATTTATTTATTTATTTATATTTTTATTTTTTATTTTATTTTTATTTTAGAATAGGAATTATCTTTTCTGTTTACATTTGTGGAGTAAACACAGCCAGGTCCACGCAGTGACTGGGACTCCTGTGCCACTGTATGTGACTATTTGTGCCCTTACTTTTCTCATCCCACATCCAATTAACCAGTGGATAAACAGGTTCCATCTGATTGAGTGAGATGTCTAAATAGTTAGTAGCAATTGCTGTAGAAATAAAATATTTTTCTTCTGAGCTGCAGAAATCTAGTTCACTCACATCTTGCATCCTACACTTTCTGTCAGTAAATATAAATAAATAAATTTTAAACACCTCTACATATTTAAGAGTACATATTAAGAGTTGCATTTTTTCTGAGGCCTCCACCTCAGAAACCTCAGTAGGCTTTTTCCCCTTTCTCTGTTTCCTGCCTTTCTTCTCCCTGCATACACTATCATCTTCCTGAAAACTTGTGCATGGGCAAAAGGCATTGTGTGGGATGCCCAGTTCTGAGCAGTGTGCCCTCCAAGACCCGACTCACTCAGCTGCTGATTCCCTGTCACAGCCTTTCCCTTCACAAGGAAATTTGCTGGTGTCGTCTGTAACATGCAAATCTTGCCCTGTAGGAATTTCGAACCTCAATCTATCCGTCAAATGTGGCTGAAACTGCTCATTGTATTTGGAAACCATTAGGAAATGCAAAGCTGGACAGACCACCAGCACAACCGTATATAGCTCATTTAATTAGCAAAATAGAAGACTGGATTTCCAATAGTAATCTATACAGACAGATAAGTATGCCTACCCAGCTCATAGAACATTAGCTCTGAAGAGCTAAGTGCTGTTACATGCATTATGCAAATAGATACTTGGAAGGGGAAGAGGGAGGAAGGAGAGGGATGATTGTATCATTTCATGGCAGGTAACTATGTCATTCATACCACACCTGGGTGTCTCTGACTTCGTTTCTCACACAGGTGCTAATGGAAATATTTTGTGATTTAAAAAAAAAAAAAAAAAAAGAAGAAAAAAAGAAAGAAAGATCTTGGAAACCCAGTATCCAAAGGGTTTCAAAACTTCATTGTATGTGCCAAATATTTCCAGCTGTTATTGCCTTCCACTTATTTCCCACAGCATCTTGGCCTGGGTCTGCTTGTAATCTTTCTTTGCTGATGGCATGAGATGTTAGCTGAGCCAATGTTTATGTTGCTCAGAAAGATATTCCTCAAGCCTTCATTAATGATTTTAAAGCTCGTTAACCTGTTTATCTTCAAAGGACAGAAGCTTTTAATGCTAAATTTAGTGGATGGCATTTATATAGATTTTGATAATAAGTATAATAAGTGGATATCAGACTCTGATCTGTGTTACAGACTAGGAACCATCATACATTCTTCAGTTGCTTCTCCCTGAGAGGAGGGAGAATAGACTGCAAGCATGGGTGTCTGAAGCAGTATTGCATCTGCACATTCCAACCCACAGAGAATTTCTAATGTACAGCTCTTTCAAAAGAAAACAGTTGCTAAGATATTCATGGAGAATGGAGAATTTGAGGATGGCTTGCTGTAACTTCTGTGATCATTCATAGATTGCCTTGTGTCATAGCATAATTTTGTGACTGGCGTAATTTAAATTAATCTAGATCAGCAAGGGATATCTTGGATATTGTGAAATATATATAATATAGCTGCTTTCTATTATGAGATTTTAGAAAGTCTTACAGGCAAAGCAGTTGCAAAATCTTTTAAATTGTCTTATACATCAGCCTACTGTGCTTTCTGAAAGACTTGATGTCAAGTTAGTTAGGTTACTCAAAACTACTGCCTGGTTGATTGATTGCTCTTTGTTGTTTTGGCTTTGAAACACTCATTAGACTGGAAGGAAATTTTTGCTTTTATTTTCCACCATTCATACTGGTGCTGCTTGCATTTTATATTTCTTTCTGTTTTGGTGGTGAAAACATCCTGCTGGTTAATGTTGTAAACATTTACCCAGCACTTTGCAGTCACTAATGAATTAATCTCTATAATGTTGGATAAGCATTACGTGTATTTTAGAGCTCAAGAGAGGTGATGAGACATACCTAAGGCTTTAAAATATGTCAACAGAGTAGATGAGGACTTGAGAACGTTACTGTGACTCACTGTAGTTAATGTGCAAGCAGTGTCAGTCTGTGGGTTTGTGTATGAGCCAGGATTTGCAGTATTACAGAGTATTACATCTTTCTTCTTGTTCTAAAAGCAGCTCTTTCAGGTTGTGTTCACTTTCCTTTGAGAAGGGGATATTTTTGAAATCTTGCTTTTATATCACAGAAATGTTAAGTTTAATTGAAAGGAAGTTTCATTTGCAGCTAAAGCAAACATTGTGTTTCAATATCAGTCCTAGAAATTAGACTCCAAAAGCTGAAAATCCCCTCTTCTTCCCCCACTGATGGAACACAGAGAGACAACCTGTTCTCTTTTCCACTTCCCTGTCTACTGAGACATCCAGAACCAATTTGTGGTGCTGACCCTCAGAGGGGCTCCCAAGTCTTACACAGCAGAGCTACCAGATCTATGGTAGCACAGCCAGGAGCAATCTCACATCCCATCCTGTGTGTGATAAAGCAGCCTGAGAGTGAATGGACCGGGGGCTGAGCAGCACAGGCAGATTCTGCGCTAAAGACCTCTTTGCACTCTAACTCACAAAGCTATGACCCCACTTTTTCTGGAAAGATGAGAAAAACAACCTTGTTTTATTCCATGACTGACAGAATCACCATGCAAAAAAGCTGGCACTTACTCTGTTACCAGCAGCTCAGAGCATAAGGCACCACTAAAAGCTCTGGTGTAGCAGAAAGAGCAGCTCATGGGTATAAAGTTCTTTTATTTCATGTTTGCATTCAACAGTTGTGTTTCTCTTATTTAAGCTTCCTGACCCAGGAATACTACTGGGTCTACACTCACAGCCTGAGTTAAGTAGGCATGTCTACGGCTATGGTTTGATTTGGGTTTTTTTCCCTCCACAGATACACTTTATATTGTTTCACTCTTTCAGAATTTAAGATGGAACTAAAAATTTGCTGAAAGAGATACACAGGGTGGGGAAGGGAAAATAATTTTCCAATCACATATTACTTGTTTCTTCTCTTTTCCCTCATCACCATGTCCAGATACCGCAAAATGAAACTTAGAGCGCAAAAATGTAGAAGTCGGTTTTTGTAGCTCAACACCTCTTTTAAAGACTATTTATTTGAGTGAAGTAACAATGCCAACTAGTGGACAGATCCCTCATTGAGAAGAGATTTGGTATTTTAGAAAAGAAAAAAATAATAAAAATGTACGTAAATCACAACAGCTTTTGTGACAATCACACTACTCAGCTATAAGTATTTATTTTTGTTTAATAAGACACTTCAATTAGTAATTTAACAAGTGTATCATTAGGTTATTGACATGCTGTCCTTGAACAATGCATTAACACACTGTTACACTTTTTTTCAAAATTAATTCATTCCACTCCTAATCTGATCACCTGTGGTAATGACACCAAAACCAAAGAAAGAGTGTATTATCTCTGCCTTGTTCCACAGTAGTATCTGGGTTGTTCTTTTCTAAAATATAAATGTGCATTTGGGCTTGAATAATCCACTATGGGTTCTGTTTGAAAGTCCATGGTTATTCTAATAACAAGGGATAATCTTCCAACATCACTAAAGGCTTTTTTCTTTCTCTTCTTCAGTCTTAATTTTAAGTGTATATCAACATATCAATGTTGATGAGGTGCTCTGCCACAAGCTGCTCTTTATTTTTGTTGTTTCTTAAGGACTTATTTTGCATCAAGATAACTAGATTTTGGGATACATATGTAAATATTAGTGGCTGTAATCTGGATGCCAATATCTAAATTTAATTCTTGTCTTTATATATTAAGTACATAAAACTGTAAAGCAGCTATTTGGAATTTTCATTTATTTTAGGTTTTTGGGGTGGTTATTTGCCCGGGTTTTTTCCCACTTTAAAAAATGTGTCCCTCCTACAGTGTTCACCTAGCCCTCAATTGTTTTAGGAAACTCATGTGCTGATTGACAAAATGATTTCATTAGATGATGCAGGGAAAGGCAACAACTGGGAAGACAGCTCTCTGGGATCTACACAGTGGTTAAAATTACAATATCTTTTTACTGTGCCTTAATTAGGTATTTTCAGAGTCTGCAGTATGCAGGTGCTGTGTCTTCAGAATCTCCATCCTGCACATTTCTTGATGTGTCTGTGTTGAGGTCCACTATTCTTTCAATATGCAGTGTTCTTCTAGTTGTTCCCTGGAGTTTCTTCTGGAAACTGGCCTGACTACCTACCTACCTGACTTTTGAAAAGCCAGATTTGCATGTGTTATCAGGTACTTATAATAATTTTGCATTCATAACAATTTTTAGCATACCTATGCCATTCACCATGTTTCATGGTTTCTTCAGATAATACTTACCTTGTATGTTCAGTGAAGTTAGCTAGTTTGTGTACAGTTCTACATCCTTTAAATACAACACCTGTATTTTAGTTTATCCAAAGGCAAGCCAGGTTCATTTCTCTGATGCTTAGTGAAGTTTGGATCGATTCCTTGATCTCACGTGTTTCGCTGCAGTGCTGAGATTAGGAGCTCTGATTTGCTTTGAGCTGCAGAAAAATGCAGGTCGAGCTTAAAGGAGATATTTGAGGGGCTAGTTTTGGTTTGTGCTAGAGCTCCAAATCCTTCTTCCCCTTATGGCAGGCTTCTGTACACACTGTTCCCTTTCAGCAAGGAATAACCCAGACAGAAAGCTCCCTTCTTCCTGCAGCATCAGGAGTTGAAGCCTGCTGCCTTTGTCTGTGATGTCGTCCAGTACCTGCTTATGGTGCTGATGAGTGTCAGATACTCCATCTTTGCTTTCACCTCCCTAACAGATACGTACTGACGTTTGATCTTCAGAGTACCATATACTCCAAGGCAATTCTGGAGTTTCCCATGTCTTTTGGAGTGTGAGGATGAATCTCATTCTCTGGCTTCTCTGTATCCCTACAGGATTTCTGAGTTTCTCAGTCACTGTTCTGGCTCCAGACCCTGGGGTCTTGGTTTTTCTTCTCCTACCTTGCTTGTTCAGGGCTGGAAAACCCAGAGGGAACACTTACATAAACTAAAGTTTGTCCATTTATTTTTTAATCTGTGACTACTTCAAAGATCATTTACTAACAATCTTCACAGAAACATCTTTCTAGCATTTCTACTGAATTTGGAAGTCCTCCATGTTGCTCAGTTATCTCAGACCTATTTTTTTCTTTTTCTCCATTTGACTCCAAGCTCCACGGTTTGCATATTGCTTTTATTTATTTTTTTTAACTTATTTTTTGCTTTTTATTTATTCTCCACTTCAGTTTTATTTAGTTTCAGCTCAAAGACACCAAACACTAGCTGCATTTCTAGATATATGTATTTCCTGCTTTCTTGCCCTTTGTAGCCTGAAGGCAGCTTAAGTTCATAACTGAACTACAAGCAAGATGGGAAAAGAGAACTGTTTGTTCCATGAACTCAGCAGCATTAACCATTAACTATGCTTCTGTTGATTTTTAATGAAGGAAGAAGTGGAAAAAGTAATAGCATCTGTCTCTCACCTGTATTGATATGTGGCTTTTAAGGAGGTAGGAAGCTAGAGAAGAAGAGAGACAGAAAGATGCCAGCATTGATTTATGTGATCTTTTCTACTTCTACTCCTGGAAAAAAGATTCCAAAACTTATTTCCCCCACCCCAGTTTTTGTCTTTTTCTTTCTTCTTTTTCCCATTACCTTGAATTACCAGCAAGTTTTAAAAGAAGAGGAGGGAATAGAAAGATGAAGCAGTGTCCAATCCACCATTCTGCTCCCCACTGCAGCATTTCCTCTTCCCTTACTGGCAGAAGAATGCTGCTTTCTTGCTTTTGGGGTTATTCAGTTGCTAGGAATTAAAAATATTTGTGGCTTTTTAAAAAACCATTTTGGAAATTGCATCAGTGCTGAGGCCCTGGGGCTGGAAATGCCAAGTGTTACCTAAGTGGAATAGTTGGCAGCGCAATGTGACACTGTGTGATAGGAGATGAACCTGGGGCAAGAAGAGCCAAGCACCAAGGGTAGAAGGCCCCCAGCTGTTTCTGAGTTACAGTCAGGCAGAGGAACACTGCCCTGATTGCAGAGGGCTGGTGGCTGTGCTGAATATTTGTTCTTCACAAGAAGCAACCCAGACACTTAAAGAACTTAAAATTCTTAAGCCTTGGCATGTGAGGAAATACTGTTTGCTGTTTTAAAATTAATATTTCATTAGTTCTAGCAGAAGAATTTACAAATCTCATGTACAGTAATGAGGAGGGTAGTGTCTGTGTGTGATGGTACATTTTTATTGTTAATTGTTTATGCCAATGGTTGCCCCCGAATATTCCCCACCCCTGCGAAATGGAGTGGTTTCTTCCTAAATGCTCCCCACCTTTATCCTGTGTCACTCACCCCAAGACCCTTCCCTAATTTCCAGAAAGGCCCATGTCAATCCCTCCCTTGTCCAATCACCCCAGGTTCCTGGTTGCCCATCATTGTTAACCCTGTCTTTTGTTCTACACCCTTCCCTGTCCATCTCCTAACCCTCGAGGCCCCATTGGCCTAGATGACTGATCCTCTCCACCCCCTCATCCCTCTTGGTCCCTGCATTGTAACCCCCTCCCCTTGTTCCTCCCTCCTGGGCGCCCCATTGGTGGACTGTTTGTACCCTTCCATCAATTTTGAGTTGTATAAAATCCTAAGCACAGCACTGCTTGGGGGTCTTTTGGTCCCTGACTCCTCTGGTGAATAAGCCCTCTGGATTTCGCACAAAAGACCCCTCCATCTCTTTTACTCTGGTCCTTGGCACTAGCCTATCTCCTGCAAACCATAGAGTATTGTGCCCTAGCTCACATTTCCTGAGCAAGCTGCACTCCAGCCTGCCTTGCTTTCTGGGGGCAGCCCACTCTTGTTGCAATGCCCAGAGCTGGCCAGACAGAAAGGTCAGGCACTGAGACATCTGTGCAAGTGACATCTATGAGAAAGAATCTGGAGTGTTCAAATATGTTTGCTGTAAAAATGTAAGTTTGATAGTGTAGTGCTCCTTACAATATGTTGTAAATATATTTATGTATTTAAATATATAAAATATATTTTTATATATGTAAATATATTGTACATAATTTATAATGTATGTGGCTGTTTTGTTTCTTATTCAGAATTTGGAAGCCTATTGTCAGTAGAAATTACCCTTCTTCATTGAAAATACTCTTTGTTATCCAAGAAAATAATCACATATTGTCAAGAAATTCTACTCGAGCAGAAGGGAAACTGGCTTTTTTCACCTGTGCCAGGTGTCCTCAGTAACAGCTTAACTACAGTTCATACTGAACATACAGTTCATGATCTGTCTGCTTTGCTCCTGGGCACTGCCTGACATTCTGATAAACTTTCTGTAAATGTGCACAGGATTTTTTTGTAACTTCCAGGATAAAAAAAAAATGTTCAAGATTATACTCACAAATATTGCTCAGTACCATTTTTCAATATACATAAATATACAACAATACGCATAAAGGAATTCTCCAGTTGTCATTATAATGTCCTACAAGTACTAGGCTGCTGCTGCAGTGCAGTTGCTCATACTTACCTCTGGGGAAAATTTTATGGCCTGTGTTGCAAATTTCACAAAATCCAAACCAGAAATTTCCTCTTTTGGTTCATTTAGATTCCCAGTGGGTTGCCTCATTCTGTTCCTAAGGGTTTTGGGGTCCAGGACCCCATTTCCTTCTGTTCAGAGATGGAACTCAAATGTGATGCACACAGGCCAGCTTGGTCTGCATTTTTCCAAATGCCTTGGAGAGCAGAAGTGTAATGCAGACTTGAGGGAGATGGGAGACATACTGCTCTGACCCCTTCTACCTTTCCAGGGATTTGCAGAGGGGAGTGCTGACCTGGCTAAAGTTTTCTGCCCCATTTCTTCCTCTGGCCAAATTCCCTTCTCCACTCTTCTCTTAGGATGAATTAGATAACTGAAGAGGCTTTTATGGATAAATGTGGTTATCCTACATACTATTCCTCATCTTGCTATTTTCTTTTGACAACACTTTTTTCTTGTTGGCATCTGGTAAGTGCAGACTAAACTTTTGAAATCCTAGGTAAAGGAGGAACTCTGATTCTTTCCTTTTATCCTGCAAGGACAGTCAAGAATAGGGAAGACTTAGGCTGACCTAGCAACAGGGAAGAAATGTGGCAGATGGGAGTATCACCAAAGCAGAACAGATAGAAGTAAAAAGGTACAGAAAATTTAGTGATCTGAGGCAAGGTGGGAAAGGTTTGCAGGTAGGTGAATGCTCAAAGTAGGGTTCCTCAGAGCTGCAGAAAAACACTCCATGACATCACCTTCCTAAGCTCCTGAAAAATACCTATCTGAATCTTTTGGGTTAGTGGGTAAAAGTGAAAATGTGCATCACTAAGGTAATAAATACCTCTGCTCTAGTGAGAAATGTGGATTGAGAAAAACCTTAACTTCTTTTTATATTTCTGTGTTTAAGGTTTTTTTCCAAAGTAACACATGGAAAAACTGAAGGTTTTGATGCCAAATTCTGTTGTGATATGAAGAAACTTGACTTTCACTGACCTTTTGAGGGAGGGCTATGAACTTCAGTGAGTATAGAAGAGAATTGCATAAGTTTGGAGTAGGAATGATAAGTAACTACGAGGACTTCAAGAAATTTGTTACCAAACCAGAAGTACCTGATGAGCAAAAAATTATCTCAAGGTTGAGTTGTGGAATAAATAAAGACACAGTAAAGATATAAATCTGTAGGATTTATACAACGGCACACAGACAAATAGCAAAATGCTGGAAAAAAGAGTCAACAAAACCAGAAATGTCAGAAGGGCAACACATGGTGTGAGAAACAAGGGGTTGAATATTGTGAAGTCAAAGTAGGATGTTTATAATTATGTCAGGAACAAAAGGTCTGTCAGAGGCTGCTTTAGCCAAGGGGAAGTTGTTTATGGATACCCCAGAGAGTGAAAAAACCCTGCAGTTTCTTCACCTCAGCATGCACCAGGAAGAAAAGGAAGAGATCTGCCAGAACCAAAAGGACTGTAGCCCAAAAAAATGGAAAATACCTGAACTGTGTCTACCCAGAGCAGCTGACAGAAAAGTATAATGGCTCACCAGGGCAGTGCCAGGGCAGCTGTAATCCCACTTTACTCTCCCATAAAGGCAAAGATGGGAAGCAACAACAGGACTGTCAAGAGCCAACTGCAGTATCTTTATTGTCCCAGCATAGTATGGGTCAGGGCAGCTCTTTCTTCCCTGTCCCCATGCATTATGCATAGTGTGTATGAGTCCTGGGGTTTTGGTTTTGTATTTTTTTAATGTAATTTAATTGTGTGTGTGTGTGTTTGTGCGTGTGTATGTGTGTGTAAAACATTTGGGTTTGAGTCCTGTTCTGCTTGCTCTCCTTGTGGTCTCTCCCTTGTTTAGGATGATTACCCGCTCTTCCTAAGGCAGTGCAGAGTGCTCAGAAAATGCTGAACTTTATGCTCAGCCCCAGCACCCCCATTTATTCAGGCTCTCTGTTTACTCAAAATCTCTGGGGCTCAAATAAACAAGGTGATATATTTATAAATAAAACTCTGCATGACTAACTCATGCATCTGATAGCAGAAAATAAGGTGACATTTGAGGTTACAAAGCTCATGGGCACAAAATGAGAAAGGTTAATGAAATTGCACAGGGCAAGAGGGTTTATTACTACTGCCTCTCCTGGACCATCATCCGTGAAGAATATGGTAACAGAATACTCTGTTTAACCATGGGATAGGTATGATTCAGGCATGCAAAAAAAGGAAACCTGTGTTTTTTCTGCTTGTACACAAGCCCTGGTTTGAGGAAAGCACTGGTAGGCACCAAGCAGTCTTTAGGCATGCTGAGGAAGATGCAGTCACCAGACCCTTCTTGACGGTGGAGGTAAAGCAAAGGCATTAAAACTTCCATTAGCATGGCATGTACAGCACAGGCTTCTGCTCACTGGATACCCTCTCTCTGACCCTGAAGTCTGCTAAATCTGTAAGATACTTAATTGCATGACTTACTGACAATCTGCACTTTATTTCATAACTGACCTGGTCTAAATTTAGTTTCTGGTTATTAACTCTTCAGTGAGCAAGGTCAATCTCAGAAGAAAGGGACTTCTATGCTTTCTGAACATTTTTTTCCCGGAAATTAGATCAAGGTTCTTCAAGTCTTGCAAGCTAAATTCCTGCTCTTTGACACTTGTTTGGCAATTGAGAAGGACAGAATTCAAAACAGCATCTTAGAGGTGAAAGGCTACATATTCTGTTAGTGGGAAAAATAATTTACAAAAGCAATGGTATTTGTCAAGAGCCTAGAGAAGATCTGACATCAGGAAAGTTGACCACAGGAACAGAAATGTATTCACCTTGATCTAAATAATTCTTTTTACAGTCAAATCTGAAAATGGATCAAGATAGGGTTATTACTAAAATGCAATACAATTTATTGCATAAAAAATAACAATTTATATGAGGAAATGGAAGTGCCACACACATTGGGTTCCAGGGCAAACTTGTCTTGTGAAAAGGATATGAAGTTAAGTAATGGTCAAATAAAGCAGGGCTTTTATTTTTTTTGTTTCGTTTTCAATATTGCTTAAAAAAAAAGATAGTGTCAAAAAGGAGAGCAGAAGTAAAGGTCCGATATTCAAAAAAGGCTTGCTTGTGGTTAATATACCACAGAAATTGCTGAACAGTTTATCCCTGGAAAATTATTTCCTATGTGATATTGTTAAGATGGTGAAAATATGTGAATTATAGATTACTTTGCCTCTGAATCAAACCTGCAGGAATGAGAAGTTAATACAAGTGATCCCATTTGATGGATGACATTTTCTTAATTTTTGTCCTTGAACTATTTCACTTTTAATAGTTACTGGGTTTATTATGTTTGCTTTTCTTTCCTTGCTCTGCTTTTCTCATGCAGAATAAGAACTCAACTAAATTGCACTCTGGTGAGGATATCTCCAAAGAAATCGGAACTGTTTCAGCCTAAATGATGAGGAGTTGAAGAAGAGAAGCCAACTGCAACTTTTCCAGTGCTACTTGGTTGGTATCAAATGACTCCACAGTTATTCTACCACTCTTTATTAGGCTTCAGCAGCTGGGAAGTTGTATATGCATGAGAGGCCAGGCAGTTTGCTGAACTTGCTGTTTTTACTCTGAAATTATGACCCTCCTGCTCCATTGAACAAAGATGGTCAGGAGTTCCTGAAGCAATTTTCCAAACAAAAGATGCTTTTTTTTGTTAGCCAAATATATTGCGACAATGATTCAGCAGGAGAGGTTTCCTATAGTGTGGTAATTTTGATTAACATGCTGAGAGAGACCTGCAAAAAGGCAGAGGCTGGGTAGACAGACTATATCATTGTGTCCCATGAGGTGACCCAGTAGAACTAACATAGAGACCGCAGTCTCTGGTAAAGCTGCTCATTGAAATCAAGTCTTGCCTTGAATCAAGCAGACCTATGATTTGAATGTGAGATTTTTCTGTTTATTTTCTTTCCTTTCCCATGTAAATACTCCAATTATTTTAAGGCATTTATTATTTTCTGCTTTTATTCTTCACAAAAATAATCTCATCTTCCATTTAAAAAATACTGTTTGTTCCCAAATAGAACAGGAAAACTATGACATCAGAAGTTTCATTTTTTTTTTACTAAGTTTTAGTGCTGGTCTTGTTATAGATGTGGACCAGGAGACCTATGTTTGGGTCTTCAAGTTTCTACCTGAATTTTGATCCCAACAGGTAGCTCAGTTAATTTATTAAATATAGGTATTTTTAAATGAAGGAATAATGTCACCAGCATGACGTGAACTGCCTTTACCTTGCTGCCCTCTTTGACCTCTAGCACTTTTCCTAGGGATGCCTTTACTATATGTAGCATATGCTGACAGAGTGAGCTGAACATGGAAACCTCCACACATTTGATGTGTGAAGGACAACAATGCACAGGAACATTCCTTTGCAGATTTTGGGTGTTCTTTCGAGGAGAAAATCCCCAGGAGCTCCCTACTACCAATTTTGTGGTTTCGACAAAGCAACTTGCCTTCCTTACATCTTCCTAAAGTTCGAGAAGGATTTGCTCTTTAATAAGCCCATAGTTTCAGATCTGTGCAACAGAAGATCTTCAGGTTTTTCCCCCACCTGCGCAGCAGCAGCAGCTTGATTCTGGCTCTGCCCTGCAGATTCCCGGGAGAAGGATGGAGAAGTCCTTGCAAACCCCTCCACTCCCAACAATGCCCTTTTGCTACCACCTAGTGGGCATGAAGAGGTGTGAGAATGCATACTCCTAGAGAGGTGGATGTCAGGAACAGGGAAAGAACAGGAAGAACTGTGTACAGAAATTTCCCCTGATTTCAATTTGCTGTTCCGGGGCCCTGACTCTGCATTAACAGATACAGTTATAATGTAGCACTTAAATACTTTGTCTCCGTTTAGAAGACAGGAATCTGCTAGGGAGGGCAGGAGCCTCCCTTGGAATGAAAATGTAGATCCCCCCTCTGTCTGAATTACTATAATTTTGAAATCAAGGGCTCTCAGGCAGAGATCTGGGGATAGGAATAACAGTTCTTTACTAGTATGTATAATGAGATATACAAACAACAATAACTACCACATTAACAACAAAACAGAACCAGGGACCCTGTGACAACCTTTTTGGCCGAGACAGGAAAGGGTGGAGGAGAGGCTTTGCTTCACAAACCCCCTCTGGCGGGCAGTCCCGGTGCTCCTGCAGGACCCAGCGGAACAGCCAGCTGGAATGGCAGGAATGAGCAGAGATCCTGGCCTGATGGATGAGGTGTATCAGAAGATTTGCAGCAGTGGCTGGCACTGCCACATGTCCCAGAAGGACAGGGGCTGCAAGGCCCACAAATGAAGAAGGAAAAAGGAGTAGAAGAATAAAAAGAAGAAGAAAAAGAAGAGAAGAAGGAGAAGAAGGAGGAGGAGAAGGAGAAGAAGGACAAGGAGGAGAAGAAGAACAAGAAGAACAAGAACAAGCAGATCCATCTGATGATGGGAAATCCCTCTCCCCAAGCAACCACAGCTCCCCATGAGTGTTCTGCTCTGAAGCTGAAGAAAATCAATCAGCTTCCAGCTGCCCCTACTCTCCCTTTTTCCTGCCCCCCCTCCCCCCTGGGCCCAGACAAACTCTTTGTGTTTCTCAAGCACCCAATAAGTACCAGAAACCAGGTTCCCCCACAACTAATGGGTAAAAATTCCATAGGTGAGATGGAACAAAAGGAAGGACACCTAACCCCCAACACACTGTCAGGTGGAATTGGCCTTGGAAGCCTTATGGCCCTGCTAAATGCTGAGGAAGGGATGGGAGGACCAAGGCTGTGACCAGGGAATGTGGATTTCATTTTTCTTCAATCAGCCAGAACTAGAGAACAAGAAAACACAGGACAACAGGAAAAGGAATCAACTTACTTGTGAAGTGAGGCTGAGATGGCAATATGGCAACTAAAAACAGACCCACATTGTGATAGGTCTGGAGACAGGCCACAGGTTCATTTGGCTGTAAAGCCTACAGGTAGTGATGCACAGTAAATACAATTTTAGTGCAGAGGCCATTCTGTTCAATCTCCTAGGAATTTTTCCTAGAAATAGACACTGACACTGAACTGAGCCAATCATATGAGACTTAGCATTGGGCCTGTACCTTCCCTGAGGAATCCTGAGCTAATTTATGCATATGCAGCACTAGTGATTTTTATGTACCAGCGGATGCCTACTGAGAACGTGATCAGTTCTGTTAATTCCCCATTGGTTTTGTTGTTTTACTGCATATTAAAAAAATCTGGGAAATTACATGAAGCAAAAGTAATGCTGGGATGCTGAGATAATTATGTGTTTGTTCTCCCAAACAAAATCCTAGTATTTCATGTACATTATCTGTATTTACATCACATTTCTCTCTTGAAAATCACTTTTATTGAGGAGCAGGAATGACTAGTAATACCCAATACTTTAAAACCATGGCCAGCAAAACAGTCTCTTTTAATGAATATAGAAGAATCTTTCCTAGCACTTCAATTTAAAACGTTGATACTGAGGATAAAACAAAAAACCAAACAACAAGAACAACCAAAAGAAAAAAAAAAAAAAAAGAAAAGAAGGAAAGAAAGGACAGAATACTTAGTAAATTTTCTCTGTAAAGAAAAAGCAGTAGCTGGAAAACCTGAAACTGAACTCCGATTTCCATTTAATGAAAGAGACCTTCCATATAAAGGAAGACTTAATGGGTTTTTGTCTTAATACCTCACATGAAGTTTTAAAGTAAAGGATTTTCTTGGAATTGGTCCATTTTCAGTATCCCACAGGCTGGAGACACACATGCTTTTGTGTAAATCACAATATTATAAATCCAATATATTTTACACTTTTTCATGCATTTGAAGGAATTAAAAGCAAATATCAGATCAGGTCTACAGCAAGTAAGTTGACTTCAATAAGTACATAAATAAATTTTCTGTGATTTTACATTTATTTTAGAACTTACTAAACTCAGAAGCAAAACCATATGTCCATCACAGAGGGGAACTGGGAATTAGAGAGAGAGGGAGTACATATTCATTTAATATAATTCAAATTTTACCTCAGTCCCTAATCATGGAAATAAATTCCTTCAGGTCTCTATAGTCAATCCACAGCTACATCCTTGGGAGCTCAGTGTCAGAATCACCTGTGTCTGCAGGAGGGAAAAGGGAGATGTAATCCCAATTGTGCAGCCCACCGATGTCAGCTGTATGAAAGTGAAGACTAAACTTGTTTGGCTCTTTGGCTCAGCAGTCAGAGACTGAGCTGTAGAAAACATATGTTGAAATTCAGTGTGCATGTGATTAGAACCATGTTTATTTAAAGACAAGGTAAATCTTGAAAGGTGAATCTTATCTCACATAAACAGAAGTCATAGATTTAAAATTTCAGTTCCTTTTATATCCCAAAAGACAAATTAGTCTGAATTGCAGAATATAGCAGTCGTTTGCAGAGCATCAAAATAGAAATAAAGCACAAGGCAGTCACAGTCCTCCTAAAATGAAATAATAATTATGAACCGAAGATTCTGTCAGTTTTTTTCCCGGGAAAGATAAAACCAGTGAGATTGAGAGAAATCTTTAAGGTAATCATCAAAAATGACAGCAGAGGGTGCTGTTGTTTCTCTTTCGGTTCATGGTGTAGCGTGAATCCACAGCTCTGTTGCCCCCCAAATTGCTACTCTAAAGAATCTTAAAAAAAACCAAACAACCCAGTAAGTTTTGAAATTCAGTGGAATTTTTCCAGAAGGGAATTAGAGATCAGAAATAGAGGAAAAAAATATACGCCGGTACAGATTTAAGGCCAGAATTCAACTTGAAAATCGTGTGTATCCAGGGGGCCGTGGCCTCAAGCGGGCTTCTCTTCTGAAAATTACAAAAGGAGCAGGATTCTTACTGGACCCAATCCGTCACCACCTAGAACTCAGGCTGCCATTGGATTGCCAAACTCTTCTGACAAGCTGATATCAGGCACACATGAAGGGGAGACTTTTCTTTCTCCTGGAAAAGGCTGCTGATTGTGTCCAGGGCCTCATTGATGCAATCGGGTTTCTGTCCCTGAAAATTGGGAATGGAGCAGGATTCCTCCGAAACTCAAGCCATCCTCAACTTGAAATTGGGCTGCCCTTGGAGTGAAAAGCACCTCTGACAAACTGACATAACGAACCTGGGGGGTTAGTTTTGTTTAATATAGAAAAGAGCAACCATTCGTGTCTAGGGACCCACAGCCACGAGCGGGCTTCTGCCTCTGAAAATTCTGAATGGAGCAGGATCCCTCCCTGACCCAAACTGTCCCCACCTAGAACTCAGGCTGCCACTGGAATGCCAAACACCTCTTACAATCTGATATCAGGCACCTGAGGTGGTGAGTTTTCTTTTCCCTGGAAAAGGGCTGCTGATTGTGTCCAAGGGCCCATTGTTGTGATCTGGTTTCTACGCCCAAAAAGAACAAATGGAGCAGTGCCACGGCAGAGTCGGTGCCCTCCTAGAAAGGACTGCCCAGAGGCACAGGCACGTCCCTTGCCCGGCAAGTGACGTCAGCTCAGCAGTGGCTAGCAGGCGACGCAGAAGAGACTAGAGAGCTGTATGGCATTCCACTGAGAAATAGCCTTTATTATAGCAAGGCCCTCAGCAAAAGTAGCCGGTGACAGCAGCCCCCTGAACAGGGGAAAAACTGGGGTATTTATAGGGAAGGAGAGGGGCGGGGGAAACTGGGATACATGTATGGGGTGGATTGATAGGGAAGGAAACCAATGGGGGTGCAACAAATTAACATAACTAACTCAGGCACCTCTGGGAGTGACAATTTTTTTCTCTCTGAGAGAAAGTGCCTCGCCTAGAGAGAATCCCTCCAAGGGAGAGCCAGGATCTCCGGGTTGGCTGGTTCCCTGGCCTCCACAATTCCCCCTTCTTTATTCAATAAAAAGACATCTCCGAGAAATCTACTTAACAACCTTTTGCAACAGGAAAACATAGATAAGAAAATAATAATAATTTAAAAAATCAAAAAGATGTTCTTTAAGAGGGAGGCAACCCATCCTTTGAGTCCCCAACTTCCAAAAAGGTCCTCAAACCATTGGGGCTGCTTTTCAGTCTTGAGTTCCTGAACCGCATGTTGGAGTTTCTGGATGCAAGTGTGGATGCCTTCACTGTGGCTTGATAGGTTGAAGCAGCACAGTCCATCGAATTCCTCACAGCTGTGTCCATGGGCCAGGAGTAGGAAGTCTATGGCAGCACAGTTCTGAAGTGTTGTACACCTGACTGTCTCTTCATCTACCAAGAGGTCACTCAGTACAGAAGAGGTCAGGTTGGCCTGCTTACCAAGCCAACACTCCAGGTGAGAAAGCTCACCAAGGGCTTTAGC
The DNA here is from genome assembly GCF_000331425.1 of Pseudopodoces humilis. The sequence goes on from NW_005087701.1 coordinate 521,949, forward strand.
AGCAGCTACGCACAGCAAAAATGCCAACATCACTACCCTCTTTGTGTATGAACAATCTTCAATTTGGCTATCACAATTTTCATCTAATTGGTTGAGATCTCTCTTTTGGTGGGCCAATTCATTTTTCCTCTGCCAATCATACATTAGGGTTGAATTTGGAGTGAGGATGGTAAGCTGTCCAAGCTTGCAAGGCGCACCCTGGAGTTGGGAAGGGATTCCTGCCCACACTCTATCCCCACAGATTAAGAACACTCCCCGGGACAGCACTCAGGGATGGCGAGAGGAGGCGGATGTTGTACTGCTGGCGTAATTGCACCATTTAAATTGGTTGTAAATTTTACTGTTTGGTGTCACATTTTTCCTTGATTTAATTGCCCTGTGGTATTCTGAGGCAGGCCATGCCTTGCCTACTGGGCGGCAGTCAAAATTTACACAATAACTGGCCTTAGAGGATCCCAAAAACTCCAATTCTTGAGGCTCCTCTGGTGCATGGGGCAAGATCTTGTCCACTCATACCAGGTGTCAACAGGGTTGGGTTCTTTCCCTGTGAAAGGGTATTCATGGGGCTTCAAGGAACCCCCACCAAGCATGATGACAGAGGGCTGATGGCGCGGCCCATGGACGAGCACATGTGGTCCTGTTTGAGAGTCTTTGCGAGGGTCATCCACACGTTCTCTTGGGGCTGTGCTACTAGCCAGGCATCCATGGCTGATGTTGTCAGGAGCATCCAGATGGTCAGGAACTCGAGGATGGTTTTGCTCTCCATTTTCTGTAACAGAACAGAAAAATATTAGCTCTGACTTTTGGAGGGGGCTATTTTCTTTTCCCCTTTCTCTTCTGTCTCCCCCCTTTTTCTGAAAAAAGAAAATATAAGCAGGGAATGGGTATTGGGGTTGAGGTAATTGGTTGCTGGTGGGGTCATTTTGTGCGTAGGGGACACATGACCAAACACCAGCAGCAGCAGCATTAAGGTGCATCTAGTGCAAATTAGCAAGTAGGTAGTTTAAGGGTAGGTATTTAAGGTGAGAAAGGGAAGAGGGAGAGGGAAAAGGGAAGGAAAAGGAGTTAGAGGAACTTGTGTGTTTCACAGTGTCGAGCTGTAAGTTGGCTCTTGTCTTTTTGCAGTCCTGGTAGCAGGACGATTTGGTTTGTATAAAGTTGGTGGTCTGGCGGTAGGCTGAGTCGGTTGCTGTCTGAGTGATGGTCTGGTGGCTGGCCAGCACGGTTGACTCCCACGATGTCTCCATCTCCAGACTGCAGTGGCTTGTTGTTTTTGAGGACCTCTGTGGGTCTTAGGAGATTCTGATTGATCTGGTTCTAGTGCAGGGTTTGCAAGGCCTAAGTATGGTTTTGTATTTTTCCTTGGGAGCCACCTAGGACCAGATGGTGTCAACACACAAGTATACCCTCTCCCCCAGATAATCAATGGGAAAGGTCCCAGTGTTTGCTGTGATTCGGGGTCTTTGATCAGCACCGGCGGCTTCTCCATGAGTTTGTCATGGGTCATATTAGAGGAGTGCTGTATTACAGGGGGATCAGGCTCTGTAGGTGAACAATTCAGAAAATTCATAACATACAGAGCCTTACAGAGCCTCTCAGTGGGAGGAATGATCTCTGTTCCTCCCCGCTGCTGATTAAGGACTCTCTTAAGGTTCTGGTGTGTCCTTTCCACAATTGATTGCTGAAAAAAACAGGGCCAGGAGACCTTCTTCTCCTGTTTTAAAGCCTTTATTAGAATCAGCTTGGGGTGGGGGCCCGACGGGTCGCGTGCACACCGCCGTCACTCCCTGAAGCGGCTCGGAGGAGGAGGAATGCGGCTCTTCCTACGGGGTGCAATGTAGGCAAAGCCGGGATCTCCATCCTCACGGGTAAACTCGGAGTCCCCTTTGGCTCGAAAGTCCAGGGGTGTCATCCCTAGCGAGTCTCTTCCCGGTCATGGCGAGGAAAGCGGAGTTGGTGGGTAGTGTCCCTTGATCCCGACCTTAAGGCATCGCTCTCAGTTTCTTTATTTAGTGTTCCGATGCTTCATGGATCGGGTTTTTTGTCCGAGGTGGTGTTTTTCGGTAGCTGATTTGCATAAGCCCCGATCGCCATCTTGGGAAGTCCTCAACCCTGGCCGCCGTTTCGGGAAGTCTCCGGTCGCCATGTTGGGAAGTCTCTTAACTCCGGTTGCCATGCCGGGAAGTCTCAAACTCCGGCTGCCGAGCCTGGAAGCCTCCGACTACGGTCGTCATGTTGGGAGGTCTCAAACCCCGGCTGCCGTGTCGGGCTGCCGTATCAGGAGGTCTCCGACTCCGGCCGCCATGCCGGGAAGTCTCTAACCCCGGCTGCCATGTCTGGAAGTTTCCAACAGGAGCAACAAGGAACAGTTTGGCATGGAACTCAGAACAGGAACGTTTCGGAACCTGGAACAGAGGCTGCAAAGAACACTTGCGAAACATGGACTGCAGGTAGGGCTTATTTATATCAATTGCCCTGTGGGAAAGTGAGGTATGCCTGTGGTGTGCCTCACCCCCAACTGGCTGAAGAAATCTCTCAACTTGTGAGAGGTGTAAGCGGGTCCATTATTTGTTTTTATTTGTTGTGGGACTCCCAGGGTGGAGGATGGTATGTTTGGCATTTTCTCCTGCGTGGGCTGAGGCAAACACTGCACCAGAAAAAGTGTCCACCAAAACGTGAACATATTTAACTCTCCCGAAGGATGGGACATGGGTAATATCAGTCTGTCAAATTTGGCAGCTGTTGAGTCCTCGGGGGTTAACCCCAGAATTCATCTCTGGAACTTGAAATGACTGACAATTGGGACAGGTGACAACAATTGCCCTGGCCTTATCCCTGGGTAACTTGAACATCCTATTAGGGCGGGGGCATTCTGATGATAAAATTGGTGGGACAATTTTGCTTGCGCAAAAATGTCTGGGACTATGGCCGCTCCAGCAGGCATGGCTAAGGTGTCCACTCTCTTGTTACCCTCCGCAATGGCACCTGGGAGGTCTGTGTGTGACCTCATGTCATGGGGTGACTTTACCTTTAAGATAGCTTTGAGAGCTGGGAGGAAGTTGAAGCTGCGAGAGGCTGATGGGAGTCTTTTCTTGTGACCAATTATCGGTCATTTTTAAGAATTGACAGCAGTTTTGACCATTGAGAAGTGAGATCAACTTGTAAACACCACCTTAAGATATAAAGCCAGGGCTCTCTTGTTCTCTTTGGTTTCTGGCTTCTGACGAGGTAACAGGCTCTGTCTCGGTCTCCTCCCCGCCCAACCCCCCCCCCCCCAAGCCCGGACAGGGCCGCCAGGGG
>NW_005087702.1:130370-149519 GCF_000331425.1 Pseudopodoces humilis
CCGGTACCGGGGCTCCAGTCCCGGTGTCCCCTCAGTCCGGTACCGGGGCTCCAGTCCCGGTGTCCCCTCAGTCCGGTACCGGGGCTCCATTCCCCGGTGTCCCCTCAGCCCGGTACCGGGTCTCCATTCCCGGTGTCCCCCCTCAGCCCGGTACCGGGGCTCCATTCCCGGTGTCCCCCCTCAGCCCGGTACCGGGGCTCCATTCCCGGTGTTCCCCTCAGCCCGGTACCGGGTCTCCAGTCCCGGTGTTCCCCTCAGCCCGGTACCGGGTCTCCAGTCCCGGTGTCCCCCTCAGCCCGGTACCGGCTGGGTCGGTACCGGGGCTCCCCCCTCATCCTTGTCCCGCGCACCGGCCCTACCTAAGGGAGGGGGAACCGAGACCCTGCAGCGACGAATCCACCGCCCTGGAGCGGCGGCGCTGGCGCCTCTCGCGCTCATCATCGTTACCGGGGCACTCGGCGAGCAGGGGGGTGCCGGTACCGCCGAGGGGCCGCGGGCTCGGGGACAGGAAGGCGGCGGCGGCGGCGGTGGCGGCGCGGGGGGTGCGGGCGGCCATGGCTGCGCCTCCGCGCCGCTCTGGGGAGGAGCCCGCCCTGAGCGAGGCCACGCCCCCTCCGCGCCTCCCGACCAATCAGCGCGCGGGGTGCCGGCGTGGCGGCCAATCAGCGCGCGGGGATCCGCCCCCCCCGAGGCGGGTTTGAACGGCGGCGCGCGCTCATTAACGGCTGAGGGGGAAGCGCTGAGGGGACCCGTGAGGGAGCGGCGCCGCCATTGCTCCGGTCCCGTTATTCCTTCTATTTCTTCCGTTCTTCCCGTTCCCTCCTTTCCCCCTGTTCCCTCCTTTCCCCCTGTTCCTTCCATTCTCTCTGTTCTTCCCGTTCCCCCCGGGCCCGGAGCGGCGGCCGCGGCCTCCGGTGCTGCCCCGGAGCCCCCCTGAAGGAGGAGGAGCCGCCGGGGCAGCGCCGCGAATCCCGGAATCCCAGAATCCCGGAATCCCGGATCACTGAGGTTGGAATATTTGGGATCGCCGAGTCCAAGCTGGGCCCGATCCCCACCTTGACACTGAGCGCAACCTCCGGGCCTTCCCCGGGACCCTCCGGGTGTGATTCCCGCAATCCCGGGACCCTCCGGGTGTAATTCCCATATTCCCTGTGATCCTCAGGGTGTAATTCCCGCATTCCCTGTGATCCTCAGGGTGTAATTCCCACATCGCCTGTGATTCTCCGAGTGTAATTCCCTGTGAGTCTCCGGGTGTAATTCCCACATTTCCCGTGTGTCTCCAGGTGTAATTCCCACATTCCCTATGATCCTCCGGGTGTAATTCCCACATTCCCGGGATCCTCAGGGTGTAATTCCCATATTCCCTGTGACTCTCCGGGTGTGATTCCCGCAATCCCGGGACCCTCCGGGTGTAATTCCCATATTCCCTGTGATCCTCAGGGTGTGATTCCCACATTCCCGGGACCCTCCGGGTGTGATTCCCACATTCCCTGTGAGTCTCCGGGTGTAATTCCCACATTCCCGGGATTCTCTGAGTGTAATTCCCACATTCCCTGTGATCCTCAGGGTGTAATTCCCGCATTCCCTGTGATCCTCAGGGTGTAATTCCCACATTCCCCAGGACCCTCCGGGTGTGATTCCCGCAATCCCGGGACCCTCCGGGTGTAATTCCCACATTCCCGGGATTCTCTGAGTGTGATTCCCACATTCCCGGGATCCTCAGGGTGTGATTCCCGCATTCCCTGTGAGTCTCCGGGTGTAATTCCCACATTCCCGGGATTCTCTGAGTGTAATTCCCACATTCCCTGTGATCCTCAGGGTGTAATTCCTGCATTCCCCGTGACTCTCCGGGTGTAATTCCCACATTCCCGGGATTCTCTGAGTGTAATTCCCACATTCCCCAGGACCCTCCGGGTGTGATTCCCGCAATCCCGGGACCCTCCGGGTGTAATTCCCACATTCCCGGGATTCTCTGAGTGTGATTCCCACATTCCCGGGATCCTCAGGGTGTGATTCCCGCATTCCCTGTGAGTCTCCGGGTGTAATTCCCACATTCCCGGGATTCTCTGAGTGTAATTCCCACATTCCCTGTGATCCTCAGGGTGTAATTCCTGCATTCCCCGTGACTCTCCGGGTGTAATTCCCACATTCCCGGGATTCTCTGAGTGTAATTCCCACATTCCCTGTGATCCTCAGGGTGTAATTCCCGCATTCCCTGTGATCCTCCGGCCTGAGGGGACATTCCCGGGAGAGCCCCGAGCTCTGTGCCTGAGGCAAAGCTCCACCAAGAGGGAAACAAATTCCTTGGTTTTCCTTCTGGAGCATCCCTTGGGCTCTGGGAGCTTTAGGAAAAAAAACTTGGGATGGCCTGGAAGTGCCAGATCCGCCCCCAAAGCTTGGGAATTCCACTGCACTCCAAAGTTTGGGAAGAGGGACTTGAATCCCACACGCAGCAGGAGCTTTTCCAGCATTCCCAGGTGAATTCCTTGGATTTAGGGATGCCTAAATCCAAGGAATTAGATTTTTTTTCCCGGCGGTTTTTCCCGGCTGAGCCGCTGGATGGAGCAGGAGGAGAAGCTGTGGATTGATCTCCGCAGGAGCTCGGGAATGATTCCCAGCATTTCCCCTCCCTGCAGGGAGCAGAACCATGGAATTGTTGAGGATGGAAAACGCCTTTAGGATCATCAAACCCGAGCTCCAGCTCGGGATGGCGCCACAGGGGGAAAATCCGGATTTAGGGAATGGTGTCCCTATCCAGGATATTCCAGATTCCCAGGAAGGGCCGATCCCAGGACGGGAGTGACGGGTTTCCATGGAACCCCTTCCAAACACAACCATCCATCAACCAGCTGAGGACAATCCCGTTTTTCCTAAGGAATGTGTGGATTTAGAGGCGGTTAACCCCAAAATCCCAGTTTTATCTTGGCTCCCTCCGGAGCTGAGCTCAAGTCACACTCCTGCTCCTGGGAATGGTCCCAATCCCTTCTCCTGCTCCTGGGAATGGCTTCAATCCCTTTTCCTGCTCCTGGGAATGGCTTCAATCCCTTTTCCTGCTCCTGGGAATGGTCCCAATCCCTTCTCCTGCTCCTGGGAATGGCCCCAATCCCTTTTCCTGCCCCTCATTCCCTGGGAATGGCCCCAATCCCTTTTCCTGCCCCTCATTCCCTGGGAATGGCCCCAATCCCTTCTCCTGCTCCTGGGAATGGTCCCAATCCCTTCTCCTGCTCCTGGGAATGGCCCCAATCCCTTCTCCTGCTCCTGGGAATGGTCCCAATCCCTTCTCCTGCTCCTGGGAATGGCCCCAATCCCTTCTCCTGCCCCTCATTCCCAGGGAATGGCCCCAATGCCTTCTCCTGCCCCTCATTCCCAATGAGCAGAGAGGATCTGACCCTCCCATTCCCGGTGTTTCATCCCAAATTCTTGTGCCACAAATCCCAAGATTTCCCAGAATTTTGGTGCCCTTTCCAACCTGGCTTTGGACGCTTCCAGGGGCAGCCACAGCTCCTCTGGGAATTCCATTCCAACCCCTCAGGGAGGAATTTCTTCCTAAAAAAACTCCTGGCTGGAGTGTGGCTCCCCCCAGGATTCCGTAATTCCTACAACCCCTCCCTGCCCATCTGATTGCTCTAATTAATAATTAATTTCTAATTAAGCCCGTGGGAGCATCCCGTGGAAGCAATTCCCTCTCTCCCCTTTTTCCTTCCTTCCCTCTGGAATTCCCGATGCCCTGGAGGTTTCTCGGCCCTGGAAACACCAAATCCTTTGGAATTCCTCCTTTCCCACCCCAGAATTCCCACTCAGCCTGAGTTGGTTTCGCTGCCGAAATCTCCCAGCAGCTCCTGCTCGCAGCTCAGTAATTACCGAGGTAATTAACGCTAATTACTGCTGGGAACGAGCCGGAATTCTCCACCCTCCAGGAACCCCAAAGCTGTGGGAATCTGCCCCAAAATGAAACCGGGGATTCCTGAAAAACACGAATCCGCTTCCATGCAGGTGTTCGGAATCCGAGCCGTTCCTTCCCGAGCTCTGATTTTTTTGGGAAGAGCCCCCCCGGGTGCCATGGAAACCGCGGGATCCACCCCGTGAGCTTCTTTGAATTCCCATTTTTTTTTTATTTTCCGGGATATTTTGGACTCGGCATTAAGCAAACATTTATGCAAAACGCTGGGATGCATCCATGGAAATGAGGCTGAACCAGAGCGGGAATTCAGCGGGAATGGGCTCGCTCAAAGCTGCGGATCCTGCTCGGAAAGCACAAAAAAGGACAAAATTTTGGGGTTTTTTTGGGGGTCAGCCCCTGAATTTGGGGGGTTTCCCATGGAATTGGAGATGGAGGGATAAGCCAAAGCCTTGGGAATGTGGAATTCCCTTTCCTTGTGAGGCTGAGGGGGATTTTTGTACCCAATAAAGGCTCAACCTCATTTTATGGGATGGGGGAGAAGTTCCCCATTAGGGACATCCCTGGAAAAGGGGGTGGGATGATCCCAATGGATCCGTGGGGATCTGAATCCCTCTGGGATGGGGTGATCCCAATGGATTTGTTGGGATCTGAATCCTGCTGGGAATTGGATGATCCCAATGGATCCGTAGGGATCTGAATCCTGCTGGGATGGGGTGATCCCAATGGATCTGTAGGGATCTGAATCCTGCTGGGAACTGGATGATCCCAATGGATCCGTAGGGATCTGAATCCTGCTGGGATGGGGTGATCCCAATGGATCCGTAGGGATCTGAATCCTGCTGGGATGGGGTGATCCCAACGGATCCGTAGGGATCTGAATCCTGCTGGGATGGGGTGATCCCAACGGATCCGTAGGGATCTGAATCCTGCTGGGAATTGGATGATCCCAATGGATCTGTAGGGATCTGGATTTGTTGGGATCTGAATCCCTTTGGGATGGGGTGATCCCAACGGATAAAATGGCTCTGTGGGGATCTGAATCCCGCTGGGAATTGGATGATCCCAATGGATTTGTTGGGATCTGAATCCCACCGGGAAGGGGATCCAGCCCGGCATTCCCAGGAAGCTTGGCCGGGAGAATGTGGATGTTTATCCCTTCATTCCTTTTTTCCCGGAGAAAATCACTCATGGAAAACCAACAGCCGGAATTTACCGGGCCCGTGGGACGGAGCTGAGCCTGGGAACGCTGCTTTAATTAAAATCTGGAATTCCAGCCAGCCGGAACCGCCGGCGGGGGTTGGATGCTCCCGCAATTCCCACCTGGAATGTTCCGCCATCGGTGCACGGAAGAAGCGGGAATTGCGCATTCCCGGCGGAGCAGCGGGATTTGGGGAGCCGGGATCCATGAGGGACACTGGAAATGTCAGGAATTTCCCGGAGAACGGAGCGGCCCCGGGCCCTGCCCGCGCTCCAGAGGGATCGGAGCCTTTCCCGTGATTTGGGAATCAGGGCTGTGCTCCCAGCCCGGAATTTGAGGAGGAATTTTGGGAATTGTCCCTTTTCCTGTTTCGGTGACGTTTCAGGACAAGCCTCCCCCCACCGAGGGTGTCCCGAACCCATCCATCTTTTTTATGGAATTTTAGCTTTTCCACCTTTTCCACCTCTTCCCGCTCCCTCCCCTCGTTAAGGGATAACGAACCATTCTCCACATCAAAGGAATATTTATCCATGAAAATCCACAGTGGGACAATCCCGAGACGCTTTGGGAAGGTCGGCTGGATTCCCCCTCTCTTGGGATGCTCCCGTGGGAAGAACTTTCCAGAAAGCTTCCAGCTGCCGCCATCCCAAAATCCCGAATTCCCCAGGGATGTCGGAGTCACAGGAATGGGATTTGGGGGTGGATATGCCAGCAGCAAAGGAATTTTGGGTGGATTTTCCACAGGGATGGGATTTGGGAGTGGATATTCCACAGGGATGGGATTTGGGAGTGGATATTCCACAGGGGTGAGATTTGGGAGTGGATATTCCACAGGGATGGGATTTGGGAGTGGATATTCCACAGGGATGGGATTTGGGAGTGGAAATTCCACAGGGATGGGATTTGGGAGTGGATATTCCACAGGGATGGGATTTGGGAGTGGATATTCCACAGGGGTGAGATTTGGGAGTGGATATTCCACAGGAATGGGATTTGGGAGTGGATATTCCACAGGGATGAGATTTGGGAGTGGATATTCCACAGGGATGGGATTTGGGAGTGGATATTCCACAGGGATGGGATTTGGGAGTGGATATTCCACAGGGATGAGATTTGGGAGTGGATATTCCACAGGGATGAGATTTGGGAGTGGATATTCCACAGGGATGAGATTGGAGGTGGATATTCCACAGGGATGGGATTTGGGAGTGGGTTTTCCACAGGAATGGGATTTGGGGAGGATATTCCACAGGGATGAGATTTGGGATGAATATTCTACAGGGGTGAGATTTCAGGTGGATATTCCAGTGGGAATAGGATTTGGGGTGGATATTCCACAGGGATGGGATTTGGGAGTGGATATTCCAGCAGGAACGGGATTTGGGAGTGGATATTCCAAGGAAAAGGGGGATTCCCGTGCTAATAGAATGATTGTGTCCATTTCTCAGCTGGACACAGAATTTTGGGGCAGGGTAAGATGAGTAAATCCCAAAATCCCGGAATGGGGAAGTCTGGAAGCGCCCGTGGTGGCTCCTGAAGGCTGAAAATTGGAATTTTTATGGATACTGATGATTTTAATGGAAAATAAACACCGGGAGCTCCCAGGCCAAGCTCCGTGACTTCACACCAGGGCTCTGGCAAGGACACGGAAATCCCGAAAAACCCAAATCTCGTCATTCCAAGTGGGAAATGCTCCGTAAACAACGGATCCTGCTTGAGGGACAGGAAATAAAAACAACAATAAAGACAAGGATGGGCGGGACAGGCCTGATATCCACGGCAATCCCAGAAAAAAACACTCGGAACAATGGGAATTGCTCCCAGATGGATCCTTGGCTTCGGCTTCCAAAGGCACCGCCGGATCCTTGGCTGCGACTTCTGAAGGCGCCGGGGTTTTGCTGCCAAGCAAGGCCAGGCCTGTTTGAATCCCAAAAATCCAGTAAAACCCCTGAAAAGTCGAGCAAAATTCCCAAAATCCAACAAGATTCCCGAATCCAGGGGTTGGTGCTGGGGGAGGGATGGTCCCACGTGGAGTGGGGGGTAGAGGGTGGATTTAGGGGCGGATTTTGGAGCAGATCCCGAGGGTGGATTTGGAATTTGCTGCTCCCGTTCAGTGGGGACGGGAATTTCTGCATTTCAGGACACAAAGCTGAGGTTAAAGCCAAAGTTTTGGGGTCGGGAGGTGGCTCCAGGCTGGGATTTGGGATCTGGCGTTTGGGATGAGGGAGTTTTCCGGGTGGTGGGAGCAGAGCTCCGGGGAATTCCCGTCAGATTCCGCTGATTTTCCTCGCGGGTGCCAGGGAGGAGGCAAAGGAACTGCCCGGTTTGGGAACTGAATCTCTGATTTGAGATCTTCCTAAAAAAACCTGGAAAAACCTCTGGATTCAGGCGGCCAGGAGTTGAGAATGGAGCAGGGACCGGGACATTTCTCCAGAGTTCCAGTGAATCCATTCAGGAGCCAAATTTCCACAGCCCAAATGAGAACTTGGGAACCAATTCCACCCCAGATTGTCCCCAAATTTGTGGATTTCTTCTGAGTTTATCCGCTTGGGATTTTGTGTTCTCCTCACTCTGGGTGTGTGTTCATCCTCTGGAGGAATCCAGGGAAAACGACCCATGAGAACGGGAACATTCCATGAATCCGTGCACACGTCAGGAACCTCGTGGATTTTGCAAAGGAAAATAAAAATTCCCTGATTAAAACAAAACGCAGGAGGTGGAAGGGAATCCTCCGAACCCTGGGGGTGAAACCGGCTCTGGAGAATTCCCGAGCTCCCTCCAATCCTCGTTTTTGGGATGGAATCTATTCCCAGGGGGTGGGAATCACTTCAGGGTGGTCTCCCCTTTTCCAGAGCTCCATGGCGTTCCAGAGTCCATCCAAGAGGCGTCACCTTGCATTTCCAGGGAATCACAGGAATTCCTTGTGGTGGTTGAGGAACAGCAGCTAAAGCCCAGCTCAGCTCGGAGATCCTCTGGAGACCCTTCAGGAGATCCTCTGGAGACCCTTCAGGAGATCCTCTGGAGACCCTTCAGGAGATCCTCTGGAGACCCTTCAGGAGATCCTCTGGAGACCCTTCAGGAGATCCTCTGGAGACCCTTCAGGAGATCCTCTGGAGACCCTTCAGGAGACCCTTCAGGAGATCTTTTGGAGACCCTTCAGGAGACCCTTCAGGAGTTCCTCTGGAGATCCTTGGGGAGATCCTTCAGGAGATCTTTTGGAGACCCTTCAGGAGATCCTTGGGGAGATCCTTTGGAGATCCCTGAAGACGCTTCAGGAGGTCATTTGGGAGACCCTTCAGGAGATCCCTCGGGAATCTCCGCTCCGATGAGCGGGTTCGGAGCGACAGCAGGAGACCAGGAGCAGCAGATGTGGACACCAGAGATGATCCAAGGCCATGCAGGAACTCCTGGATCTGCGCCGTGTCCGACAATTCCCCATGGAGCTGGAAAAAGCCATTTTGGGATTCAAGATCCCCCTGGATATCCAACAGGGAGAAGGAAATGAAGGACGGGAGGAGGAAAGCGCAGGATGGGGTTGTTTTCCATGGGGTGGGATGCACCAAGAGATCCTCTGGAGGTTCTCCTGCCTCGCAGACAGCACGGAAACGCCGGCCAGCATTGGAATTCCGGAGAAAAACCCGGCTTTGTCCCATTCCTGCCTCCCTTCCATCTCCAACCAGGCAGCGAAAACATTCCTGGTGCCCGGCCCCACAAGGGAACACACGGAACCGATCCCAAGGGCGAGAGACGGGAAAACAGCGTGGGACACGAGCAGGGCGGTGACGCCGAGGGGACATCCCTAGGTCGGGGTGTTGGAGTAGAAGCTGAAGCTCTCGGAGACCGTCTTGGAATCGCTGCGGGAGGAACCGTTGGAGGTGACGTCCAGGGAGAGGCGCTCGGCCCGGCCCGGCTCGTCCGGCTCCTCGTCGGCCGCTCCCAGCGCCGAGGCCACGGTGGCGGTGTCGGTGCGGCTGAGCTTGGACACGGAGCCGTGCGTGTGCAGGAAACGCGCCGAGCGCAGCTCCAGCCCCTCGTAGTCGCCGGCGCTGACGCATGGGCACCAGCGGAAGGCGTGCTTGAATCCCAGCCGGAATCTGCCGTGGGAGCGGAGAGACGCGGAACGGGCCGAGGGAGTGGGGGAGAACGTGGAATTCCAGAGAAAAACCCAGAATTCCAGAGAAAAAGATGGGTGGGGAAAGACAAGGAGGTGAACAAAGGGATGGGATGGAGAAGAACAATGGGATGGGATGGAGAACAATAGGATGGGATGGAGAACAGTGGGATGGGATGGAGGAACAGTGGGATGGGATGGAGAACAATGGGATGGGATGGAGAGGAACAATGGGATGGGATGGAGAGCAATGGGATGGGATGGAGAACAATGGGATGGGATGGAGGAACAAAGGGATGGGATGGAGAGGAACAATGGGATGGGATGGAGAACAATGGGATGGGATGGAGAACAATGGGATGGGATGGAGAACAATGGGATGGGATGGAGAACAATGGGATGGGATGGATGTGGTCACAGGAATGGGATGGAAATGACGACAGGGATGGAATTGAGATGGCCACAGGAATGGGATGGAAGTGACCACAAGAATGGGATGGAAGTGACCACAAGAATGGGATGGAAGTGACCACAGGAATGGGATGGAGATGGTCACAGGGATGGGATGGAGATCGTCACAGGGATGGGATGGACGTGGCCAAAGGAAGGAGGAGATAAAGCTGAGCTTTTCTAAACATGACAAAATTGCGATCTTTCACCAAGGGGAGGAGAAACCCACTGTGAAGTGAAAAACCCACGGAGAAGCAGAAAATCCCCAGAGAAATGGGAAACCCTGGAGAAACGGGAAACCCCTGGAGAAATGGGAAATCCCACCAAGAACTGGAAAACCCCCTGTGAACCCCACTGGGAGCTGGCCTTGTTTTGGTTGATGTTCACCCTCCAAACCCACGGGAATTAAGAAACACTCCAGGTGACAACTGGAAGTGGCAGAGGACACTCCCAAACCAAAGAACCATCCCAAAAAACCCTCTCCATCCTCTCCGGGATCCTACCGGGGCTCACCTGTCGTTGAGGCAGCAGTAGATGATGGGGTTGTACATGGTGGAGCTCATGGCCAACCACATGACGGCCAGGTAGAGCTGCTGGATGGACCTTCTCAGGTACCACTCGGGCCTCAGGTACTGCAGCGTGAAGTACACGTGGTAGGGCAACCAGCAGAGCGCGAAGGTGCACACCACCACGATCATCATCTTCACCACCTGCCACGGGCGACAGCGTCCGGCGGCCGTTCCGGCCTCTGGAATGGCCATTCCCACCGGGAATGCGCCGTCGGCGTCTCGGTTTGGTGTGGAGGAGATGTCCACAGGACTCTGCTCCATCTTCAACCCCTCTGGGTATTCCAAACTTTTTGGCCTTGGAGACCTTCCCAACCAGGAACATCTCAATTTCTTGTGGAGAAGGTGTCCTAAGCCCATCTGGACCCTCTGGAATGGCCATTCCCACCGGGAACGCGTGGTCGGCATCTCAGTTGGGCCACAAGGAGGTCCAGAGGACTCTGCTCCATCTTTTACCCCACCTTTGGACCTTCCAAACTTTTTAACCTTGGAGACCTTCCCAACCGGGAACATCTCAATTTCTTGTGGAGAAGGTGTCCTAAGCCCATCTGGACCCTCTGGAATGGCCGTGGATTATGGATCCAGCCATGCCCGGAATTCCTCACCTTGTGCTTGGCCATGACCTTTGCATGGTTGGGATTGGCCGGGAATCCTTGGATCCCGGAATTCCCGGAATTCCTCACCTTGTGGAGATTGGCCAGGAATCCTTGGATCCCGGAATTCCCGGAATTCCTCACCTTGTGGAGATTGGCCAGGAGCTCTGGATCCAGCCCCTCCCAGAATTCCTCACCTTGTGGAGACTGGGCGGGAATCCTTGGATCCCGGAATTCCTGGAATTCCTCACCTTCTTCACCATGACCTTTGCATGGTTGGGATTGGCCAGGAGCTCTGGATCCAGCCCCTCCCGGAATTCCTCACTTTGTGGAGACTGGCCGGGAATCCTCGGATCCCGGAATTCCCGGAATTCCTCACCTTGTGGAGACCGGCCAGGAGCTCTGGATCCCGGAATTCCCGGAATTCCTCACCTTCCTCTTGGCCGACACCTGCTCGTGGTAGCGGTCGGAGGAGTCTCCGGGGATGGCGCTGGCCCAGAGCGTGCGGCCGACGGCGGCGTAGGCGCAGCCGATCACCAGCAGCGGCAGCAGGTACAGCAGCACCGTCATGGAAAAGTGGTACCTGGAAAAAAAACCGGGATAATCCCACTGGATCCGGTGTTGGGAATGCCGTGGGAGCGTTGGGAATGCCTTGGGAACACTGGGAATGCCATGGGAGCACTGGGAATGCTCTGGGAACACTGGGAATGCTCTGGGAGCACTGGGAATGTCATGGGAGCACTGGGAATGCCGTGGGAGCACTGGGAATGTCATGGGAGCACTGGGAATGTCATGGGGGCACTGGGAATGCTCTGGGAGCACTGGGAATGCTCTGGGAACACTGGGAATGCTCTGGGAACACCAGGAATGCTGTGGGAACACCGGGAATGCTGTGGGAACACCGGGAATGCTGTGGGAACACTGGGAATGCCGTGGGAGCACTGGGAATGCTCTGGGAGCACTGGGAATGCCGTGGGAACACTGGGAATGCCGTGGGAACACCGGGAATGCTGTGGGAACACTGGGAATGCTGTGGGAACACTGGGAATGCTCTGGGAACACTGGGAATGCTCTGGGAACACTGGGAATGCTCTGGGAACACTGGGAATGCCGTGGGAGTGCCAGGAATGCCGTGGAAGCATTGGGAATGCTGTTGGAAGCAGTGGGAATGCTGTGGGAACACCGGGAATGCTCTGGGAATTCCGGGAATGCCGTGGATCAGCGAGAACTTCTGTTAAAGAGGAGTTGCTTTAAAAGGAAATCCAAGAATTCCGGGTTTAACCACAGGAGCCGATGGAGGCTCCGACCTTGCAGGAAATCCTGGAAAAATCCTCTCCTCCCTAAAAACTGATCCCACAAACGTGGCCGGTGCCAGCTTGGAAAACTTCCCAAATCCTGGAATTTTATTCCCAAGGCTTTGGGGCCTCCGGGTGAATTTTCTGGGCTCCAATCCCAGCTCCTGCATCTTCCCAAGGATTTGGACTCGAATCCAGGCACCTTGGATTGAATCCCAGCTCCAGAGGGTGAGGAATTCTCCGGGAATTCTCCCACAGGGAACGGGGCCGGCCCAGGCCCCGCTGCTGCTCGCCACCGGAATCTGATTTTCCCGGCCCTAATTCCATTTGGGATGAGCTTTGCGGGGCTGGATTGCGTTTGGCTCATTCCGGAGGCGTCTCGGCGGCTCCAGAGGAGGATTTTGTTGTGGTTCCCATGGAATTCCAGATCCTCGGAGCGCCGCAGGAACGTCTGGAGGAGCCGCGGGATAACGTCAGCAGCGCAGAGCCTCAATTCCAGAGGGGTCTGGGCTCCGGGAGCCGTTCCAGAAGGATCCGGGAATTCTTTTGGGATGCCGGGGCTGGAAGAGCAGCGGGATTTTTCCGCCCGCAGGATTCCCGGGATCGGAGCGCTCGGGGAAATTCGGGAATTGCGGCTGGAAGGTTTTTAGGATCGGGCGTGGGATGGAGGATCCCGTGGGAATCGCGGGAGGACGGAGCCGCCGCCTCCGTTTCCCTGGCAAATCCCGGGAATTCCGGCATGGAAGGGGGCTCTGAATTCCCGGAGGATCCGGGGGTGGATCCTCCCTCCCCTCAAAATCCCAAGCTGATGGAATTCATGATCCCTTTGGGAATCCTGATCGAATCCGGATTGAATCCTGCGGAATTCTCGGCTCCGACCGAAATCAGGGATATTTTCCAGGGAAAAACCAGCCCTGGGACCCTCGGCACGCCGGGATTGTTCTCCCCAGAGGTTTTCCAAAGGAATTCCCTCCCAGAAGTGTTGGAATTCTCCTGTTTTCCCTGGTTTTTTTCCACCTGTTTTCCCCGGGAACTGGAAAAATGACGGAATTTTTTCCACCCAGCGCCACAAACGGAGCAGCTGCCACCGGAGCGTTCCCAGAATAACCGCTCCAAGGCCACGGAGCGGGGAAAAAGCCGGAATGACGCCTCTGGAATGACCCAAACACCTGTCCCGAGTTATTTAGGGCAGGAAAATCCCATCCCGGATTCCGAGTTCCTCCCAATCCCCAAATTCTTTGGGATTCGCCCATCCCCGAAGCTGCCATGGATCTCCTTTCCCAGTTTTCCCAGAAAAACGCGGGGTGCGGATCCTGATGGATTCAACGGCGGCGTTTCCCTTTGGGATCGGCCGTTGGAAAAGCTCCGTCCCGATCAGCGGCTGCCTCGTTTCGGGCTGGGAATCATTTCCCACCGTTTTCCTTCCGTTTTCCTTCCATTTTCCTTCCATTTCCCACAATTTCCCACCATTTTCCTTCCATTTCCTGGATTTCCCTTGGATTTTCTTCTGGATTTCCCCCAGATTTCCCTTGAATTTTCCCTTGGATTTTCCCCCACATTTCCCCGAGATTTCCCCCGGATTTCCCTTGGATTTTCCTTCAGATTTCCCTCAGATTTTCCCTCAGATTTTCCCTGGATTTTCCCTGGATTTCTCCCAGATTTCCCTCAGATTTCCCCTGGATTTCCCCCATGTTTCCCCCGCATTTCCCCTGGATTTTCCCTGGATTTCTCCTGTATTTCCCTCGGATTTCCCTCGGATTTCCCTCAGATTTTCCCTCGGATTTCCCTCAGATTTTCCCTTGGATTTTCCCTGGATTTCCCTCAGATTTCTCCTGGATTTCCCTTGGATTTTCCTTCAGATTTCCCTCAGATTTTCCCTCGGATTTTCCCTGGATTTCCCTCAGATTTCTCCTGGATTTCCCTTGGATTTTCCTTCAGATTTCCCTCAGATTTTCCCTGGATTTTCCCTGGATTTCCCTCAGATTTTCTTCCAGATTTTCCCCCGGATTTCCCTCAGATTTTCCCTCAGATTTTCCCTCAGATTTCCCCCAGATTTTCCCTGGATTTTCCCTGGATTTCCCTCAGATTCCCTCAGATTTCCCTCGGATTTCCCCCAGATTTCCCCCAGATTTCCCCCAGATTTCCCCCAGATTTCCCTCGGATTTCCCCCAGATTTCCCTTGGATTTCCCTCGGATTTCCCTCGGATTTCCCTCGGATTTCCCTCAGATTTCCCCCAGATTTCCCCCGAATTTCCCTTGGATTTTCCCTCAGATTTTCCCCCAGATTTTCCCTGGATTTTCCCTGGATTTCCCTCGGATTTTCCCTCGGATTTCCCCCAGATTTCCCTCGAATTTCCCCCAGATTTCCGCGTTCCCACTCACGTTTTTCCGGACACGGCTCCTCCGGGCTCCGGCCACTCCACGAGGCAGACGGATCTTCCCGGGAGCTCGGCGGTGACGGAGAAATATCCCTGCGGAGCGGCGAGCAGCAGCGCCAGGAGCCAGATCAGCCCCACCAGAGCCTTGGTGGCCGCGGCCGAGAGGCGAGGCCGGAGCGGGTGGATGATGGCCACGTACCTGTGCGGGAACAGCGGGAATGGGGCAGAATTCCCGGGATTCCGGTTCTGGGAACAGTGGGAATGGGCCGGAATTCCCGGGATTCCAGTTCTGGGAACAGCGGGAATGGGCTGGAATTCCTGGGATTCTGGCTCTGGGAACAGCGGGAATGGGCCGGAATTCCAGTTCTGGGAACAGCGGGAATGGGGCAGAATTCCTGGGATTCCGGTTCTGGGAACAGCGGGAATGGGCTGGAATTCCTGGGATTCTGGCTCTGGGAACAGCGGGAATGGGCCGGAATTCCAGTTCTGGGAACAGCGGGAATGGGCTGAGATTCCCTGGATTCCGGTTCTGGGAACAGCGGGAATGGGCCGGAATTCCCGGGATGTGGGAATGGCGGGAATGGGCCAGAATTCCTGGGATTCCGGTTCTGGGAACAGCGGGAATGGGCTGGAATTCCTGGGATTCTGGCTCTGGGAACAGCGGGAATGGGCCGGAATTCCAGTTCTGGGAACAGCGGGAATGGGCTGAGATTCCCTGGATTCCGGTTCTGGGAACAGCGGGAATGGGCCGGAATTCCCGGGATGTGGGAATGGCGGGAATGGGCCAGAATTCCTGGGATTCCGGCTCTGGGAACAGCGGGAATGGGCCGGAATTCCTGGGATTCTGGTTCTGGGAACAGCAGGAATGGGCCAGGATTCCCAGGATGTGGGAATGGGGCTGGAAAATCCCGGTGTTCCGGCTCTGGGAACAGCGGGAATGGGCTGGAATTCCTGGGATTCCAGCTCTGGGAACAGCGGGAATGGGCTGGGATTCCCAGCATGTTGGGAATGGTGGGAATGGGGCCGGAAAATCCCGGGATTTCCTTTGGGAACGGCGTGAATCAGGCTGGAAAATCCCGGTGTTCCGGTTCTGGGAACAGCGGGAATCGAGGCTGGAAAATCCCAGGGTTTCATTGGGGAACAGCAGGAACGGGGCCAGAAATGTGGGAATAGTAGGAATGGGGCTGGAAAATCCCAGGATTTCAGCTCTGGGAACAGCGGGAATGGGGCTGGAAAATTCCAGAATGTAAGAACAGCATCCTCTAATTCCCTCTCCAGGGAAAACACGGAGTGAGCTGGAAAAATATTCCCGATATCCCGCTGCTCTGGCCAGCCTGGGACTTCAGCTTCCCGATTTTCCTGCTGAAATTTGGGAATTGGGGGAATTTCCACAGGGACGAGTGCAGGATTGGGATTTTTCCCTCGGGAATAATTTCGGGAGCTGTGCTGAGGGAGGGAGGTTTGGAGATCCCGATTTTCCCCTCTGGAAATTCCCTGGTAAATTGATGGATCTCGGAGCGCCCGGGATAATTGGATAATCCAATTGGAACGTTAAAAAGGGAATGTTTATATTTAAGAAATTTCCATAATAAACGGAGGAGATCCCAGTGGGATTCCCGCTGGAATTTTTAATGAGCAGCTTTTCTGGGAATTGCAGGAGGTTATTCCCACTCCAAAGCATTTTCCAGCTGCTTTCAACAGGAGCTCCACGGAAAATCGGGAATTTCTTTTGTGTCCCGCATCCCAAACTCCGCCCGGGCCCCCGGATTTGGATTTTGGCTCCGTTAACTCCGAGTTTTGGGATCGGAGAGGGGATTTTTCCCGATTCTGCCCCCCTGGGTATTTATCCCCACGGGAATTCCTGCTCCATCGATTTCCAGGGGATGCTCCGGAGGAAATCCCGGATTTATCCAGGGGCTGCTCCGTGAAATCCCAGTTTAGGGAAGGCCAGGGCTGGGATTTGGTTTTGGAAATCAGCCTGGGCACCGCTGCTTTTCCTGGAAAATCGCGGGGGGAAATGGATTTCCCGCCTTTTTCCCGTGTGAACCCATTCCCAAGAAAAGCCGGGAAGAGCCGTTGGAAGCGCCCTGGCACCGGCACATCCCAAAGGACAGGGCCGGGATTTGGGAGCCCAGGGAGCTGCCGGGCCCTGAATCCTTTGGGATTTTCCTGCGGCCCCAGCGTGCCGGCCCCGATCCCAAATTTCCTGCCATTGTCCGGAGTATTCGGAACAACTTCCGGCTGTTTTTCCTTCGTGCCCAGAGCCGGAGCGGCTCCAGGGAAAGGAGGGGATGGGGGGAAATCCCAGCAAAAATCCCGCACGAATCCGCGGTGGATCCCGCAAAAAAATTCCGCCGGGGGATTCCCGGAGGAGCCGCGGATTCCCGGGAATGTCCCAAGGCTGGGAAGGAACTGGATGGGATGTGAGGTCCTTCCCAACCCCACCCATCCCAGGATTCCCAGGTTCCATGGATCAATCCCCGCTTGCTCCCTGCTGGCTTTTCCAAGTTTTTCCGTATCCCGGGAATTGCGGGAGAGGAGTTGGGGAGGATCCCGCTGCTCCCAAACCTCCCCCGGATCCCATCGCTGCCGGAGTTTGGGAACGCCAGGCTCCTTCCAGGGGATTCCCTGGGTTTGGTTTTGGAAATTGGGAATTCCAGCCTGGCCCTGCTGCTCCCGATCCTGGTGCTGCTCCTTCCCAATCCTGATCCCGATCCCGGCTCTCCCCAATCCTGATCCCAATCCTGGCTCTGCTCATTCCCAATCCCGATCCCAGCTCTGCCCATTCCCAATCTCGATCCCGACTCTCCCCAATCCCAATCCCAATCCCGGCTCTCTCCAATCCCGATCCCAATCCTGATCCCAATCCCGATCCCAGCTCTGCCCATTCCCAATCTCGATCCCGACTCTCCCCAATCCCAATCCCAATCCCAATCCTGGCTCTCTCCAATCCCAATCCCGATCCCGGCTCTCCCCAATCCTGATCCCAATCCTGGCTCTGCTCATTCCCAATCTCAATCCCGACTCTCCCCAATCCCAATCCCAATCCCAATCCTGATCCCAATCCCGGCTCTCCCCAATCCCAATCCTGGCTCTCCCCAATCCGAATCCCAGCTCTGCCCATTCCCAATCCCGATCCCAGCTCTGCCCAATCCCAATCCCGGCTCTGCCCATTCCCAATCCAAATCCCGGCTCTGCCCATTCCCAATCCCGATCCCGACTCTCCCCAATCCCAATCCTGGCTCTCTCCAATCCCGATCCCAATCCCGATCCCGATCCCGGCTCTCCCCAATCCCAATCCTGGCTCTGCTCATTCCCAATCCCAATCCCAGCTCTGCCCGTTCCCAATCCCAATCCTGGCTCTGCTCATTCCCAATCCCAATCCCAGCTCTGCCCATTCCCAATCCCGATCCCAGCTCTGCCCAATCCCAATCCCGGCTCTGCCCATTCCCAATCCCAATCCCAGCTCTGCCCATTCCCAATCCCGATCCCGACTCTCCCCAATCCCAATCCTGGCTCTCTCCAATCCCGATCCCAATCCCGATCCCGATCCCGGCTCTCCCCAATCCCAATCCTGGCTCTGCTCATTCCCAATCCCAATCCCAGCTCTGCCCGTTCCCAATCCCAATCCTGGCTCTGCTCATTCCCAATCCCGATCCCGATCCCGGCTCTCCCCAATCCCGATCCCAGCTCTGCCCATTCCCAATCCCAATCCCAGCTCTCCCTAATCCCAATCCCGATCCCGGCTCTCCCCAATCCCAATCCTGGGTCTGCCCAATCCTGATCCCAGCTCTCCCCGATCCCAGCTCTGCCCATTCCCAATCCCGATCCCAGCTCTCCCCAATCCCAGGGATCCTTCTGCTGCCGGCCGGGAGCGATTCCTCCCTTCCAGGCTCCCGGAACAAATCCCAGAATCCCAGGCTCCGGCCTCTCCCACTGGATCCACCCCTGGAATCCGGGTGGGATTTCCCGGGGACACCCCCAAGCCGGGATGCTGCTCCCAGCCTGAGCCGTTCCTCAGCCATTCCCAACCCAGCCCAAATCCATGGAATGGCTCCGGGCACGGCGGCTCCGGCTCGGCGTTGTGAGGTGAGGCCGTTTTGTGCCTGAATTCCCGAACGAGGGAAGGGAAAAGGGAAAAGGGAAAAGGGAAGGGAAGGATCCAAAGGCACCTCCAGCACCAATCCCGGAGCCTTTCCCGAGCTCCCAGCGCTCCCAAAGAATTCCCAAAGCCACCTGCAGCCGGGGCTGGGCTATTTTTAGCACCCAAACGAGCTTTGTGTTAATTGCGGTGGAACAGACAGAGCAAAAAAAAAGATTGGGGATGTGGGATTGGGGGATTGGGATTGGGGATTTGAGGGATCTGGGATTGGGGGATCTGGGATTGAGGATCTGGGATTGAGGATCTGGGATTGAGGATCTGGGATTTGGAGATCTGGGATTGGGGACTCTGGGATTTGGGGAATCTGGGATTTGGGGGATCTGGGATTGGAGATCTGGGATTGGGGACACTGGGATTTGGGGGTCTGGGAGCTGGGCAGGAGTGACCCGGTCATTGCCCTGTCCCTGGGCTCTGGCCAGAGCTGACCACTGACCCCTGACCTGTCCCTGGGCTCCGGCCACTGCTGACCCCTGACCAGTGACCACTGACCTGTCC
>NW_005087702.1:170113-196508 GCF_000331425.1 Pseudopodoces humilis
TGAGGATTTTTGGGATCTTCTCGCCCTCCTCCGGCCCGGGAGGGACCAAAAGAAATCCCGGAATTCCAAGTGGGAATCCAGGGATTGTAAATCCGGGCCTGGGATGGAGCAGAACAGGAAGATCCCGAGAATTTTTTCCCGCTTTTCCTCAGAAAAGGGGAGCAGAGGGAAAAAAAAAACCCCTCCCAAAATCCCAAAATCCCAAAATAATGCTTAAAAAATGGGGAAAATCCATTTTTTCCCCTGCTTTTCCAAGCACTCCAACATTTCCATTCCAGGATTTTCCAAATCCCGATTGTTTTCCGTGAGGAGGGACGAGCTGCTTCCGGAGGCTCATTTTTTATTCCGTGGATGACACGGAGTGACTTTGATTGGAATTTTTTTGATCCTCGCTGCGGGAAAAGAAGGGGAAAAAAAAAAAAAAAGAGATTTTTGTTTGAATTTTTTCTCCCTTTGTAGCTGCAGGATTTGATCCCAATTTCTCCTGACGGGAAGAGAAATCCCCATCAGGATTTTGTGGGAATGGCTGAGAGCCCCCAAATCCGTCCCTCGGGAAAAGCTGGATTTGTCACCTGGAATTAAACCGTGGGAGTGTGGATGAGGCTGATCCCACGGATGGATCCGAATCCCTCCCAAATGGGGATAAATGGGAAAAAATTCCCACTTTTTTTTTACCCTTCAGCTTCCCTGGGCGAGGGGAAAAACTGGGAAGTGGGAATGGGGATTGGGTTGGAATTTTGGAGTGGTTTGGGATGGGAAAATTCCTGGTTTTCCAGGAATTTCCAGTGGAATTTCCAGGAAAAATTCCAGGGCCGGGACCCCTTCCCCTATCCCAGCTTGTTCCAGCCTGGCCTTGGACACTTCCAAAGGCTCCGGTTTTTCTGGGAATTCCGTCCCAGCCCTTCCCCACCTCACAGGGAGGAATTCCTTCCCCTTATCCCAGTGAATTCTCTCCCGTTATCCCTGTATCCATGGGAATCCATGGCCAGCGAGCCGATTCCAAACCCCTTTCCCAGGATTTTTAAGGCTTTTTCCAGGTGCTCCAGGGCTGGAGAATTCCCTGGGAATTCCATCCCTTCCCTTCCCCGCCCTCCCAGGGAGGAATTTCTCCCCAAATCCCTTTGGAGCGGGAATCCCTTCCCGTTTTTTTTTTCCCCTGCAATTCCAGGGATTATCCAGCTCCCCCCCCTCAGCCTCTCCCGGTGTTTTTCCCGCAGTTTTCCTGCTGCGGAGGGGACGAATTCCGGGATTGGGAAGTGAACCGCTACCACTGGTGCAACGGCAGCGGCGCCCTGGCCTGCGGGGTGCCGCATTCCTGCTGCGTCCGCGCGGTGAGCCGCATTCCCGGGAATTTCCCCCCTTCCCGCCGGTTTTCCCATGCCAGAGGGATTCGGGTTTGAGGGAATTTTGGTGGGAGAGGAGAAACAGGAATATTTATTTATGGAAAACGCCAAAATTCCCAGGAATTTGCCCCTTCCTGCCGATTTTTCCATGCCAGAGGGATTCGGGTTTGAAACATTCCCACCTGGAAAAAGATTGGAGGGAATTTTGGCAAGAGAGGAGAAATAGGAATATTTATTTATGGAAAACGCCAAAATTCCCAGGAATTTCCCTCTTCCCACCATTTTTCCCATGCCAGAGGGATTCGGGTTTGCAGCATTCCCACCTGGAAAAAGATTGGAGGGAATTTCGGCGGGAGAGGAGAAATAGGAATATTTATTTATGGAAAACACCAAATTTCCAGGAATTTCCCTCTTCCCGCCGGTTTTTCCATGCCAGAGGGATTCGGGTTTCCAGCATTCCCACCTGGAAAAAGGTTTGAGGGAATTTTGGCGGGAGACCTGAAATAGGAATATTTATTTATGGAAAACGCCAAAATTCCCGGGAATTTGCCCCTTCCTGCCAATTTTTCCATGCCAGAGGAATTTGGGTTTGAGGAAATTTTGGTGGAAGAGGAGAAATAGGAATATTTATTTATGGAAAACGCCAAAATTCCCGGGAATTTCCCTCTTCCCGCCATTTTTCCATGCCAGAGGGATTCGGGTTTGAGGAAATTTTGGTGGGAGAGGAGAAATACGAATATTTATTTATGGAAAACACCAAAATTCCCGGGAATTTGCCCCTTCCCACCATTTTTCCCATGCCAGAAGGATTCGGGTTTGAGGGAATTTTGGCGGAAGAGGAGAAATGGGAATATTTATTTATGGAAAACATCAAGATTCCCAGGAATTTCCCCCTTCCCACTGTTTTTTCTACTCCAAAGGTTTTCCACTTAATCATTCCCCCCTGGAGAAAGGTTTGATGGGAATTTTGGCAGGAAAGGATGAAGGCGAAGGAATAGGAATATTTATGGATTAGTCTGGAATTTTCTGGGACGCCGAATCCTGGGATAATGAAGGAATTGCTGGAAATGCCGAAGGTTTCCAATTGTGGGATAGAAAATGTTTGGAATTGGATTATTTGGGGGGGGGAAAAAAAAAATTCCATTCCGGGATTTTGGGATCTGGCTCGGCTCCATCCCAGCCTGGATCCTCCCCAGTCCCATTCCCGGAGGGATTTGGGAGTTTTTGGGATCCCGTTCCTGCTCCCGCCTCCCACCGAGGAGATTTTTTGGGGAATGAGGCGATTTTTGAGGAATTTTCTGCCAGGAGGGTTCTGGATCCCTGGGATCAGGAAAAGCTGGAGTTCCAGCCGGGCTCCGGAGGGAGCAGAATTCCAGAGCCAGGAGCTTCCCGCGTTTGGGAATCCAAACCAAGCCGGGATTTTCTCCGAGCCCGGATCGTTTAATCCGACGGAATTCCTCCATCCGAGGATAAAACCTCAGGATCCGGGGAAAACTCCAAATATCCCAACAAGGCTGGAAAACTCCAGAACCGGCTCTGCCGGATCTCCCGGAATATCGGTGCCGGATCCGAGCCCTGGCCCTTGCAAGGAAAATTCCTCATCAATCCCGCATTGTTCCGGGGGATTTTAATGGAAAAAGAGGGAAATGTGAAGGGGTTTAATTAGCCCGGTATGCAAATGAGATGCAGATTTGAGATCCTCTCTAATCAGGGCCTTGATTAATCCCGAGGCTCCTGGGGATGGAAGGAGGAATTCCTGCCGTGAGGATGCGGAGCCCAGGGCGTTTCTTGGGAATTTTTACATTCCCGTGTTTGATTTTTTTTTTGGGGGGACAATTTGGCAAAAAAACCTCAGCAGGGAGAGGGAAAAATCCCCTTAATCCAGAGGGGGAGAATCCGGGAAACGTTTTTTTGGGAATGCTCAAAGCCTGGGATTTTGGGGAGTGTCCCCGATGTGGGATGGGATTGGAGGCTCCTTCCCACCCAAACCATTCCAGGATTCCCCGAGCTGGGTCTGGAGGGGGAAAATCCATTGAATCCATGGAATCTCCGTGTTTTTTCCAAGAGGGAAAGCTCCCAGCTGATGCCAGAGTTTTTTTGGGAAGTGAGACCTCACCTCCGGAATTTCCTTGAGATGGATTTGGCCTCGTTCGTGAAGGAATCATCCCTGCACAGCCCCAGAATTCCGGGAAAAGAATTGGGAAAGCCAAATCCTGGGAATTTCCTGACCGTAAATCCCATCCAGGGCCACCCACAGGGACAATTCCAGGGGGATCCAGCCCGGCCTGGGACATTCCCGGGAATCCAGGAGCAGCCACGGATCCTCTGGGAATTCCTTCCCACCCTCGTTCCATCCCAAATCCCATCCAGTTTCCCCATTCCCTGTGTCCTGTCCCTCCATCCCTTATCCCAACCCCTCTGGAGCCCCTGGAATGTGCCGGAAGCTCCCCCTGGATCCTTCCCCTTCTCCAGGGGAACATTCCCAGCTCTCCCAGCCCGGCTCCAGAGGGGCTCCGGAATCCTGGAATGGTTTGGGTTGGGATTTGCCCTCAAGACCCCAAAGTCAGGGGGGGCCCCGATCGTCCCGGGCACCGCTGGAATTCCCGGTTTTGTTTGGATTTCTGGTGTTTTCCGGCGCCTTTCCCAGGATAAATCCGTTCCCTTTCTCCGCAGGCTCCCGGAGGAGTGGTGAACACCCTGTGCGGGTACCGCGCCCTGGACAAGGAGGTGACGTGGGAATTTTTTGGGAATTTTTGGGAATTGCCTGCTCCTTCTCCCCCCAAATCCCAAAAATCAAGCGCTCCCTGCAGGAATTCCCGTTCCCGAGCAAGGCTGGGATGCAGCTGCTCCAAACTCAGTTTTGGGGCTTTTCCCTGGAATTTTGGTGCCCGGGGATTCCCACCTGGGAATTCCCTTAAACCTTCCCTGTGGAAAAAGGTTGGAGCTCGAGGGCGGAGGGACCAGCCCAGGATCCATTCAGGGATCCTCCAAGTGCAGAAATGTGGGAATTCCTGGCAGAATTCCCAGCGGAAATGTGGGAATTCCCAGCTTGGAGAGGCCTGAGGGAATCTGATGGTCCAGGATCCCACTCAGAGCCCCAAAATTTGGGATTTAATCCCAACAGCGTTCGGACCTCGGCTCCGAAACTTCCCCTGGAAGTGTGAGAACAAAAATCTCTCCCCTGGGGCGGTGATTTGGGCCAAAAAACCCCAATCCGAGGTTTTTCTCGCCAAAACTCCCGGGGTGGGGGCCGCGTTTCCTGGGAATCCGGCGGGAATTTGGGATCCTGTCTCCGCTCTCCAGCGCCTGGAGCTGCTCGGCACCATCCACGTCCGGGGCTGCATCCACGCCGTGGGGCTCTGGCTCAAGGACAACTTCCAGGCCACCTTGGCCATCGTCTGCTCCCTGCTGCTGCCTCAGGTACAGCCTAATTCCCAGAATTCCCGGAATTCCCAGAATTCCCAGAACTCCCAGAATTCCCAGAACTCCCAGAATTCCCGGAATTCCCAGAACTCCCAGAATTCCCAGAACTCCCAGAATTCCCGGAATTCCCAGAACTCCCAGAATTCCCAGAACTCCCAGAATTCCCAGAATTCCCAGCTGGGGAGACCCGCAAGGGTCAGGGGTGAAGTTTTGGGGTTTTCAGCTCCGTCCCCGATCTGAGGGCTCCTTTGGCTGGGCTGGAGGGTGGGAAGGAAATCCTCTGGGATCCAAATTCCGTCTGGGATTGGTGGTTGGGGCAGGGAGAGTCGTCCTGGCAGAACGAGCTCGGATTTTTCCTCCTGGAATCCGATTTGGGATCCACTAAAAGCCCCTGGGAGCAAATCCTGGCCCAGCAAATCCGGCCCTCGGCAAACGGAGCGGGAATGGGAGCCAGGATAAACCCCGATCCCAAATTCCTCTCCCAATAAATCCCAATCCCCAAATCCACTGGATTTGCCAGGCCTTGGATCTCCCCTGAGTTATTCCTGACCAAACCGTGAGGATTTGACTTTTTTGGATTCATTTTGAGCAGAAAACGTCCCTTTTCCAGAAAACGTTTTTTGGGATTGCTGGGGCGGCGCTTCCCGGGGCCGGGGTTTGATCCCAACGGGAATGGAACCGTTCCTGCTTTTATTCCTGAAACTCTTCCCGGTTTTCTGCTGGCACCGAGAGGCTGGAAGGGCTTGGATAAAGCAGCAGCTGCGGGGGGGAAATTTGGGATCACTTCCCAGGGCTGGACTTTGGGCTCGCAGATGGTTCAGGCGCGATCCCGAGGCGGGGGAGCCGTTCCCGAAATTTTTGGGAGCGTTTCCTTCCAAATGAGCAGCAGGAAAGGCAGGAATGGGGGGAAAAAAGGTCTGGAATGGGGCTTGGAGAGCCAATCCCGATTTATCTCATCCCGGTCCATCGGCGCCGCCTCCCGCGGCCTCATCCATTAACGGCCGGCCGCTAATTGGGAACGCCGGGGAGAAATCCCCGGGAATGCCGAGCCCTGATGGATCTGGAGTGGCGCCATTAATTGGGAATGCCGGGGACAAATCCCTGGAATGCTGATGGGTCTGGAGTGGCGCCGTTAATTGGGAACGCTGGGGAGAAATCCGCGGGAATGCCAAGCCCTGATGGATCTGGAGTGGCGCCATTAATTGGGAATGCCGGGGACAAATCCCTGGAATGCTGATGGGTCTGGAGTGGTTCTGTTAATTGGGAATGCTGGGGGCAAATCCGCGGGAATGCCGAGCCCTGATGGATCTGGAGTGGCGCCGTTAATTGGGAAATCAGTGGGAATGCTGATGGATCTCAGCACGAGCTGTTCCTGCGGAGCCGGAGCAGCTCGTCCTCCCCATCTGCTCCCGAATTTCAGCGCTGGGAAGATGGATTGGGCTGGATCCTGCCAGGATTTGGAGGGAATTCAGCGGGAAATGGGGCTGCCGTTATCCAGAAATGGATTGGATCGGCCTGGAATCGCGGATCCGGGCGGGAAGGGGTTAAAGGTCCCACCTGGATCCAGCCCCGAGCGGGAGCTGCTCCGGAGGCTCGGGGAGCCTGGGAATCCGGGATCCCCCCAAATCCAGGACCATCCAATCCCCCCCGGAGAGGTTGTGTTCGTTTTCCCTCCGTTCGGAGCCGGGCACAAACTCCACCTCCATCCATCCATCCCTGGAATTCTCTCTTTTCCCATTCCCAAAATTCCCGAGCTCCAACCCTGGCTCCTCATCCCACACATTCCCAAGGACTTTTCCATTCCCAGATTCCCGCCGCGCTCCCGCGTTAATCGCGGAGCGGCCCCGGAGCGGCCGAGCTCATCCATCCTTCTCCCGCCTCCGTGTCCTTCCCCGCCCCCAGACGGATTCTCCGCGGGGCTGGGGACGTGCTCGGGGTGGAAATGAGGCACAAAAACACTTCCAGAGGTTTTTAGGGAATGCAGCTCGTTCCTTCCCGGCCCTTTCCAGGGATTTTTTAAAATTTTTTTCCCCCCCCCTGTTGTTATTCCGGAGAATCCGGGAATTCTTGGGGTTGGGAAGGATCTTCACGGTCTCATCCCACCCCTGTGGGATGTGGGATAATTCCCGTTATCCCAGGTGGATCCAGCCCGGCCTTGGGCACTCCCAGGGATCCAGGGGCAGCCACGGATCCTCCGGGAATTCCATCCCCAGCCAGGAATTCCTTCCCAAAATCCCATCCAATCTCCCTTTTCCCAGTGGGAGCCATTCCCTGTTTCCTGTCCCTCCATCCCTTATCCCAATCCCTCCCCAGCTCTCCTGGAGCCCCTCCAGACCCTGGAAATGGCTCCAAAATTTCCCTGGAATTTCCCTTCTCCAAGTCTTTCCAAGCTGTTGCCATTTTTTTTTTTTTTTTTTTTCCCCAAATAATCCAATTCCAAACCTTTTCTATCCCAGAACTGGAAACCTTTGGCATTTCCAAGGAGCTCCTTCCAGCCCTGGAATGTGCCGGAAGCTCTCCCTGGATCCTTCCCTTCTCCAGGGGAACATTCCCAGCTCTCCCTGGATCCTTCCCTTCTCCAGGGGAACATTCCCAGCTCTCCCTGGATCCTTCCCTTCTCCAGGGGAACATTCCCAGCTCTCCCAGTCCCCTGGATCATTCCCTGCCCCTCTCAGCAATGAAACAGGAGCAGGAAAACCTCTTCAATCCCGTTTTTTTTTTGTTTTTTTTTTTTCCCTTAAAAACATGGAATTTTTCCATCCCAAAGGATCCGAAGGCGAGCGTTCCCATCCATCCCGGTGATTTATTTTTCCCTGTGTCCCATCCATCCTCAGCCTCTGCAGATCCTCGGTTTTGGGGGCGGCCGTTCCCTCCCCGGAGCGTCAATCCCGGAGATCGACGACTCCATTCCGTAAAAAAAAAAAAAACCAAAACCTCGGAATTATCCTCGTTTTCCAGGCCGGCCTCTCCATCTCCCGCTGACAGGGATGGAAAACGTTCCCCCTGCAGCGGGAATATTTCCTTGGAAGATTAATTTGGGATTTGTTTGCTCCCCCCATCTCCCCACGGCTCCGGCTTTCCGGAGCGGGGAAAGGGAATAAACGGGATTTTTCCATCTGATCTCTCCGTAAATCCCAATTTAGGGAATGAAAAGTGCAAAAAAGGTGGGAAAATCCCGATTTTGGGGCTTTGTTAAATCTGGGAAAACCTGGAATGGTTCAGCATTCAGGATCCAGCCAGAACTGGGGAACATTCCCGGATTTCCACGGAAAAGGGTTTCTGCAGGGAATTTTCCTTGCTGGAGTCAGGCACGGCTAAGGGAAAAAATCCATGGACTTCCAGGCCCTTTTTCCTTTGGAAAATGAGGTGGAAATGGAAATTTGAGCCTTTTCCCGAACTTCCCAAGCCCTTTTTTTCCAGAGGAGGAGGAGAGGATCTGTCCATCGCTTCCAGGGAGGAATTGGGGTGATTCCAGCCCAAATTCCCAGTGGAAAACTGATCCAAAGGGGATTAGGGGGAATCATGGAATGATTTGGGTCGGGAGGGGCCTTCGGGACCGTCTCGTTCCATGGCTTCCACGATTCCATCATTCCCGTGATTCCCAATGGAATTTTTATGGATTCCCTCGTGCGAAGCTCCCGGGATTTATTTGCCCCCTGGAGGAGGAGCAGCTTTTCCATGGATTTGCTCTTCCTGGGCACTCAAAAAAAGCCTGGGAAGGGTCAAATTCCATCCGGGAAGAACCGGCCGCTCCTTAAATTCCAACGGCAACAATTCCCGAGCGGTTCTCCCGGATCCAGGAAAAATTCCGCTTCTTTTCATTTTCCCAGCCTCAGCTTTGCTCCGTCCTGTTCCCGTTTTCCGTAAATTCCACGGATCCGCCGGCGCTCCGGGAAAACGCCGTCCTCGGATATTGGATGCATCCATAATTCCTGACAGCTTCCGCCGTTCTCATTAAGGGGGAGAGGGAATTTAGGGCCGGGCTGGGAATGGGAACGGGGTCATAAATCAGCGGCAGCGACGGCTCTGGGATTCGGGATCTGGATCGGGGCCTTTGGATGATTTCATTCCCTTCCAGAATTCCCTGTTTTCTCTGGGATTCGGGATCTGGATCGGGGCCTTTGGATGATTTCATTCCCTTCCAGAATTCCCTGTTTTCTCTGGGATTCGGGATCTGGACCGGGCTGGGTATGGGAACGGGGTCATAAATCAGCGGCAGCGACGGCTCTGGGATTCGGGATCTGGATCGGGGCCTTTGGATGATTTCATTCCCTTCCGGAATTCCCTGTTTTCTCTGGGATTCGGGATCTGGATCGGGGCTTTTGGATGATTTCATTCCCTTCCAGAATTCCCTGTTTTCTCTGGGATTCGGGATCCTGACTGGGATCTTTGGATGATTTCATTCCCTTCCGGAATTCCCTGTTTTCTCTGGGATTCGGGATCTGGATCGAGGCCTTTGGATGATTTCATTTCTTTCCCAAATTCCCTGTTTTCTTTGGGATTTGGGATCTGGATTGAGGCCTTTGGATGATTTCATTCCCTTCCAGAATTCCCTGTTTTCTCTGGGATTCGGGATCCTGACCGAGGCCTTTGGATGATTTCATTCCCTTCCAGAATTCCCTGTTTTCTCTGGGATTCGGGATCCTGACCGAGGCCTTTGGATGATTTCATTCCCTTCCAGAATTCCCTGTTTTCTCTGGAATTCGGGATCCTGACTGGGATCTTTGGATGATTTCATTCCCTTCCAGAATTCCCTGTTTTCTCTGGGATTCGGGATCTGGATTGGGGCCTTTGGATGATTTCATTCCCTTCCAGAATTCCCTGTTTTCTCTGGGATTCGGGATCCTGACTGGGATCTTTGGATGATTTCATTCCCTTCCGGAATTCCCTGTTTTCTCTGGGATTCGGGATCCTGACTGGGATCTTTGGATGATTTCATTCCCTTCCGGAATTCCCTGTTTTCTCTGGGATTCCTCAGCGGGAGGAGCAGGAGGGATCATGGCTCTGTTTCCATGGAATGCAAACACAAATCTTTCCGGGAGGGGAAAAATGACAAATTTTTCCCCAAATCCCTCATTCCAAAGGATTTTTCCGGCTGCTCGGGGTCGGGATTTCAGTCGGGAGCGATGACGGGAACGAGGCCGCGGCGACATCCGTGGAAATGGGATTGGAAAAGGGAAATTCCGCTGGATAGGGATCAGCCCAATCCCATTATCCGGGCGGGCTCTCCCTGGAATGACGGAGCCATTCCCAAAGATCCCACACTGGATGGGATCCAGTTCCGGGCCCTTGGGATAACGGCAGATTCCCAAAGATTTTCCCAACTTTTCCCTTCAGCGCCTGCAGGGTTTTTTTTTTTCCAGCCCCAAGGGCGGGAATCCCGAATTCCCGGAGTTGGGAAAACCCTGGGACCAGGCGCCAGCCGTGGGGATTGATCCCATTCCCAGGGATATGGAAGAGCCGGGAATCCCTGAGGATCCGTGGGAGGGACTGGAAAAGTGGGAATGGGGCAGGAGGCAGCCGAGGGCTCCAGGCTGGGCTGGGACGGAATTCCAGGGATGGGATTCTCCGCTTTTTTCAGGCTTGGTGGAGCTGTTGATCCACGGAAATTCCCTTGGGATCCACTTCCAGGGGGATTTAGGGAGGAGAAATTGACATGGAGCCGGGCTGGGAGAGCTGGGAATGTTCCCCTGGAGAAGGGGAAGGATCCAGGGAGAGCTTCCGGCACATTCCAGGGCCTGGAGGGGCTCCAGAGGGGTTGGGATAAGGGATGGAGGGACAGGACACAGGGAATGGGGAAACTGGATGGGATTTGGGATGGAACGAGGGTGGGAAGGAATTCCCAGAGGATCCGTGGCTGCTCCTGGATCCCTGGGAATGTCCCAGGCCGGGCTGGATCCCCCTGGATCTCCGGGAATTGCGGGAGCCCCGGCGGGACCGGGCGGGTTTTGGATCCAGGATTCCATGAGCTGGCTTAGCTGGGATTTTGGGCAGGAATTTTGGATTCCCCTGGAATATCCAATCCCAGGCCGGGCTGGGAATTGTCCCTGATCCCATTTTCCCTGTTCCCATTTTCCCTGATCCCATTTTCCCTGTTCCCATTTTCCCTGATCCCATTTTCCTGATCCCATCTTCCTGTTCCCATTTCCCTGTTCCCATTTTCCCTGATCCCATTTTCCCTGTTCCCATTTCCCTGATCCCATTTCCCTGATCCCATTTTCCCTGATCCCATTTTCCCTGATCCCATTTTCCCTGATCCCATTTTCCTGATCCCATTTTCCCTGATCCCATCTTCCTGTTCCCATTTCCCTTTTCCCATTTTCCCTGATCCCATTTTCCTGTTCCCATTTTCCCTGATCCCATTTTCCCTGATCCCATTTTCCCTTTTCCCATTTTCCTGATCCCATCTTCCTGTTCCCATTTCCCCGATCCCATTTTCCCCGATCCCATTTTCCCCGACCCCTCCATCCCAATCCCGCAGGTGCTGGGCCTGGCCATGGCCTGGCTCCACTGGCAGCAGCTCAACGAGATCCGCTCCCGCCTGGATTCCCTGGATTTCCCGCTGCCGGAATCGCGGGATCTCCGCTTGGCC
This sequence comes from Pseudopodoces humilis, assembly GCF_000331425.1. The sequence goes on from NW_005087702.1 coordinate 181,472, forward strand.
TCCCTGGATCTCCGCGGCGCCGGCTGGTGCTGGTGCCTGCCCAGGGAGGGCGGATACATCCCGGTAAATCCCGGGAATGCCGAGGAGGAGGAGGAGGAGGAGGAGGAGGAGGAAGGAGCCGCCTGGGCCAGCAAAGCGTGAGGAGGACACGGACTCGGAGCTCGGAGCGGAACGTGGAAAAGAAATGGGATTTTTCCCTCTCGGCTCCCAAAGTTTCTTTGGGAAAAAATGAGAAAAAAATGGGATTTTTCCCTCTCGGCTCCCGAAGTTTCTTTGGGAAAAAAATGGGATTTTTTGCTCTTGGCTCCCAAAGTTTCAATATGAAAAAATGGGATTTTTCCCTCTTGGCTCCCAGAGTTTATTTGGGGAAAAAATGGGATTTTTCCCTCTTGGCTCCCAAAGTTTCTTTGGGAAAAAATGGGATTTTTCCCTCTTGGCTCCCAAAGTTTCTTTGGGGAAAAAATGGGATTTTTTCCCTCTTGGCTCCCGAAGTTTCTTTGGGAAAAACTGTGAAAAAAATGGGATTTTTCCCTCTTGGCTCCCAAAGTTTCTTTGGGAAAAAAATGGGATTTTTTCCTCTCAGCTCCCAAAGTTTCTTTGGGAAAAAATGGGATTTTTCCCTCTTGGCTCCCAAAGTTTCTTTGGGAAAAACTGTGAAAAAAAAGGGATTTTTTCCTCTCAGGTCCTGCAGGGTTTTTTTTGGAAAACTGGGAAAAAATGGGGTTTTTCCTTCCTCGGGAAAACTGTAAAAAATGGGAGTTTTCCTCTCAGCTCCCGAAATTTCTTTGGGAAAACTGTAAAAATCTCCGGGAATCTCCTGAAGAAGGGGGAATTTGGGGTTTTTTTCCCAATAAATGGAATTTCCGCTGGGTGTTCCAAGGTTGGGGGCGTTGTTTTCCCGCCGATTTCCTGGGAAATTGTGAAAGGAGATCCCAGGAATTTTTAATGCCAGGACGGGTTTGTTCGGGATAATCCCGGGATGGAGGAAATCCCCTCGGATGGATCCCGGCCTGGAAGGAGCAGGTAAGGAATTGCCTTTCCCAAGGTTTTGTTTCTTATCCCAAATTTCTCGATCCGGGTGGGAATTCCCTCCCGGATTTCTTGGGATTTATCCCAAAAAATGTGGGGTTTTATCCCAGAAAATCCCGGTGGTGCCGGACCTCAGGGACTCATCCATGATCTGGGAATGGCAAAGGTTTCCTGGGAGGCGGAAATGAAAAAATGGGAATGAAAAGGGGGGAAAAAAGGGAAAGGAAAAAAATGAGATTAAAAGGAAAAAGTGAAAGGAAAAGGGAAAAAAATGGGAAATAGAAAAGGAAAAAATGGGAAAGGAAAAGGAAAAAAGGGAAAGGAAAAAATGGGGAAAAAGGAGGGAGGAAAAGTAGAAGGAAAAAGGAAAAATGGGGAAAAAAATGGGAAAAAAAGTAGAAGGAAAAAGGAAAAAATGTGGGGAAAAAAGGGGAAAAAAAAGGAAAAAATGTGGAAAAAAGGGGAAAAAAGTAGAAGGAAAAAGGAAAAGGGGGAAAAGTGAAGGGAAAAGGACCTGGAGTTTGCTTTTCCCGAGAAATCCCGTTTTTTTCTGGCATTCCTCATTGATTGGGGTATTTGGGAAGCGGGAGCTGGGCCTGCATCCCTCGGATTCCCAGACTCCGGAATCGACTCCCGGGCTCTGTCTCCCTCTCCCGACCATTCCCAGCTTTCCCTTTAACCCAAACAATTCCCAGGATTCCCTCTCTCCCCGGGAAATTTAACAAAAACCGGGAATTTGGTAAAACCTCGAGGGGTGCAAGGCGATAAATTCCAATAAATTCCCCTGGATTGGGAGGGAAAAAGCGAAATTCCATTTTTTTTTTTCCTCTTGGTTTCCAGGACAAAACCTGGATTCGGATTTCCTGGGATTGGGAGCGGGTTCTCATCCCGGGATTGTTGGGAAAAATGGATTTTCCTTCCAGCCCAACGATTCCCACGGAGAATGAAATGCCTGGAAAATGGGAAAAGCGGATTGAAGGAGGAGCGGGAAACCCCCAAAACCTTTCCTCAAAATATCCGAGGGTATTCCCAAATTCCCGCTAAACGGAGCTCCACAGGGAAGGGAAAATCGGATCCAGCAGGAGCCGGGAGGAAAACGGGAACCGGGAAAAATCTTGGATCCCACCTGGACTGGGATCGGGATCATTCCCGAGGGAAAGGCCCCGGCCTGGGACGAGTCCAAAGCTCCAAATCCCATTCCCAAATCCCGGTTTTTTTTTCTGGAATGAAGGGCCGGGCACAGCTGGATGGGGATTTATTGATATTCCCGATAAAAGGCTGGAGGGAGCGGAGGAATCCGGGCGGAAACGGGAGCGGAGCCACGGTTGAGATTCCTGACCCCGAATCCATGGATGTGGAAAGGAAAATGTGGAATTGGGAATAATTCCAGGGGCAATCCTGACTCTAAACCCGCCCAGGCTTGGTGGGGGGATCTCCTGGGGGCTGATCCCGGCTCTCCAGAGGGTTTGGGATCATCGCAGTGCTGGGAATTTGGGATCATCCCATGGATTGGGAATTTGGGATCATTCCATGGGTTGGGAATTTGGGATCATCCCATGGATTGGGAATTTGGGATCATCCCATGGATGAGGGATTTGGGATCATTCCATGGGTTGGGAATTTGGGATCATCCCATGGGTTGGGAATTTGGGATCATCCCAGGGCTGGGAATTTGGGATCATCCCATGGATGAGGGATTTGGGATCATTCCATGGGTTGGGAATTTGGGATCATCGCATGGATTGGGAATTTGGGATCATCCCATGGGTTGGGAATTTGGGATCATCCCATGGATTGAGGATTTGGGATCATCCCACTGAGGAGGATTTGGGATCATCCCATGGATTGGGAATTTGGGATCATCGCAGTGCTGGGAATTTGGGATCATCCCATGGATTGGGGATTTGGGATCATCGCAGTGCTGGGAATTTGGGATCATCCCATGGATTGGGAATTTGGGATCATCCCATGGGTTGGGAATTTGGGATCATCCCACAGATTGGGGATTTGGGATCATCCCATGGGTTGGGAATTTGGGATCAGTCCATGGATTGAGGATTTGGGATCATCCCACTGATGGGGATTTGGGATCATCCCATGGATTGGGAATTTGGGATCATCCCATGGATTGGGAATTTGGGATCATCCCACTGAGGAGGATTTGGGATCATCCCAGTGCTGGAAATTCCTGTCATTCCCTAAGATCCAGACACAGAGCTTGGAAATCAGAGCAGTTCCCCTCCCAAACCCCTCAAAACCCAAAATCCATGTGGAAAAAAAAAACCCTCCCCCACCCCCAACCCCAGGAAAACCCCAAATCCCGCAGGATTTCCCACATCCCGCTGGTCCCAGATGGAAAAACCATCCCTGTCCAGGGCTGCCTTCCCTCCCTCCCTCCCTCCCGGCGCTCCCCGTCATCCTCCGCGCTCCCGGACGTCGATCGGCGCCGCCAAAATCCATCGGGAGCCGGAGCCGCCGGCACTGGAGCCGCCGGAATGTTGGGAAGAGCAGCTCTGACTCCCGGCGATCCCGGCTTTCCCTGATCCCGGCTCCGCCGCCCGTTCCCCAATATTTTTGGGGGAGTTCGAGGTGAGTTTGGGAAAGGGGAAAAAGCGTTCCGGGAGTTTTGTGGGAGCGCCGCTCTGCTTTCCCTGCCCGGGTTTCCATGGGGTTGGAGTTGGGTTTTCCAGCGGTTCTGCTCCGGGTTGGTTTTCAGGGATTTAGGAAATATCCAAGGGGGAAAAAAAATATCCCGGGTTCTCCCAGCCCGGAATTGATCGGGACCTTTCATTTATCCGCGTCCAACAAAGCCTGGCTTTACCCCTGGGGGGTTCTTTGTGCTTCCCAGCTCATCCAGATTCCCAAAAAATCCCGTTTTTTTCCCAGATTTTATCCCAGCTGGAAGGGTTTCTATCCCAGTCCGTCACCCGGGAGCCCCCACCTGCTGGAATTTCCTGGGGGTTCTGATCCCTCATCTTTTAAAAGGTCATTTTTAGAGGCAAAATATTCCTGCCTGAGGCTGGGAATGTTTTCCTGCTTTTTTTTTCTGCTTTTCCAGCTTCCCTGAAATGCTCGGGATTCACCCCGGAATGTTTTTTGGGAAGCCGAGGCTCGCGGATGGCGTTATCCCTAAAACTCCCCAAGTTTCCCCGCAGAACCCCGAAATGAAATCCCTAAATTTTCCCTGAATGGAATCAATTCCTGCCAAAAGCTTGGGATCGAGAGGGGGAAAAAAAATTCCCAAATCTTGGAAATGGAATTTAAATCTCAAGCGCAGGATGGGGCTGGAGCTGGGCTGGGATAAACTGGATTTTCCCGAGGAAAACGGGTCGGGAATTCACAGCCAGCAGAGCCCACCCTGCCAGGCCCAGCAGCTTCCCCAGGATTTTGGCCGGAGTTGGGATTTTTTCCCCCCCGAAACAGATGGAAAATGCGGGAATGCCGCTCGGGATCGCCCTCCAAGTGACTTTGGGAGGCATCGAGCGGCGGCCGGGAATAGAAACAGCCGCGCCCGGGCAGCCGAGTGTGAAAGGCAATCACTGGAGGTCGGCTAATTAGGGAGGCGTTAATTAATTAATAATCAACGCCCCTGGCAAAAGGCCGGAGAAATCCCACGGGAATCAAAGAGGGAAACGGCTGGAAGCGGAAAGGAAACGTGGGATCGGAGATGGGGAAAGGAAAATTTGGAAAATTTTGGGATGAGTGGGGTTATCCCAGAGGGCTCTGGAATTCCGGGAAGTTCCAGGGAAATGCGGGATCAGAGACTGGGAAAGGAAAATTTGGAAAATCCCTTTGGGATGAGTGGGGTTATCCCGGAGTAACGGGGGGCTCTGGAATTCCGGGAAATTCGTGTCGGGAATTGTGCTGGGAAATCTCTGGAATGTTCTACGCTTCAGGGATCCTCTGAGCATCGGGAATTGGAGGCCGGGGGATGGAATCCTGGGGAAATCCGGCTGGAATTTTGGGAATGTGGGGATGGGAGAGCAGGGGTGGCAAAGGGCTGAGCCAGGATGATCCCAGGGAAGCTCCCACCGGGAATCCCGCTGGGATATTCCCGGGAGAAGGATTCCATCTCAGGCAGCTCCCGTCAGAGAGGTTCTTCCCCTTCCAAATCCCATAAAAATCCCAAACCCCATAAAATCCCAAATCCCACTGAAGCCCCGTTCCCGATCCTTCCCCAGCTCCCCCCGAGCAGCGGGACCATGCTGGAGGACGAGGATGGGATGAGCGAGCGCGGCCTCGGCGGCTCCCGGAGGAGATTCGAGGATGAGGAAGGTGAGTGAAATCCCGGGAATGTCCCGGAGGAGATTTGAGGGATGAGGAAGGTGAGTGAAATCCCGGGAATGTCCTGGAGGAGATTCGAGGATGAGGAAGGTGAAAATTCCCAGGAATGTCCTGGAGGAGATTTGAGGATGAGGAAGGTGAGTGAAATCCCGGGAATGTCCTGGAGGAGATTCGAGGATGAGGAAGGTGAGTGAAATCCCGGGAATGTCCTGGAGGAGATCTGAGGATGAGGAAGCTGAAAATTCCCAGGTGAAATCCGGGTGGAAAACTCCTCCCTGCCTTATTTACCTGGAAGTTTTCCGCCTGGAAAATTGAATTTTTTATTCCAGTTGTCGCTTCATCCGGATCGTTCCCACCAGGAATTTTCCCCCCAGGAAAACGACCTTTTTATTCCAACGACCGCCCCATCCGCATCGTTTTCTCCCTGGAAAGGGAATTTTTTTATGGAGCTGACCCCGTGCCCCTTCCCCAGATTACCACTCCATCTACATCGGCGTGCCGGTGCCGCGCGGGTACCGCCGGAAGCGGCGCCGCCGGAGGTCGCCGGGCTCCAGCCGGGACCGGAGCGAGAGCGAGCGGCACTTCGGCCACCGCGAGCCCTCGGACACCGACGACGGCGGCCAGGGCTGGCCCGAGAGCGGCAACGACAACGCCAGCAGGACCAGTGAGTTCCCAAAAAAAAACGGGGAGAGATTCCGAGCACCCTGGGACGGGCGGTTGGATCAGCTCGGATGCGGGATTGGAGCAGCTCGGTTGGGAGCCGCTTCTGCCGCTCATTCCCGGGTTTATTTTTCCCACTGAAATGGGTTGGAAACCATTGAAATGGTTTGGAAAACCATTTTTCCTGGCTGGAATTGCGATTCCAGAAAACTTTTGGACATCACACCTTGCTCCCGATGGGTTTATCCCATTGGAATGGGATTGGGGAGGGTTTGGAGGAGCTTTCCTGGCTGGAATTGCGATTCCTGTGTTCCCAGCAGGTTTATCCCGTTGGAATGGGATTGGGGCGGGTTTGGATGAGTTTTCCTGGCTGGAATTGCGATTCCAGAAAACTTTCAGACATCACACCTTGCTCCCATCAGGTTTATCCCGTTGGAATGGGATTGGGGCGGGTTTGGATGAGTTTTCCTGGCTGGAATTGCGACTCCAGACAAACATCGGGCATCACGCCGTGTTCCCAGCAGGTTTATCCCGTTGGAATGGGATTGGGACAGGGTTTTCCTGCCAGGACTGGGGTTCCAGACAACTTTCGGGAATCACACCTTGTTCCCGACGGGTTTTGCCGCTCCAGGGAAATCTCCTTAGGGAAGATTAACATTTCGCACAGGAAAGCGGCTGCCGAGCCCTTCCATGGGCTGGGATTTTTTCCAGCCCCCTCCCACTGGAAATTTGCATTCGGGTTCAGGCCCAGCGGGACCCTGAAGTTTTCCAGGTTTTTTTTCATGGGAAGAGGATTTTTATTCGCTGGTGGCTCCTCCTTTCCCCTCCTTTTCCCAAATTTTCCCTCCTTTTTCCTCTTTTCCCCTCCTTTTCCCCTCCTTTCCCCTTCTTTCCCCTCCTTTTCCCAAATTTTCCCTCTTTTCACCCTATTTTCCCTCTTTTTCCCCTATTTCCCCTCCTTTTCCCTTATTTCCCCTCCTTTTCCCCTATTTTCCCTTCTTTTCCCAAATTTTCCTTTCTTTTCCCAAATTTTCCCTCTTTTTCCCCTCCTTTCCCCTTCTTTTCCCCATTTTCCCTTTTTTCCCCTATTTCCCCTTCTTTTCCCCTATTTTCCTTCCTTTTCCCAAATTTTCCCTCCTTTTCCCCTATTTTCCCTCCTTTCCCCTCCTTTTCCCAAATTTTCCCTCCTTTCCCCTCATTTTCCCAAATTTTCCCTCTTTTTCCCCTATTTCCCCTCCTTTTCCCCTCTTTTCCTTCCTTTTCCTTCCTTTTCCCTCCTTCCCAAATTCCACTCGGAGATAACCCCGAGCTGCTCTGAGGGGCTTGGACAGAAAAATTCACTTTCCAAAGGACAAAACCCCACCCCAAAATCCCAGGAAATCTCCCTCATTCCAGCCCTTTTTTTTTTCCCACCCCCCCCCCCCCATTTCCCCTCCTTTTCCCCTCTTTTCCTTCCTTTTCCTTCCTTTTCCCTCCTTCCCAAATTCCACTCGGAGATAACCCCGAGCTGCTCTGAGGGGCTTGGACAGAAAAATTCACTTTCCAAAGGACAAAACCCCACCCCAAAATCCCAGGAAATCTCCCTCATTCCAGCCCTTTTTTTTTTCCCACCCCCCCCCCCACTTTAAAAAACCAAAACTTTAATTTCGGAGCGGCTTCTCCGCGTACGGGGAAAAAAAATTCCCCGCAGGGGAAACCACCCCAAATCTTGGGAATTTTTTTCCCCCGCTCCTCTCCCGCTTTTCCCGCTGCTTTTCCAAGTGCATCCCAAGCGATTTGGTAACTTCCCGTCATGGGAGCCCGAGGAGAGGAAAGGTTTTTTTTTTTTATTCCCGGTAATCTGCTTCCCTAAAGCCGCCGGAGTTTAGCGAGCCGCAGTGGATAAAGGATAAAGGAACTCCGGGGCTTTGGAGTTTTTTTGGGATCGCGCGGAGAAGGTTTGGGGTTAAGCCGGGGAGAAATGGGGGAAGAAATGGAAACAACTCCAGGTAGGGTTGGGGTTGGGGTTGGTTTTATTTTCCCCCCGTGGTGGGAGGGGAGGAAAAGCTCCACGGGTTTGGGTTTTTTTTTCTTATTTTTCCCTGGGAAAAGCAATTTGGGGAATTCCAGATAAACTCCAGGCACCGAGATCCAAAGCCGATCCCAAAAATAAACGGGGGCAGCTCCCGGCTCCCGCTGCTCCCGGGCGGGAAAAGTCGATTTTTGAAAGGCTCAGAAATATCCCAAACCTGGGGGTTTCTATCCCAAACCCGGGGGTTTCTATCCCAAACCCGGGGGTTTCTATCCCAAACCCGGGGGTTTCTATCCCAAACCCGGGGGTTTCTTGAGCAGGGCAAGGAGCATTGAATCCCGCGGGATCTGCATCCCGCTCTCCCGGTTTTTGGGGAGGTGGGGACTCGTCTGAGGCAGGAAAATCCAGGGAAAAACTGGAAAATCCACGGGAGCCCCTGGATGATGCCGGACCTTAAACCAGGCTCAGTCCCCCGTTCCCCCATTCCCCAATTTTATCCCGTTTTGTTTCGCTCTCCCCAAAGCCAGAGCGGGAATTTGGGTTTGGAAAAGGATCCCGGGTTTTGTTGCTGGGTCGGGTTTGGGATGGGAAGGGGCACCTCGGATAGAGGGGATTTCATTTCCGAAATAATTTCTGATCATCCCTGTCCCGTTCCCCATGGAAGTGACCCCCGATATTCCCCGGGAATGGCTGAAATCCCAGAGTTTTCCCATCCTGAATTCCGGCTCGGGGAGATCTGGATCCCCCTCCAAGGAGCAGGGGCTGATTTTGGGCTGATTTTGGGGTTTTTTTCACCTCTTCCCCGTCGCTTTCCCCCTCCCCAACAAACACTTGCTGCTTCCCGGGATTTTCCGTGCTGGATCGAATTCCCAGGAATTAAAAAAACCCCGGAGCAGGGAGAGCTGGGTGCTCTCCCGGGCGTGAAAGGGTTCTCCAGGTGAACAAATCCCAGGAATTTTGGCTGCCTGGCCAGGGTTGGTTGAACACCCCGAGGAGGGAGGGAAGCACAAGTTGGGAGCTGGAAGTGGGATTTATTCCCTAAAATCTGGGAGGATAATGAAAAGAAGATAAAAGAAGCTTTTCCTGCACAGGATTTCCTTCGGATTTTGGGGTTTCAGGGGTGGCACAGCCCCAGGAACCCAAAATGAGGGTGAGGAAGGAAGAATCCAACCCCAAAGTTTGATGGGAATCGGTTCCTGGGCTTTCATCCCACTCCTTTCCCCAGCATCCCTCATCTCTTCCCACAGGGAATTCCGGATGGGATCGTTTGGAGTTAACCCATTAAACGTTTTCCTCCATTTTTATCCCTTTTTTTTTTTGTGACCCCGAACCGCCCCCGGGGCCTTTCCCCGCGGGAATGGAGCGGGATCACCCCGTTTTCCATGGAATTAAAGCTCCTTTTCCCCCTGGCAGTGTCCCCGGCCGCCGAACGGCTCCGGTACATCCTGGGGGAGGACGATGAGCCCCCCAATCCCACGCTTTTCACGGAGATGGACACCCTGCAGCACGACGGCGACGAGATGGAGTGGAAGGAATCTGCCAGGTGAGCATTGGGATCCGGGAATGAGCCAGGGGGGAAAAAAAATCCCATCCCAAAAATCCCATCCCAAAATATCCCCAAGGGAAACGGGATCAGGGAATGAGCATTGGGATCTGGGAATGAACATTGAGATCTGGGAATGAACATTGGGATCTGGGAATGCGCCAGGGGGGAAAAAATCCCATCCCAAAATATCCCTGTGCAGAAATGGGATCAGGGAATGAGCATTGGGATCTGGGAATGGGGTCAGGGGAAAAGAAATCCCCATCCCAAAATATCCCCAAGAGGAAAGGGATCAGGGAATGAGCATTGGGATCTGGGAATGTGCCAGGGGAAAAGAAATCCCCATCCCAAAAATCCCATCCCAAAATATCCCCGTGCAGAAATGGGATCAGGGAATGAACATTGGGATCTGGGAATGGGGTCAGGGGAAAAGAAATCCCCATCCCAAAATATCCCCAAGAGGAAAGGGATCAGGGAATGAGCATTGGGATCTGGGAATGTGCCGGGGGGGAAAAATCCCATCCCAAAAATCCCATCCCAAAATATCCCCGTGTGGAAACGGGATCAGGGAATGAGCATTGGGATCTGGGAATGTGCCAGGGGGAAGAAAAAAATCCCATCCCAAAAATCCCATCCCAAAAATCCCATCCCAAAATAAAACGAAGGGAAACGGGATCAGGGAATGAGCATTGTTTGTAATGGGGTTAAAAAAGGACGTTCCCGAATCAGGGAAATGTGGGAAAAATGGGATTTTGGAGGGAAGTGGAAATGGAATATCAGGGAATGAGCATTGATTTTAATGACATTTAAAAGGGACATTCCCGAATCAGGGAAATGTGGGAAAAATGGGATTTTAGGGCATCCTGAGGATGAGCCGGAAGATTTCCCTGCTTATCCCGAATTTCCTCAATCCCAAAGCCGGAGCTTTTCCCCCTCCCAGTCCCCAGAGCCCTGCAGGAAAGGCTGGGAGGGTGAAAAAAAACGGGAAACTGGAGAATTCCAGCCAGAAAATGGGAATAAAGAACATTTTCCCAGGATTTTTTCCCCCCTCCACACTTTTCCTGGCCCGGCCAAGAGTGAAACTTCTCCCATCCCAAATTTTGGGCTGTGTTTTTTTGCATCAGCCGAAATTTGGGAAGCTCCTCAGGATCCTCCCGCTTCCAATCCCCGCTCCGACTCCGCGGTGTCTGGATTCTGTTGGGAAAATGTTTAATTTTCCATAAATCCCTGTTTATTCCCGCTCTCCCACTCTTTGGGAAAAGCTTGGAAGGCAAAAAAAATCCACGTTTGCATTGGGATTTTCAATCACTTTTCATCAGGGAGGGCCGGAGGTGGAGATTCCCAAATTTCTCCTGATTTTTCAAGTCCCAATTCCCGCTCTCCGGCCGGGTTGAGCCTCCTCATCCTCAGGCTGGATCCATTAAATGGGGAAAAATGGGAATTTTTTTCTAGGATCACGGAGGTTTTCCGAGTCCCAGTTTCCGTTCTCCAGCCAGGCTGGGACTCTTCATCCTCAGGGGGGATAAAAAATGGGAATTCGGGATGCTGGGAGCAGCAGGGAGGTGGGAATCCGCCGTAACCTCGGCGAAAGAACCCTGGGATGCCCTGGAATCGTGCCTTGCTCCCGAATAACCCAAATTCCTGGGGAAAAACGGGGCAGAAAGGAGAGGGAAAGCGGCGTAATCGGATCTGGGAGCGCGGCGCTTGGCGGGAGCCGCCGCGGGAAGCTTGAATTCCATCCCAGGGAAAACTGGAGGGTTGGAGGGAAGGATTCTCCGGAGGAATCCGGGAATGTGGGATGGGCGCCAGGGCCAAGCGTTGTGCGTTGGGGTTTTGTCGGAGCATTCCTGGCGCTCCCGGATAAATTTTTGGGAGTTTTTTTTTTTTTTAGTGGGGACAGCTGAGGTTTTGTCTTTGCAGCGGCTGATCCCATCCTGGCCTTTCCCCATGTTTCCCCCTCGGAATTCCGGGGCCATCAGCCGTTCCCAAAATCCCTTCTCCTCCTCTGCGTTCCCGGCTGGGGCAGCAGGAGCCCAGATCCCGCTCAGATGGGTCAGGTTAAACTCCAGGAAAGAAAATCCGTGGAAGGAAAGCAGATTTTTTTCCCCCCCAAAAAAAACCCCAAGAGCTGGAGTCCCAGCCCCGTTCCCAGGGATTTGGGAGGAATCACCCACCCCATTCCGGAAGTTTCTCTGGAAGTTGTAAAATCAAGGAAGGGCATGAATTCCGAGGTGGAGTCTGAGAATTCCTGAGGAATTGGGACACTGGGAATGCTCAAACCCCCCAAACCTCTCCGGAGCGATTCGAGGAGGGAGAAACCCTCGGGGTTGGGTTTCCTGCTGGGACTGGGAGGTTTTCCTCCCCTCCACAATTCCCAAATCCCACAGGACCAATCTGAGGACGGGGAAATCCACGGATTTCCTCCCCTCCACAATCCTGAAACCCCCAGATTCCCCCTCCCCACCCTGCCCAACGAGCGAGAACTTCGTGAGACGGATTCATCCAAGCTTTTGGATCAATCCCCAGGAAAATCCATTCCCCCACACATTCCGGGTCCATCCCGCTCTCCTTCCAGGTGGATCAAGTTCGAGGAGAAGGTGGAGGAAGGCGGCGAGAGGTGGAGCAAACCCCACGTGTCCACCTTGTCCCTGCACAGCCTCTTCGAGCTGCGGACGTGTCTCCAGACGGGAACGGTGCTCCTGGACCTGGACGGATACTCCTTGCCCCAAATCATCGGTAGGAACCCCCGGAGGATTTTCCCCTCCCCGGTGTCCCAAAACGCTGGGAAATGGATTTAAACTCATTTTGTTTTGCTCCGTATCCCGGATTTCTCCGGGAATGAGCAAAGGGAGGAGTTGGGAGCCATCAGCTGCTTCCAGAAATGGTTGGGTTGAGGTTTTTGGGGGGGGTCGCTGCTGAAGGAGCAGATTTTGGGGAGGTGTTGGGGGTCACCCCTGGGTCACCGTGGCTGGGGGCTTGCAGATGATTCATCGAGGAGCAGATCGAGGATGGGCTGCTCAAGGAGCAGATTTTGGGGGTTTTGGGGGGTTTTTGGGGGTTTTGGGGGTTGTTTTTGGGGGTTTTGGGGTTTTTGGGAGGTCACCCCAAGGTCCCCACGGCCGCGTGTTGCAGACGATGTCATCGAGAAGCAGATCGAGGACGGGCTGCTGAAGCCGGAGCTGCGGGAGAAGCTCAGCTACGTCCTCCTGCGCAAGCACCGCCACCAGACCAAGAAACCGATCCACCGCTCCCTGGCCGACATCGGCAAATCCGTGTCCTCCAACACGGGTCAGTGCCGGGGGTCCGGGGGGGAAACCTCGGGAGAGGGGAAGGAGGAACGCGGGGTTTGGGGCACCCCCGAGTTTGTTGTGGGGAAGGACCCCAAAACTGTGGCCTGGGGGGTTTAGGGGTGAGGGGTGACCGGGGGCCAAGGAGGTGTTTGGGACACGGAGAGCGCCGTGTGAGGGGATGGGTTACGGGAGGGACAACGTCACCGTCGGGTGACATTGCTGGGTGATGACGTCGTCGTGTGAGGGATCGGATGGCGGTGTGACGGCAATGTCCGCGTGTGGTGACATCATTGTGTGGTGACATCGTGTGGTGACATAGTTGTGTGGTGACATAGTTGTGTGGTGACAGCGTTGTGTGGTGACAGCGTTGTGTGGTGACAGCGTTGTGTGAGGGATCAGGTGGTGGTGTGATGGCAATGTCCACGTGTGGTGACATTGTTGTGTGGTGACATCGTTGGGTGATGACATCGTTGTGTGATGACATCGTTGGGTGGTGACATCGTTGTGTGGTGACATCATTGTGTGGTGACATCGTTGTGTGAGGGATCGGATCGCGGTGTGACGGCAATGTCCACGTGTGGTGACATTGTTGTGTGGTGACATCGTTGGGTGATGACGTCACTGTGAGGGATCACATCGCGGTGTGATGGCAATGTCCACATGTGGTGACATCATTGTGTGGTGACATCATTGTGGGGTGACATCGTTGGGCGATGACATTGTGCTGTGACATCGTTGTGTGGTGACATCGTTGGGTGGTGACATCGTTGGGTGATGACATTGTGCGGTGACATCGTTGTGTGAGGGATCACATCGTGGTGTGATGGCAATGTCCGTGTGTGGTGACATCATTGGGTGATGACGTCATTGTGTGAGGGATCAGGTGGCGGTGTGACAGCAATGTCCACGTGTGGTGACATCATTGTGTGGTGACATCATTGTGTGGTGACATCGTTGTGTGGTGACATCATTGTGTGGTGACATCGTTGTGTGGTGACATCATTGTGTGGTGACATCATTGGGTGATGGCATCGTTGTGTGAGGGATCGGATCGTGATGTGACGTCAATGTCCACGTGTGGCGACATCACTGGGTGATGACGTCACTGTGAGGGACAAGATCATCGTGTGATGGGTGAGGAAGAATGTCTTTCTGTGATGACATCACTGTGATGACATCATTGTGTGATGACATCATTGTGATGATGTCACAGTAGGGACAACGACACCATGTGATGACATCGCTGTGGTGACATCACTGTTGGGACTGTGGCGCTGTGCAATGACATTGGCGCTGTGTGATGATGTCACTGTGGGGACAATGGCACCGTGTGATGACATCACAGTGGGGACAATGGCACCGTGTGATGACATCACAGTGGGGACAATGACACCGTGTGATGACATCACAGTGGGGACAATGGCACCGTGTGATGACATCACAGTGGGGACAATGACACCGTGTGATAACATCACAGTGAGGACAATGACACCGTGTGATGACATCACAGTGAGGACAATGGCACCGTGTGATGACATCACAGTGGGGACAATGGCACCATGTGATGACATCACAGTGAGGACAATGACACCGTGTGATGACATCACAGTGGGGACAGTGGCACTGTGTGATGACGTCACAGTGAGGACAATGACACCGTGTGATGACATCACAGTGGGGACAATGGCACCGTGTGATGACAGCGTCACTGTCTTATGATGTCACTGTGGAGACAATGTCATTGTGTGAGGATGTCACTGTGTGATGACATCACAGTGGGGACAATGTGTGCGATGACATCACCGCGCAGTCAATGGCACCGTGCGATGACAACATCGCCAGGCGATGACGTCACCGCGCGGTGACATCACGCCAGCACAATGGCGCAGTGTGGTGGCCGCGGCTTGGCGCGGGGGTTTCCTGGCGCGGCCAGCACAGACAAATCCGGTCTGCTCCCGGCTGATCCCGCCTTTTCCCAGCCCTTACAAAAGGGGATTTGGTTCTTTTCCCGATTATTCGCCCGGGTTTAGCGGGAGGTCACTCGGTGGAGCCCCGGATTTGCCGCGCTCCCGCTGCTCCCGGCCACAGCGGCTCCTGAATTTTCTTTCCCTGATGTTCTGCACAGGATCCTGCACCGACATTCCCAATGGATCCTGCCCCGACATTCCCAATGGATCCTGCCCTGACATTCCCAATGGATCCCGCCCCCACACTCCCAAT
>NW_005087702.1:197165-221199 GCF_000331425.1 Pseudopodoces humilis
AATGGGATCCTGCCCCGACATTCCCACTGGGATCCCGCTCCAGGTCTCACGGCCCCTCTCTCTCCCCAGCCCGCAGCCCCGTGCGGGGCCCGGCCGCCGGCGCCGCCTTCCACCGCTCCACCGAGGACCTGCGGATGCGGCAGAGCGCCAGCTACGGCCGCCTGCGTGAGTGGGGGACGCCAACCGCCCCGGAACATCCCTGGGAAACCAAATTCCCTGGAAACCAAATTCCCTGGAAAACCAAACTCCCTGGAAAACCAAACTCCCTGGAAAACCAAATTCCCTGGGAAACCAAATTCCCTGAAAAACCAAACTCCTTGGAAAACCAAATTCCCTGGAAAACCAAATTCCCTGGGAAACCAAATTCCTTGGAAAACCAAACTCCCTGGGAAACCAAACTCCCTGGGAAACCAAACTCCCTGGGAAACCAAACTCCCTGGGAAACCAAATTCCCTGGAAAACCAAATTCCCTGGGAAACCAAATTCCCTGGGAAACCAAACTCCCTGGGAAACCAAACTCCTTGGAAAACCAAACTCCTTGGAAAACCAAATTCCCTGGGAAACCAAACTCCTTGGAAAACCAAACTCCCTGGGAAACCAAACTCCCTGGGAAACCAAACTCCCTGGAAACCAAACTCCCTGGAAATCAAATTCCCTGGAAACCAAATTCCCTGGGAAACCAAACTCCTTGGGAAACCAAATTCCCTGGGAAACCAAACTCCCTGGAAAACCAAATTCCCTGGAAACCAAATTCCCTGGAAAACCAAATTCCCTGGAAACCAAACTCCCGGTGCCAGAGCGGGAGGTTGAAACGAGGTCCCACCACGGAATTTGGTGGAGCTCAGGATCCTTAGGGTGGAGGAAGAAAATTCCTTGAAATCTTTAGGGAGGGAAGGAGCGGCGCTTGGAAGAGGGAGGGAATCCCAAAAGGTCGCTTGGCTGGGAGAGGGCAGGCGGGAAATCCCATCCGAACCTGGGAGCTTGGTCCGTGTGGCTGAGACTGGAAACGCTCCCGTCGGTGGAGTTCTGGGATCGTTAGGGAACACCAGCACCACCCAAGCGCCACGTCCGGACGGTTTCCGGACCCTTCCAGGGATGGGGGCTCCATGCCAGCCTCTCCAGCCTTTCGGAGAAGGAGTTTTCCCTAATTCCCGGCGTTTCAGGCCCAAATGCCACAGACAATATTTTATTCTCCCCAGCGGGATTGCTCCTGGCTCCAGCGGTGGCTTCTCCTCACCTTCCCTGCGTTCCCTCCTCCAGGTCACGCCCAGAGCCGGAGCATGAACGACATCTCGGACACGCCGAGCACTGACCAGGTACCCGAAATCCCGAAATCCCGCTGGGAGGAGCGTCCCGACGCGATTCCTGCTGGGCTCCGGGGTTGTTTGGCTCCTCGGCGCGGTCGATATCCGTACAAATTCCTAATTAGGGGAATTAACGGCGGTATGGATCCCCGTGGAGCCGCGGGGACGCTGCCCCAGAGGTGACACGGAATTAGGGACGAGCCAGGAGGCCGGGGCAGCTCAAATCCACCGGGGTGGGGCAGAAACTCCCTCCGGATCTTCAGGGAGGACGGGAAAGGTGTTTGGAAGAGCAGGAATCCCGAAGGACCGGCTGGGAGAGGGCGGTAAATCCCGCCGGAGCTCCTGGGCTGGCACACAGGGACACGAGGGGCTGGGATTCGGGGTGGGATCTGTTTCTCCTGGGGGTTTCTCGATGCAAAACCCAGCTGAGAGGCCACGGGGGGCTTTTCCTTCTGGGAATGCTTTCAGGAGGGAGCCGGGATTGAGGGATGGGATGGATCCAGCGGGGTTTTGTCCCTTTCCCATCCCAGACCCTTTTTCTGGGAATTGTTGGTTCGTTGTACGAGCTTTGCTTTGTTTCTGTTCCTGATTTCACCCTGAACAAAAGGCAGAATCACTGTCCCTGTGGGATTTTAGGGAATGGGATAACGACTTCATTTGGGATTTTAGGGAATGGGATGGGATAACGACTTTCTTTGGGATTTTAGGGAATGGGGTAATAACTTGCTTTGGGTTTTTAGGGAATGGGATGGGATAACAAGTTCCTTTGGGATTTTAGGGAATGGGATAACAACTTTCTTTGGGATTTTAGGGAATGGGGTAAGAACTTGCTTTGGGTTTTTAGGGAATGGGATGGGATAACAACTTTCTTTGGGATTTTAGGGAATGGGATAACAACTTTCTTTGGGATTTTAGGGAATGGGATGGGATAACAACTTTCTTTGGGATTTTAGGGAACGGGATGGGATAACCCGCTTTTCCCCCAGGATGTCCTCGCTGGGTTTACCTGGGGTGAAGCACTTTAGGGCAATACACAATAAATAATGTTTTACTTCCCTGGATTTCACGGACGGAAATCCACGTCCTGCTGGGAGCCAGGGGACAGGGACACCACAGAGCTTTCCAGGCCACCTCCCGAAGCGAATCCACCCCGGTGCCCGCTCAGGAACCCCAAATATCCCCTCCAGCAATGGGGTTCGGAGGGTTAATCCCAAAATATGCAAAGCATTTAGGTTTAATCGCCCTATTAGACCCACTACAAAGAGACTTTTTAAGTGTTACACGAAGCTTAGTGGCCACTGGTAACTCCTGCTCTTATTCCAGCCGCGCTGGAGGAGTTGTTTTATTATTACGATTTATTTTTTATTTTTTTTTTTTTTTTAGAGTTTTTCCATTTGGGTTTAAAAGATTAGGACGGGGAGAGGCGGCTGCCCGGCTCACATGCCTCCCCTCACGCTGCCGTATAGATTATCATAACTCCCTGCCCGGCTGGGTATTGAACCCTTTTAGGCTGGTAATGAAAAGAGCTGCGGGGGAGAAGAGACCTGGGGAATAAATCCATGGATGAGGTTTTGCTGCTCCCGTTTTTTCTGTGGGGCTGGGGAGGAACGAGGTGTGAAAATCTGCGCCCTGCAGGGCTTGGAGGGGGTTCTGTGCCACGCAGGGGCTGCAAAGGAACTCCAGAAATGTTCCTGGGTGCTGGATCCGGCATCCCTGGGCTTTGAATCAGGTTTTCCACGGGGAGTTTTGCTTTTGTGGAGAACCCAGGAGAGCAAAACCAAAGGTTGCTGGTTGGGATGCAGAGCCCTGGGGGTGCAGTTTAGAGCCAGTCTCGGTTTTAGCCTCATTGCTGAAGAAATTTGGCTTTGTGAATTTTTTCCTGGCTGATTCCCGGGTGTGGCTCCTCAGTCCCCACCTCTGCGAGTCCTGGGACGACCAGAGGTGAAATCTTTGAGATTTTCCCACCCAGAGGCTTCAACTTTGGTGGGGAAAAAAGGGGGGAAAAGCCAAATTTCAGCGACCGCTCCCTCCCTCCCTCTTGTCTTCCCCAACAGCTGAAGAACAAGTTCATCAAGAAGATCCCCAAGGACGCCGAGGCCTCCAACGTGCTGGTGGGAGAGGTGGAGTTCCTGGAGAAACCCTTCGTGGCCTTCGTGAGGCTGCTCCAGGCCACGATGCTGGGAGGGGTGACGGAGGTCCCCGTCCCCACCAGGTGGGCGCCGTGCCCCGGGGGCCGAGCGGTCTGGTGGCACCAGAGCTCCGAGGTGGCCAAACGCGGCAACTTTCCCTCCCCAGGTTCCTCTTCATCCTCCTGGGTCCGGCGGGAAAAGCCAAATCCTACAACGAGATCGGCAGGGCCATCGCCACTCTGATGGTGGACGACGTGAGTAGCGGCCACCCCACCGCCAGCCCTCGTTTGGGACATGCTGGCTCAGAACCGAGCAAAAAAAAAAAAAAAAATCAATTTCCACCTTCTCACCCCAAAAATTGAGATTTGAACCCCTTGGGAGGACTTGGGAGCGGAGGCTGACCCTGCCCTGTGTCCACCCCCAGCTCTTCAGCGATGTTGCCTACAAAGCTCGGGACAGGGAGGACCTGATCGCCGGCATCGATGAGTTCCTGGACGAGGTCATCGTCCTCCCGCCCGGCGAGTGGGACCCCAACATTCGGATTGAGCCCCCCAAGAAAGTGCCCTCAGCTGAGAAGAGGTGGGTGAGGGCCACGGGGCTGGACCCATTTCTGGGGGGCTTCATGCCTGGAAATAACCCCTCCAGAAGTCCCAGGAACGCTGGATTTGCAGCAGGTTTTGTTCCCAGGTCAGCTCAGAGCCGCTTTCACTCCCCTGGAACAACTTTTAGTGGGAGGCGACCCTGCCCAGGGCAGGAGTTGAGCTGGATGATCCTTGAGTCCCTCCCAACCCATCCCACGACTCCTGGGGTTGGGTCAGCTCTGGATCTGTCCAAATTCAGCCCAAAACCCAAACTCGGCTCAGCCTCAGAGCTGCACCACGGCCGCGGTGCCCGCGCCGGGGCTGGGCGGTGCCGACCCGGCGGTGCCGACCCGGCGGTGCCAGAGCGGATCCGAGGCGGTGCCGGTGTCCCGCAGGAAGTCGGTGTTCTCGCTGAACGAGGTGGGGCAGATGAACGGCGCGGCCGGCGGGGCGGGCGCCGGGGGCGGCGGCGGCGGCGGCAGCGACGATGGGGAGATGCCCGAAGTCCACGAGATTGGGGAGGAGCTGGCCTGGACCGGCAGGTGAGCAAGGAGCCACCCCCAAAAAACCTCCAGAGGGTGCTGGGATCCATCAGTGTCTCCCACGGGCTCATCCTGGGGCAGGGAGGGGTGAAATCCTGGTGGGAACGGGTTTTGGTCAGCACCGGATCTATTTATGAGTCCATATATCAAATTATATTTATGTATCAATATTTGTACATCTCCCAGCTGGCCAGAGGAGCTGGATCCCTGGATCCCTGGGAGTGTCCAGGGCCTGTAACAGCGGGAGGCGTGGGATGGAATGGGATGGGATTTAAGGTCCTTCCCAATCCAAACCACTCCAGGATTCCAGGGTTCTGTTTTGGTGGAAGTCACCAGCTCCTCGGCGGTGTCTCCGCAGGTTTTGTGGTGGCCTCTACCTGGATATCAAGAGGAAGCTGCCCTGGTTCCCGAGCGACTTCTACGAAGGTTTCCATATCCAGTCCATCTCCGCCATCCTCTTCATCTACCTGGGCTGCATCACCAACGCCATCACCTTCGGGGGGCTGCTGGGGGACGCCACCGACAACTACCAGGTGTGGCCTGGCGTGTCACCGGCTTGGGGACGAGCAGGGATGGGATGGGACCTGGGATGGATGGGATGGGATCTGGGATGGGATCCGGGATGGGACTTGGGATGGGACCTGGGGTGGGATGGGATCTGGGATGGGACCCAGGATGGGATCTGGGATGGGACTTGGGATGGGACTTGGGATGGGACCCAGGATGGGATCTGGGATGGGACCTGGGATGGGACCCGGGATGGGACCTGGGTGGGACCTGGGATGGATGGGATGGATTTTACTTGTCCCATGCCAAGCTTCTGGAGGTGGGCATTCATGGCCAGGTGGGACTGGCAGCCCTGGGATCCCTCCATGGAGCAATGGGACACGGTCCCAACCCGAGGTCCCTCACCCCCATCTCCATCAGGGGATCCGTGGGGCACCCCTAACTCTGCCTCTGCTCCGTCCCCAGGGGGTCATGGAGAGCTTCCTGGGCACGGCCATGGCCGGCTCCATGTTCTGCCTCTTCGCCGGCCAGCCCCTCATCATCCTCAGCAGCACCGGCCCCATCCTCATCTTCGAGAAGCTGCTCTTCGACTTCAGCAAGTGAGTGCTGGGCCACGCCAGGGGACAGCGGGGCCCGTCCCTGCGGGGCTGGGACGTGTCCCCCAGCCCCCGGCCGCTCTCACAGGGCCGCGTGTCCCCTCCTCCAGAGGCAACGGCATCGACTACATGGAATTCCGCCTGTGGATCGGGCTGCACTCGGCCCTGCAGTGCCTTATCCTGGTGGCCACCGACGCCAGCTTCATTATAAAGTACATCACGCGCTTCACCGAGGAGGGCTTCTCCACCCTCATCAGCTTCATCTTCATCTACGACGCCATCAAGAAGATGATCGGGGCCTTCAAGTACTACCCCATCAACTCCGACTTCAAGCCCGACTACGTCACCATGTACAAGTGCGAGTGCGTCGCCCCCGACCCAGGTGAGTTCATCCCGGGGCCAGGTGGGTTCATCCAGGAGCCGGGGGTGGGAGGGTCCTGGCGCGGATGAATCCCACGGGATCGCTGGCCCAGGATGCGGGAGGAGGCAGCTGCCTGGGGTGGAGAGACCTCGTCCTCATCGTCCTCCTCGGAGCGGGTTTGGGAGATGGAGGAAGAGCCTTGTCCCCCTCCTTGGATGAAGGACTGGGAGTTTCCCGGGACACGGCGGATGGAGAGTCGGGATCTCAGCCTGGAGCGGCCCCACTTGGATGGATAAGAAAGAAATATGGAAGAAAAACAAAAAAAGGACATTTCAGGTGGTTCCAGCCTGCTGCTGATGGAAACTGAATCTCCAGGAAACGCCTGGAGTGGTTCTGTGCTCTCCAGTGCCTGGGTCACCCTGGGATGTCCCAGCCAGGGGTGGAAACCTCCATGGACTGGTTTTTCTCCTCTTTTTCCGCTCCTTTTCCAAAAGGAGAGGCCATCAGGCTCTGAGCAGATGGTCCTTCCATGGTTTTGCCCTTGGAGAGACGTCCTGGATGATCCCAGATCCGAATTGTGGAGCTCGGACGCTCCTGGGAGGGAGCGGAGACGGCTTCGGGCTCACAGCAGTGACCACCTGCTCTCCCAGGAGCTGAATTCGTGCCAAAAAAACTAAATTTTGGGGAGCACCAGCTGCAGCCAGAGGAGACTGACAGTGGATGAAGGTGAAGGTGGATGAAGGTGAAGGTGGATGAAGGTAATGATGGATGAAGGTGAAGGTGGATGAAGATGAAGGTGGATGAAGATGATGATGGATGAATGTGAAGGTGGATGAAGGTCACAGTGGATGAAGGTGATGGAGGATGAAGGTGATGGATGAAGGTGAAGGTGGATGAAGGTGATGATGGATGAAGGTGAAGGTGGATGAAGGTGAAGGTGGATGAAGTTCATGGTGGATGAAGATGATGGGGGATGAAGGTGAAGGTGGATGAAGTTCACGGTGGATGAAGATGATGGATGAAGGTGAAGGTGGATGAAGTTCATGGTGGATGAAGATGATGATGGATGAAGGTGAAGGTGGATGAAGGTCACAGTGGATGAAGATGATGGAGGATGAAGGTGAAGGTGGATGAAGGTCACAGTGGATGAAGATGATGGAGGATGAAGGTGAAGGTGGATGAAGGTCATGGTGAAGTTCTGCCCATCTCCTTCCTTCAAGAAAAGCATCCAAGACCCTCCACCCATCGCATTCCCAACACATCAGCCATTCCAAGGAGCGCTCTCACCCGGCGGGAATCGCAGCGATTTGGTTTAATTTCGCCTTTTTCCTCAATTCCTGCCGTAAGCACCGCGATCCCACCGGGACCCAGAGCACCACCTGCAGCCAACCCAACTCTCCCCAAGCTGAGCCCCCAAACCCCACCCAGAGCCAAGACGGATTCCCCAGAGCTGGAATTCCCAAAAGGAACCGTGAGCACCCTCCGGGATCCACCCGGCAGCTCCGGCAGGAGGAGCCTTCAGCCTCCAGGGAGGTCTCCCCCTTCTCCAAGCCCCCATCCCGAGCAAACCCCGAGCAGCCCAGCGGCATCCGCACCCCAATTCCCCATCCCGCTCCTCGCCCTGGCTGCCCAAGGCAGCGGTGTCCACGCCGGATTTAAAATTCCTCTAGAAATGATGTTTATTCCCCCCTCCATCCTTATTTTTTTTTATTTTTAATTCCCGTTTTTTTTCCATCCCTGCTGATTTTTGATTATTATAACTGATTTGTCCCATATTTGTCTCTGCTGCACACATCAATTGGGGCTGATTTCAATCTCAAGTGAGTATCGCCTTCTAAATATTAAAACTATTTTAATATTTGATACTCTCCCCCCAACGGGGGGGTTCTGTTGTTCTTTTTTTTTTTCCCCATGTATTTGACTTTTCTCTCTCTCTAAAAAGGTTTGTGTGGAGCCCTTAGGGCTCCTCTCTTTAATCCCACCAGTGCTGTGCCGCCCTTTAAAGGCGTAAAAAAATCCCCAAAATAGGGTTTGTGGAAAAAGAAAAGGTTGTGGAGGAGAGAAATGAGAATAAAAGTTGATGTTTTTAGGGCCGGGTTTGTTCCCGGCAGCCCCGGGGTCTCTGCCCTAACCCGGCTTCTCCTTCGTTAATCCGCCGGGGACGGAGGCGGCGGCCGAAATTCCCGCTTGGCGAAGAGGATGGAAGAGCGGGGCGGCAAAACGGTCCCGGAATTCCTGAATTCCCTCTTTTAGGGGCACCCCGAGGGAAGCCGGGGGTGCTCCTGGAGCTGCGGAGCCGCGTCACCCGAAGAGCCGAGGAGGAGAAGGCGCCGGGGGCTCAAAAAGACGGAATTTTGCGCTGATGACACCAAAACACCCCCAAAACGATTTTTTTTTTTTTAGAAAAAAAATTAATAGTGATTTTAAAAAGGCAAATTGGGCGCGATAAAAACTAATAAAAAAAAAAAAAAACACAAAAAAAACCCCCAGGCTGCTTCCCTGGGAAGCACCTGGAATTTTTAGGAACTGGGAAGCTCCTAAAAAATCCCCTCTGGCACTGGCCAGCCCTGGAGGGAGAAATGGCCGCGGGAGCCGCCGCATCCTCCCCGGCACCGCGGGATTAATCAGGGAGAAGTCGCTGTGGGGTTAAAAAAGGGGGATTTCCCCCCAAAATCTCGGGATGCCGATCCCTGCCGGGCTCAGCTGGTGTGAATGCCCAAAAATGTCGGGTTTAGCCCCAGAACCTCAATAACCGAATCCTTTCCCGCAGCCAACGCGACCTTGTTCGATGCTTCAGCTCCAGTGGCACCGAACACCACTAACGTTTCTCTGGTAAGAAACGGGATCTGCTCGTCCCAGCGGGAAATTCGGGATCGGGGAGGGCGAATCCGAGGGATTTCAGTGGGATGGGCCAGCTGGGAGTGAGGGGAACTCAAATTTGGGCTGGTTTGGGTTCCCAGCGGGGCTCAGCAGCGCCAAATCCACGCTTTTCCCCCTCAAATTTATATCAGCATTGTGGTTTTGGGTATCCCAGTGGCAGCAGCTCTGGAAATTCACCTTTCTTTGCATGCTGAAATGGCTCAAATTGCTCTTTTTGGGGGGTTTGGCCAGGAAATTTCAGCTCAAAACGCTGATTTTGCTCAATTCAGTTGTAAAATCCCCCTTTTCTTGCACAATGCAATCCTCAAAGTAGAAAATTTGGGGGTTTGGAAAGGAAATTTCCCTTTCTTTCCGTGCTGCACCTGAAAAACACCAATTTTGCTCGATTTGGGCTGCAACTCCCCCTTTCCCTGCACACCACAGTGATTTCAGATTTTGCTAATTTTGCTTTTTTTTCGGGGTTTCTCGCCAGTCCAATGCTATCAACCTCACAGCTCTGGACTGGACCCAGCTGAGTAAGAAGGAATGTCTGAAATACGGCGGCAGCTTAGTGGGAAAATCCTGCAAATTCGTGCCCGACCTGGCCCTCATGTCCTTCATCCTCTTCTTTGGCACCTACTCCATGACCCTGACCCTGAAAAAATTCAAATTCAGCCGCTATTTCCCCACCAAGGTAAGGAAAGAACCAGGCTCTGCCAAGACCTTTGCCGAAAATGAGGGAAAACGGGAGCTGCCGGGAGTTTTTTGGAGGCACAGAGCTGCAGGAAAATAAATCCCTGTTTTTAGGTGGTTTTGGTCAAAATTGGGATCCTCCCCGAGGTTTTAGTTCCCGATTTTTGGGATTCTGTGAGGCTTTGGATGGCAGCCTCCTCTCTGAACTGGAGTTGGGTTAATGGGAGGATGATTGAAGGGTGGATAATTAATGGTGGATAATTAATGGATGAGGAATGGGTGGGATGATCCCATCCACAGGGAAGTGGTCACCAGCCCAGAGCCCGATGGACATCAGTGACCAGGGGTGTCCAGGGGTCCCCGTCTGGGGCAGGGTTAATTAATGTGCTCATTAACGATGGAAACGAAGCGGCCAAGGGCACCCTCGGGAGGTTTGCAGGTGACACCAAGGGACAATCCCAAAGGATGGGGACATCCAGAGGGACCTGGACAAGCTCCAGGGGATCTCGTGGGGTTTGGCCATGCCTGGGATGGATCCAGGCTGGGGATGAAGGGATGGAGAGGAGCGCTGGGAGAGGGATTTTGGGGTGGCTGAGGGGCTGGACGTGACCCCAAAGGTGCCCTGGGCTGACCCCCAGCTCCGGGGGGATTCTGCCCCCCTCGGCCCCGCTCAGGTGAGACCGCACCTGGAGGATGTGGAGCTGCTGGGGAGAGCCCAGAGGAACTGGAGACCCTCTGGAGCCGGGCTGGGAGAGCTGGGAATGTTCCCCTGGAGAAGGGAAGGATCCAGGGAGAGCTTCCAGCACATTCCAGGACCTGGAGGAGCTCCAGGAGAGCTGGGAATGTTCCCCTGAAGAAGGGGAAGGATCCAGGGAGAGCTGGGAATGTTCCCCTGGAGAAGGAGAAGGATCCAGGGAGAGCTTCCAGCACATTCCAGGGCCTAATTCCCCTTCCCCACCCCATTAATTCCCTTCCCACCCCGTTAATTGCCCTTTCCAACCCCGTTAATTCCCTTCCCACCCCGTTAATTGCCCTTTCCAAGCCCGTTTCCCTGTCTTGCCTCCAGGTCAGGGCTTTCATTGCTGATTTTTCCAATGTCTTCTCCATCCTGCTCTTCTGTGGAGTGGACGCCTGTTTCGGACTGGACACCCCCAAACTCCACATCCCCAGTATCATCAAGGTTCGGCCTCCTCTCCTCTCCCACGCTCTTTTTCCAGCTCCTCATCCGGTCTTTTTTGGGAATATCACAGCTCCAGGCACCTTCTGAAAATCTTCATGGTCTTTTCTAACAATATTCTAATTTTCTGACTTTCTTTCCTTTCTTTTTTTGTTGTTTTTCTTCTCTTTTTTTGTTTTTTCTCCCTTTTTTGTAATTTTACTCCCTTTTTTTTGTTTCCCCTTCTTTTCCTGGTTTCCCCTTCTTTTCCTGATTTCCCCTCCCTTTTATTTTGTTTTCCCTCCCCTTTTTATTGTTTTTCCTCCTTTTTTCCCTATTTTTTTTTCCATTTATTTTTTGTTTCCCTCTCTATTTTGTTGTTTTTCCTCCCTATTTTTGTTTCCCCTTCTTTTTTTATCATTTTCCTCCCTTTTTTGCCACTTTTCCTCCCTATTTTGCCGTTTCCCCTCCCTTTTTTCTCTCTCTCCCCCTCTCTCCCGGCAGCTCCGTAAGCTCATTAGCGATTTCTCTATCTTTATGTCCATACTAATGTTTGTGGGGCTGGATGTGCTTTTCGGACTCAACACTCCAAAGCTCCAAGTGCCTACTGATTTCAAGGTAAAAAACAAAAAAATTCATAAAATCCCGTTCAGGAAGGATTTCTCCTCCCCCATCCAGGGAGTGACATGGAGAACCCAATGGGGATCCCAACGAGGAACCCAATGGGGATCCCAAAGAAGATCCCAAGGAAGATCCCAATGGGGAACCCAATGGGGAACCCAATGAAGATCCCAAGGAAGATCCCAATGGGGAACCCAAGGAAGATCCCAATGATTCCAATGAGGAACCCAATGAGGAACCCAATGGGGAACCCAATGGGGAACCCAATGATTCCAGTGAGGAACCCAATGAGGAACCCAATGGGGAACCCAATGGGGATCCCAGTGGGGAACCCAACGAGGAACCCAGTGATTCCAATGAGGAACCCAATGGGAAACCCAATGGGGATCCCAATGAAGATCCCAATGAGGAACCCAATGGAGAACCCAATGGGGAACCCAATGAGGATCTCAAAGGGGAACCCAATGAAGATCCCAATGAAGATCCCAATGGGAAACCCAATGGGGATCCCAATGGGGAACCCAAAGAGGAACCCAATGAGGAACCCATTGAGGAACCCAACAGGGATCCCAATGAAGATCCCAATGGGGAACCCAATGAAGAACCCAATAGGGAATCCAATGAGGATCCCAATGGGGATCCCAATGAGGAACCCAATTAGAATCCCAATGAAGATCCCAATGAAGATCCCAGTGAGGATCCCAATGAAGAACCCAATAGAGAATCCAATGGGGAACCCAATGAGGATCCCAATGAGGATTTGGGGATGGCTTGGGGTGCAGGATTTAGGATGGATCCGGAATGGGGCGTTGGGGTTGTCCCCAAACACCAACCCTTGGGTGTTCCCAATCCGTGCCGCGTCCCCGAGGTTCCGACCCCGTTCCCGAGGTTCCGACCCCGTTCCCGAGGTTCTGACCCCGTTGTCCTCCCCAGCCCACCCGCGTGGACCGGGGCTGGTTCGTGTTTCCCTTTGGGAAGAACCCGTGGTGGGTGTACCTGGCCAGCGCCCTGCCCGCCCTGCTCGTCACCATCCTCATCTTCATGGACCAGCAGATCACCGCCGTCATCGTCAACAGGAAGGAGCACAAGCTCAGGGTGAGAGTCCTGGGGATCCCCCACAGCAGCCAGGGCACCCCAGGATCCCCCCACAGCACCCAGGGCACCCCGGGATCCCCCCAGGGCACCCCAGGATCCCCCCACAGCAGCCAGGTTTGGGGGCTGGCCACAGATTGTCCCTGGCCTCGGCCAGCTGTGGGTTTGGGGTGCTGGATGGCCTGGGGGGTGACGTTCTGTGCAGAGGGGTGACACGAGGAGATATGGGGTGACACCAGGTGCCCCATGTCCATGTGGGGACATCACAGCGACACCGGCTGCCCCAAGGGCGTTCGGGGTGCACCGAGGCCCTGCCAGAGGCCTCGGGGGTGCCTGGGGGGGCTCCCCACAACGCAGGACCCCCCCCGAACCGGCCGTGCTGTGTTGCAGAAGGCAGCCGGGTACCACCTGGACCTCTTCTGGGTGGGCATCCTGATGGCCGTGTGCTCCTTCATGGGGCTGCCCTGGTACGTGGCCGCCACCGTCATCTCCATCGCCCACATCGACAGCCTCAAGATGGAGACGGAGACCAGCGCCCCGGGGGAGCAGCCCCAGTTCCTGGGGGTCAGGTGAGTCCTGGGGGGGCTCAGGTGGGGGCTGAGCAGTGTCCTGGAGCTGGGGGGACATCCCCGTGCTGGGGACACCAGGGACAGCGAGGGATTCTGCTCTGCTCTGGGCTGGGGCGGCCTCAGCTCAAAACTCAGCCAGTTTTGGGTGACGTAGTGTAAAAAAAAGATAATAAATTATTGGAGTGTCCAAAGGAGGGACAGGAGGGTGGGGAAGGGTCTGAGGGGACACTCGAGGAGTGGCTGAGGGCACTTGGGGTGTTCAGCTGGAGAAGCTGAGGGAGACTGATCCCAGTTCCAGCTTCCTTGGGAGGGGGAGAGGAGGGACGGACCCTGAGCTCCGTGACAGGGACGGGACCCAGGGAGCGGCTGGAGCCAGGCCAGGGCAGGCTCAGCGGGGATTTTGGGAAAGGTTCTTCCCCCAGAGGGTTCCAGCACTGCCCAGGGAACGGGCCCGGCCCCAAGGCTGGGGTTTTGGGGTGTCTGGGGTCGGATCCATGATCCCAGTGGATCAATCCCATTCCCACTCGTGACTCTGCGGTTCCTCGGGGTGGACAATGGGGCTGATCCTGCTCCTGCCCCACTCCAGGGAGCAGAGGGTGACCGGCATCATCGTCTTCGTGCTGACGGGGATTTCGGTTTTCCTGGCTCCTATTCTGAAGGTAAAACATTCCCGTTCCCCGTCCCTGCAGAGGTCTGGGGACACGGGGACAAAACAGCTGGATCCAGCTGTGTCCTTGTGACCTCCAGCGCTGGGCCCTGGCCCTGGGGAGGAGCTGCTGCCTTCTCCATGGTCAGGGCCGTGGTTTTTCCCTGTTTCCAGTACATTCCCATGCCGGTGCTCTACGGAGTCTTCCTCTACATGGGCGTGGCGTCGCTGAACGGCATCCAGGTGAGTGCCCTTCCTCCTCGTCCTCCTCCTCCTCCTCCTCGCTGGCCACAGATTGTCCCACACTGGCTCAAAAAGGACTTTTATTCCAAAATTTCCACGCATGGGACAGCAGATACCCAAAACCCTCCAAGAAACACCAAAAATCTGAAAATTCCCCATTTGGGGGGAATAAAAGAGGATTTTCCTGGGCAGCCCGTGGGGTTGGGCTGGGGATTAACCCCAGGGATTCCTCCCCTGGCAGTTTTGGGATCAGTTCAATCTCCTCCTCTATTTTGGGGACTTAAAAAGGGTTTTTCTGTGGGGTTGGGTTGACGATTAATTCAGGTCTTCCTCCCCTGAAAGTTTTGGGATCAATTCAAACTCTTCCTCCATTCTGGGGACTAAAAAAGGGTTTTTCTGTGGGGTTGGGCTGGGGATTAACCCCAGGGATTCCTCCCCTGGCAGTTTTGGGATCGCTGCAAGCTCTTCCTGATGCCGGCCAAGCACCAGCCCGACTACGTGTTCCTGCGGCACGTCCCGCTGCGCCGCATCCACCTCTTCACCCTGGTGCAGATCGTCTGCCTGGCTGTGCTCTGGATCCTCAAATCCACCGTGGCCGCCATCATCTTCCCCGTCATGGTAATCCCATCCTCGATCCAGAGGGGTTTTTTGGGATTTAATGGAGTTTTTGGCATGGTCCCACCATCACCTTCATGGTCATGGTGATCCCATCCTCGATCCAACGGGTTTTTTGGGATTTAATGGAATTTTTGGTGTGGTTCCAGCATGGCTTCCATCATCTTCACGGTCATGGTAATTCGAACCTTGCCCCAAAGGAGTTTTTTTGGGACTTAATGGATATTCTGGTGTGGTCCCACCATGGCCACCATCATCTTCTCCATCATGGTGATCCCATCCTCGATCCAGAGGGGTTTTTTGGGATTTAATGGAGTTTTTGGTGTGGTTCCACCATGGCTTCCATCATCTTCCCCATCATGGAAATTCCAACCTTGCCCCAAAGGAGTTTTTTTGGGATTTAACAGATATTCTGGTGTGGTCCCACCATGGCCACCATCATCTTCTCCATCATGGTGATCCCATCCTCACTCCAAAGGGTTTTTTTGGGATTTAATGGAGTTTCTGGCATGGTCCACCATGGCCACCATCATCTTCCCCATCACGGAAATTCCAACCTTGCCCCAAAGGAGTTTTTTTGGGGATTTAAGGAAATTTTGGCATGGTCCTACCACGGCTTCCATCATCTTCATGGTCATGGTGATCCCATCCTCGCTCCAAAGGGGTTTTTTGGGATTTAATGGAGTTTTTGG
This sequence comes from Pseudopodoces humilis, assembly GCF_000331425.1. The sequence goes on from NW_005087702.1 coordinate 212,372, forward strand.
CATGGTTCCATCATCTTCCCCATCATGGTGATCCCATCCTCGCTCCAAAGGGGTTTTCTTGGGATTTAAGGGATTTTTGGCTTGGTGGTCACCAGATCTTGGGTTCGATGCTCTTGGACCTCTCCCCTGTCAGATCCTGGCCCTGATCCTGGTGAGGCGGCTCCTGGATTTCGTCTTCTCCCAGCACGACCTGGCCTGGATCGACAACATCATCCCCGAGAAGGAGAAGAAGAAGGAGGACGACAAGAAGAAGAAGAAGAAAGGCAACAAAGGCGACAGCAGCAGCGATGAGGAGGTGGGCAGGGGGTCACCGGGGGGCTCCTGAGGACGGTGGGGACACCCCAGATTTGGGAAGGGAAAACTCCCACCGGAACCTCCGGGTTTGGGATGAAGGTCTTGGATTCCTGGAGATGTTCCAGGACTGAATGAGGGGCTCAAGGGCTGGCAGGAGGCTCCAGGGAACGTCCCAAAAGCCGGAAAATCAGGGCAAAAGGAAGGAAATCCTTGGGGAGAAGAGGCCGAGTTCCCCAGTTTGGGGCAAGGCACCCATCCCTCAAAGCCTCCGTGCAACTCCTGCCCGGGGATTTGGGAAGAGGAAGGCAAAGCCTCCTCCTCCTCCAGAGGTTTTGGGAGCTCCAGGCGGTCTCAGAGCCCCCCCAGGCGCTGCTTTCACCAGGAATTTCCCCGTTTCTTCCCCAGTTCCCACCTCCCTCAGTCATTAAGATCCCCATGGAGCCCCTGCCCGCGCAGCCCCGAAACGGGGGCCCCCATTGCCTCAGCCGTAAGTAACGAGCCCAGGAGCCTCCTCCTAACCCCTCCCGTGGGCTCCGCTCGGCACTAACCCCGCTGGATCCCCCCGGATCCCTCCTGGATCCCCCCGGATCCCTCCTGGATCACCCGGGACAATCCAGGAGGGCACAGACGCGGGAACTCCGCTCATCCCAAGGCTTGGGGATCGCCAAGATTTCCTTCAAAAAAAGAAAAACCAAATCCGAGACTCTCCGGGGTTTTGTCGTTCCCTCCTGAGCTGGTGGTGATGGGGATTTGTGAAAAATATCTGGGTTTGGGATGGTTTGGAGCCCTCAAAAGCTTCTCGTGGTGGAGTTTTCCGGCTGGGGAAGAGCAGATTCGGCTCCGCCCTCACCAAAAATCCTGGGAATAAATTTGGGGGGGTGGGGGGAGGATCATTCCAGGCTGCTCCACGGCCCCAGCGAGTTTTAGCTTCTCCTGGCACCCAGAAAGGTGGGATCGGAGATTTTGGCTCCAGGAAATGTAGGGTCGGTGATTTTGGCTCCAGGAAAGATGGAATTGATGATTTTGGTCCCAGGAAAGATGGGATCAGTGATTCTGGTCCCAGGAAATTCGGAATCGGTGATTTCTGGCCCAGGAAATTTGGAATCGGTGATTTTTGCCCCAGGAAATTTGGAATCGGTGATTTTTGGCCCAGGAAATTCAGGATCGGTGATTTTTGCCCCAGGAAATTTGGGATCGGTGATTTTTGGCCCAGGAAATTTGGGATCGGTGATTTTTGGCCCAGGAAATTTGGGATCAGTGATTTTTGGCTCAGGAAATTTGGGATCAGTGATTTTTGCCCCAGGAAATTTGGAATCGGTGATTTTTGGCCCAGGAAATTTGGGATCGGTGATTTTTGGCCCAGGAAATTTGGGATCAGTGATTTTTGGCCCAGGAAATTTGGGATCAGTGATTTTTGGCCCAGGAAATTTGGAATTGGTGATTTTTGCCCCAGGAAATTTGGGATCGGTGATTTTTGCCCCAGGAAATTTGGGATCGGTGATTTTTGGCCCAGGAAATTTGGGATCGGTGATTTTTGCCCCAGGATGCAGCAGGGATTGGGGGACCAGGGGGGTTTTTTTGGGGTCACCTGGGGAGTTTTTCAGCTCCGTGTCCCCCCAGGAAAGAGGGCCTCCACCTGGAGCTTTGCGTTCTGACTCCTCCCCGAACGGTTCCGACATGGATCGCAGGTAACCGGGAGGGGAAAAACTTTGGGATCCACCATCAATTCCCAAATATCCGGGCGGATTTTCCCAGCATCCCTCTGGATTTGGGGCGGTTTTGTTGTCCCTGCTGTGGGACAGCAGGGGACAGTTTCCTTTTTTATAGGAAAAAATATATTAAATTTTTATAATTTATAAATTTATAATTTATAAATTTTTATATTAAATATATATAAATATATATATAAATAAATATATATTATATTAAATATTTATCCATTTATATTAAATATTTAATTTTTATTTATTTAAGTTATTTAATATTTAATATGTATATATTTTATATTAACTATTTATATATATTTAATATATAAAATATTTATAGGAAAAAATAAATTTAAAAAAATATTCGGGAAAATAGTGGAATTTGTTTTCAGTGACAGCCACTTTTCAGGAACCTGAATCCTGGGATTTTGGGAATATCCTGCCGGAAAACAGATGGAAAATATACAGAAAATATATGGAAAATATATGGAAAATATATAGAAAATATATGGAAAATAGATGAAAAATATACAGAAAATATACGGAAAATATACGGAAAATCTATGAAAAATACATATTAAAAATATATGAAAAAATATATGGAAAATATATAGAAAATATATGTAAAATATACAAAAAATCTATGAAAAATACATATAAAAATATATTAAAAAATACATATAAAAATAGATGAAAAAATAGATGGAAAATATATAGAAAATATATTAAAAATATATAGAAAATATACAAAAAATAAATATAAAAATAGATGAAAAAAATGGAAAATATATAGAAAATATATAAAAAATATATAGAAAATATACAAAAAATTCATATAAAAATAGATTAAAAAATAGATGGAAAATAGATGAAAATATACAGAAAATACATGAAAAATACATATTAAAAATACATTAAAAATAGATGGAAAATATGTAAAATATACAGAAAATACATGAAAAATACATATAAAAATATATTTAAAAATATATGAAAAACAGATGGAAAATATATAGAAAATATACAAAAAATAAATATAAAAATAGATGAAAAAACAGATGGAAAATAGATGGAAAATATATAGAAAATATATGAAAAATACATATAAAATACATTAAAAAATAGATGGAAAATATGTAAAATATACAGAAAATACATGAAAAATACATATAAAAATACATTAAAAATATATGAAAAACAGATGAAAATATATAGAAAATATACAAAAAATAAATATAAAAATATATGAAAAAATAGATGGAAAATAGATTAAAATATATAGAAAATATATGAAAAATACATATTAAAATACATTAAAAATAGATGGAAAATATGTAAAATATACAGAAAATACATGAAAAATACATATAAAAATATATTTAAAAATATATGAAAAACAGATGAAAATATATAGAAAATATACAAAAAATAAATATAAAAATAGATGAAAAAACAGATGGAAAATAGATGAAAATATATAGAAAATACATGAAAAATACATATAAAAAATACATTAAAAAACAGATGAAAAACAGATAAAAATATATAGAAAAATACATATAAAAAATACGAAAAAGATGGGAAAAAAATACAGAAAAAGATGAAAAAAAGCACAAAATCTTCACGGCACCAACACCCCCCGGGGGCGGGTTTGGGGTGGGGGCCACCACCCTGGCTGCTCACCCCGCTCTCCCCTGCTCACCCCCCAGTATCACCCTCCACCTGAAGATCTCGTGCCCGTCGTCTCCCGCCTTTAACTACTCCCGAAATCCCATCTGTGCCGTGCCCCAGGTGAAGATCGAGATGGAATCGGACTACGACGACACCGACACGGAAAAAGCTCCCCGGGACATGGGCAGTGAGACCACGCTATAGCCCCCCGCGGCGCTCCCCGCTCGCTCCTCGCTTTAATTTATATATATATAAATATATATATATATATATATAAATTCATACCTATGAATTCATATATATATATAAAGGAAATTGGGTTTATTTCTCTCTGCCGGACGCGGGAGGCCCCGGCGGTCCCCGGCGCTCGCGGGAGATTTTAGGGTGAGGCGCTGTGGAATTCCCGCTGTTCCCGTCGGGCAAAGGAATCGCCGCTGGCGGCGGAACGGGGATGGGGAGGAGGAATCGGCGATTTTGGTCCCAGGAAAGGCAAAATTGGTGATTTTGGTCCTGGAAATGTGGAATTGCTGAGTTTGCTTCCAGGAAAGATGGGGTTGGTGATTTTGGTCCCGGAAAGGCGAAATTGATGATTTTGGTTCCAGAAATGTGGGATTATTGGTGATTTTGGTCCTGGAAAATGTGGGATCAGTGATTTTGGTTCCAGAAATGTGGGATCGGTGAGTTTGGTTCCAGGAAATGTGGAATTGCTGAGTTTGGTTCCAGGAAAGATGGGATTGGTGATTTTGGTCCCCGAAAGGCAAAATTGGTGATTTTTGTCCTGGAAATGTGGGATCGGTGATTTTTGTCCCGGAAAGGTGGGATCGGTGATTCTGGTTCCAGAAATGTGGGATTGGTGATTTTGGCCCCAGAAAGGTGGGATCAGTGATTTTGGTCCTGGAAAGGCAAAATTGGTGATTTTGGTTCTAGAATGGTGGAACTGGTGATTTTGGTTCCAGAAATGTGGGATCGGTGATTTTGGCCCTGGAAAAGTGGGATTGGTGATTTTGGTCCCAGGAAAGGTGGAATTGGTGATTTTGGTCCCAGGAAAGGTGGGATCGCTGATTTTGGCCCCAGAAATGTGGAATTGGAGGAGGAGGAGGAGGAGGAGGAGGAGGAGGAGGAAGCACCTGGGATAGGGATGAAGAGGAGGAAGCTCCCAGGATGAGGAGGAGGCACAGCAGGATGGGGATGAGGAAGAGGAGGCACAGCAGGATGGGGATGAAGAGGAAGAGGAGGCACAGCAGGATGGGGATGAGGATGAGGAGGCACAGCAGGATGGGGATGAGGAGGAGGAGGCACAGCAGGATGGGGATGAAGAGGAAGAGGAGGCACAGCAGGATGGGGATGAGGAAGAGGAGGCACAGCAGGATGGGGATGAAGAGGAAGAGGAGGCACAGCAGGATGGGGATGAGGATGAGGAGGCACAGCAGGATGGGGATGAGGAAGAGGAGGCACAGCAGGATGGGGATGAAGAGGAAGAGGAGGCACAGCAGGATGGGGATGAGGATGAGGAGGCACAGCAGGATGGGGATGAAGAGGAGGAGGAGGAGGCACAGCAGGATGGGGATGAGGAGCCGGGGCAGGAAGGGAAGGAGGAGCAGCTCAGGATGAAGGGTTTTGCCACTTGAGGGCAAGAGCCGGGCAGGGAATGGGGCCTTGGCTCCTGCAGGGAGTCAGGAACGGCTCCTGAGGGAATTGGGAATGGTTTCCGATGGAATCCAGGCTGGTTTCCGCAGGGAAACGGGAACAGTGGCTGCAGAGAAACCGTTTGGTCGCGATCCCACATCCTCACCCATCACCTCTGCCAGGCCCAGGAACAGCCCCATCCCTACTCCAGCCCTTCCCTCCCTGCGGGAATCTCCTGGCTGGAGGAATCCAGGGATTCTCTCTGGGGGAATCCAGGGATTCTCTCTGCGGGAATCCAGGGATTCTCCCTGCAGGAATCCAGGGATTCTCCCTGCGGGAATCCAGGGATTCTCTCTGCAGGAATCCAGGGATTCTCCCTGGAGGAATCCAGGGATTCTCCCTGCGGGAATCCAGGGATTCTCCCTGCAGGAATCCAGGGATTCTCCCTGCAGGAATCCAGGGATTCTCTCTGGAGGAATCCAGGGATTCTCTCTGGGGGAATCCAGGGATTCTCCCTGCAGGAATCCAGGGATTCTCCCTGCAGGAATCCAGGGATTCTCTCTGTGGGAATCCAGGGATTCTCTCTGCGGGAATCCAGGGATTCTCTCTGCGGGAATCCAGGGATTCTCTCTGGAGGAATCCAGGGATTCTCTCTGGAGGAATCCAGGGATTCTCTCTGGGGGAATCCAGGGATTCTCCCTGCAGGAATCCAGGGATTCTCCCTGCAGGAATCCAGGGATTCTCCCTGGCTCTGCCCTGCTCCCACTCCAGCCCCTCACTCCCGGCCATTCCCAGCACTGGGAGCAGGAGGGGAGAGCAGCCCCCAGTGCTCCTCCCAGTGCTCCCAGTGCTCCCAGTTCCAGCAGCAGCTCCTCCCGGTGTCCAGCAGCGTTTTGGGGTCCCCAGGGGGGGAAGGAGCAGGTGGGGATCCAGGCTTTTCTCCCCAGCATTTCCGAGGATTTAAAGGAATTCCCGTGGTTTGGGAACTCTGCTCCAAAGCTCCCCTCAAATCCATTTTTTTCCCTCATTTTTTCCTGGATGAATCCTTGAATCTTTTCCCTCCCCGAGCGCCCAGGCCCTTCCTGTGAGCAGAACCCCGACACTCGCACCAGCAGCACTTCTGGGACACCAGTTCCACTGACTGGGACAGACTGGGACACCAGTTCCACTGACTGGGACAGACTGGGACACCAGTTCCACTGACTGGGACAGACTGGGACACCAGTTCCACTGACTGGGACAAACTGGGACACCAGTTCCACTGACTGGGACAGACTGGGACACCAGTTACTCACTGGGACAAACTGGGACACCAGTTACTCACTGGGACACCAGTTACACTGCAAACTGGGACACCAGTTAGACACTCACTGGGACTCACCACTGCAAACTGGGACACCAGTTACACTCAATGGAACACCAGTTACATACTGGGACACCAGTTAGACACACACTGGGACACCAGTGACCCTCACTGGGACACCAGTGACCACTGCAAACTGGGACACCAGTGACCCTCACCAGTTACACTGCAAACTGGGACACCAGTTGCATACTGGGACACCAGTTACACACACACTGGGACACCAGTTACATACTGGGACACCAGTTACACACACACTGGGACACCAGTTACATACTGGGACACCAGTTACACACACACTGGGACACCAGTTACATACTGGGACACCAGTAACCCTCACTGGGACACCAGTAACCCTCACTGGGACACCAGTTACACCGCAGACCGCTCCGAACCCCGGCATGTGACAGATCCCTGTAAATATTCCAATCCAACAAAAACTTGAAGTTTCCCATTTCCAGCAGCTCCCAAACCCCGCCGGGAGCTCCCAAACCCTTCTGGGACCTCCCAAACCCCGCCAGGAGCTCCCAAACCCCGCCGGGAGCTCCCAAACCCTTCTGGGACCTCCCAAACCCCGCCGGGAGCTCCCCAAACCCCGCCGGGAGCTCCCAAACCCCGCCGGGAGCTCCCAAACCCCGCCAGGAGCTCCCAAACCCCACCAGGAACTCCCAAACCCCGCCAGGAGCTCCCAAACCCTTCTGGGAGCTCCCAAACCCCGCCAGGAGCTCCCAAACCCCGCCGGGAGCTCCCAAACCCCGCCAGGAGCTCCCAAACCCTCCCAGGAGCTCCCAAACCCTCCCAGGAGCTCCCAAACCCCACCAGCAGCTCCCAAACCCCGCCGGGAGCTCCCAAACCCTTCTGGGACCTCCCAAACCCCACCAGAAGCTCCCAAACCCCGCCAGGAGCTCCCCAAACCCCGCCAGGAGCTCCCAAACCCCGCCGGGAGCTCCCCAAACCCCTCTGTAGCTTTCTGTAGCCGCCCCGTGGTGCTCCAGGCAGGCTTTGAGGTGTGAACCCAGCAGGATCCCTCTGCTTTCCTCCGTTTCCCGGCCTCGAGGCCCCTGGGAGCCGCTCCAGGGTTGGTTTTTTTTTTGGGAGGTTCCCCACGAGGTTTTTGGGTTTTTTTTCTTCCCCAGCTCGGCACCACTCGAACCGTTTTGTATTTACAACCTAATTAAAAAGCTCGTTTCCACGAGTCTCGGCTCTCCGTGCGTTTCTGGGGGGTCCCAAATTTCCCTCCAAGCCTTTCAAAACCCTAAAAATCGAAATAAAACCTTTGAGATCATCGAGTCATCATCACGAGAAACTCTTCCTGCAGCGAGCGCAGCGGGAGCAGCCGCTCCAGGAGGAGGAGAACCCAAAGATCCACCTGGATGATCCCGCAGCGAAGATTTTCCTGATAATCGAACAAATTCCGTCATCCTCTGCTGTGGATTTAATCTGGAAGATGGGAAGGATTTTTCCAGGTAGGAACGGATGAGATTTTTCCCGCTTTTCGGCTCAAGTGGAGGAGTTTTGTCTCTCTGGGTGGGAGGCAGACCTTGCTTTGCTGAAACAACTCACAAAACAATCCTGGCTCCTTCCCAGAAGTGAAAGAATTGCTCAGGAAAAAAATTAAAAATTAAAATTGAAAATTAAAAATTGAAAATTTGAAAATAATTGAAAATTTGAAAACTAAAAATTAAAAATTAAAAATAATTAAAAATTAAAAATTAAAAATCAGTAAAAATTAAAATTAAACATTGAAAATTAAAAATTAAAAATTGAAAATTAAAAAATTGAAAATTAAAAATTGAAAATTAAAAATTAAAAATTAAAAAACATTAAAAATTTAAATTAAACATTGAAAATTAAAAATTAAAATAGAAAATTAAAAATTGAAAATTAAAAATTTAAAATTAAAAATTAAAAATCATTAAAAATTAAAATTAAACATTGAAAATTAAAAATTAAAAATTGAAAATTAAAAATTGAAAATTAAAATTGAAAAATAAAAATTGAAAATTAAAAATCATTAAAAATTAAAATTAAACATTGAAAATTGAAAATTAAAAATCGAAAATTGAAAATTGAAAATTAAAAATAATTTAAAATTAAAATTAAAAATTAAAAATTAAAAATTAAAAATTAAAAATTGAAAATATAAATTGAAAATTAAAAATTGAAAA
>NW_005087702.1:221803-232320 GCF_000331425.1 Pseudopodoces humilis
TTAAACATTGAAAATTAAAAATTAAAATAGAAAATTAAAAATTGAAAATTAAAAATTTAAAATTAAAAATTAAAAATCATTAAAAATTAAAATTAAACATTGAAAATTAAAAATTAAAAATTGAAAATTAAAAATTGAAAATTAAAAATTGAAAATTAAAAATTGAAAATAATTACAAATTAAAAATTACAGGGCACAAGAAGAATTCTTTATTTTTTTTTTTCTCACACTTTATTTAGCCTGCACTACTCACCGAGCACTCACACTTTACAACACGGTGCAGGAAACCTCCCCCTACCCCCAAGGTGGTTCTTTGGTTAGAAAAACAAAAGGATTTTTAAAAAATTCACCATCCAAAGAGTGAAATAAAGCCCAGCCTAGCTGCACTCTAAAAAACGTTACACAAATATGGCTTCAATTTTCAGGTTGTTGGTTTTTTTTTTCAAGTAATTCCTCTACAGGAGAGCTTAAACTAAAAATGCAGCAGGAAATTGGGAATGCTGGGGTTTGGAGAACAAAACCATGGAGGAGAGCATCCCACGGGATTGCTGGAATTGCAGGGATCCCAAGAAGATCCTGCAGGAGCTCAGGAGAAATGGGGATAATCCCAGGGCAGAAAGGAGAAATGGGGATAATCCCAGCTCAAACAAAGGAGAAATGGGGATAATCCCAGGGCAGAAAGGAGAAATGGGGATAATCCCAGCTCAAACAAAGGAGAAATGGGGATAATCCCAGCTCAAACAAAGGAGAAATGGGGATAATCCCAGGGCAGAAAGGAGAAATGGGGATAATCCCAGCTCAAACAAAGGAGAAATGGGGATAATCCCAGCTCAAACAAAGGAGAAATGGGGATAATCCCAGCTCAAACAAAGGAGAAATGGGGATAATCCCAGGGCAGAAAGGAGAAATGGGGATAATCCCAGCTCAAACAAAGGAGAAATGGGGATAATCCCAGCTCAAACAAAGGAGAAATGGGGATAATCCCAGCTCAAACAAAGGAGAAATGGGGATAATCCCAGGGCAGAAAGGAGAAATGGGGATAATCCCAGCTCAAACAAAGGAGAAATGGGGATAATCCCAGCTCAAACAAAGGAGAAATGGGGATAATCCCAGCTCAAACAAAGGAGAAATGGGGATAATCCCAGCTCAAACAAAGGAGAAATGGGGATAATCCCAGCTCAAAGCAGGAGAAATGGGGATAATCCCAGGGCAGAAAGGAGAAATGGGGATAATCCCAGGGCAGAAAGGAGAAATGGGGATAATCCCAGCTCAAAGCAGGAGAAATGGGGATAATCCCAGGGCAGAAAGGAGAAATGGGGATAATCCCAGCTCAAACAAAGGAGAAATGGGGATAATCCCAGGGCAGAAAGGAGAAATGGGGATAATCCCAGCTCAAAGCAGGAGAAATGGGGATAATCCCAGCTCAAAGCAGGAGAAATGGGGATAATCCCAGCTCAAAGCAGGAGAAATGGGGATAATCCCAGCTCAAAGCAGGAGAAATGGGGATAATCCCTGGTCAGAAAGGAGGAGAAATGGGGATAATCCCAGCTCAAACAGAAAGGAGGAGTGTGGATAATTGAGATCAAACACAAACAGAAGAAATGTGGATAATCCCAGCTCAAACACAAAACAGAAATGTGGATAACCTCAGCTCAAAGCAGGAGAAATGGGGATAATCCCAGGTCAGAAAGGAGGAGAAATGTGGATAACTGAGATCAAACACAGGAGAAATGTGGATAATTCCAGCTCAAACAAAGCAGAAATGGGGATAATCCCAGCTCAAAGCAGGAGAAATGGGGATAATCCCAGCTCAAACACAAAGCAGGAGTGTGGATAATCCCAGCTCTCACCAAATTCCAATAAATACCTGTGAGCTCCGAGCGGGGAGCAGCCCCACGTGCGAGACAATAAATAAGAAATATTGCATTTTCTATCGGCCTGTTCGGGAGTCAGTCTGGAATGTCGTGGGCCAGAGAGGCCCTGGCCAGGCCCGGATCCTGAGGGGCCCAGATCCAAGGGGAGCCCAGCTAGGCCCGGCTCTTGGGGGGCCCAGCTAGGCCTGGATCCTGAGGGGCCCAAATCCAAGGGAGGCCTGGCTAGGCCCGGCTCTTGGGGGGCCCAAATCCAAGGGGGGCCTGGCTAGGCCCAGCTCTTGGGGAGCCAAGTTAGGCCCAGATCTTGGGGGGCCCAGATCCAAGGGGGGCCCAGCTAGGCCCGGCTCTCGGTGGGCCCAGCTAGGCCCAGATCCTGAGGGGCCCAAATCCAAGGGGAGTCCAGCTAGGCCCGGCTCTCGGGGGCCCCAAATCCAAGGGAGGCCTGGCTAGGCCCAGATCCAAGGGGGGCCCAGCAAGGCCCAGCTCTCGGTGGTGGGCCCAGATCCAAGGGAGGCCTGGCTAGGCCCGGCTCTCGGGGGGCCCAGCTAGGCCCGGATCCAAGGAGAGGCCCCAAATCCAAGGGGAGCCCAGCTAGGCCCGGCTTTTGGTGGGCCCAAATCCAAGGGGGGGCCTGGCTAGGCCCAGTTCCAGGGTGGGCCCAGCTCCTGAGGGGAGCCCAGCCAGGCCCAGGTGCCAGGCCTGCCTAGGCAGGCAGAGCCTCGAGCTCTTTGGGTTTCAGCAGTTTCTTGGCGGCGATGATGGTGTTTTTCATCAGCATGGCCACGGTCATGGGCCCCACACCGCCGGGCACCGGGGTGATGTAACTCGCCTTCTTCCTCACCCCTGAGGGGAAAAGCTCGGCTTAAAGGCCAGGCAAGGATTCCCAGCCTAAAGCCACGCAGGTTCTGTCAGGATTAACACTTTAGGATGGGCTGCAGGTGGTTTTTTTTGTGTGGGCCAGGGGGGCACGGCCCGATGTGTCTGGTTAAAGGAGCTTAACTGCAAAGGCAAGGTGGGGAAAAGCGCCAAGCCAGGCCTGGAAGCACAGGGGTCCAAAACAGCAAAAAAGACAGGCCTAAAAGCACAAAAATCAAAGCCTTAAAGTGTCAAAAAGCCAGGCATTGGAGCCTCAGAAAGTCAGGCCTGGGAGCCGCAGAAAGCCGGGCCTAAAAGCACCAAAAAACTGGGATTAAAAGCACCAAAAAGCTGGGATTAAAAGCACCAAGGCCCAAAAGCATCAAAAAGCCAGGCCCAAAAGCACCAAGGCCTAAAAGCACCAAAAAGCCGGGCCTAAAAGCACCAAAAAGCCAGGATTAAAAGCACCAAGTGCTAAAAGCACCAAAAAGCTGGGCCCAAAAGCGCCAAGGGCTAAAAGCACCACAAAGCCGGGCCCAAAAGCACCAAAAAGCCGGGATTAAAAGCACCAAGGCCCAAAAGCATCAAAAAGCCAGGCCCAAAAGCACCAAGGCCTAAAAGCACCAAAAAGCTGGGCCTAAAAGCACCAAAAAGCCGGGCCTAAAAGCACCAAAAAGCCAGGATTAAAAGCACCAAGTGCTAAAAGCACCAAAAAGCTGGGCCCAAAAGCGCCAAGGGCTAAAAGCACCACAAAACCGGGATTAAAAGCACCAAAAAGCCGGGCCTAAAAGCACCAAAAAACCGGGATTAAAAGCACCAAGGCCTCAAAGCTGATTTGCAGCCCAGAAATGTCAAACCCCAGGCCAGAGGCAGAGGAAAAGGCTCAGAGCAGAGGCCCAGGAGGCTCCTCTGGACCATCCCCACAGAACATCCCAGGACACGGATTCACCCCGAGCTCGGTGACACCAGCCAGGCTTTGTCCCCCCCCATCCTCAGCGCCCAAAAAAGCTGCTCCAGAGCCTCTCCTCACCTTCAAAATCCACGTCCCCCACCAGCCTGGGCTTGGCGGTGACGGGATCCTGCACCCTGGTGATGCCCACGTCGATCACGGCGGCGCCTTCCTTGATCATGTCGGCCGTGATCAGGTTGGGGATGCCTGAAAAACAAAAATACACAAAAAAACACAAACCTCAGAGGTGTTTGACATCCCCTGATCCCACTCACCCCACCTTCCCAGGATGTTCCAACCCTCCTGGGCCTCCCTGCCTCCCAAAATAACCGGATTCAAGAATTTTAAGGGATTATTTTTAAGAAAAAAAACACCAAATCCCCCCACAGCGGCACAACTGGTGTTCAGCTCGGATATCTCCACTGGAAGAGGGGAAATTTAGGTTGGATTTCTGGGAGGAATCTCTGCCTGGGAGGGTGGGAGGCCCTGGGAAGAGGAGTTCCATCCCTGGAAGTGTCCAAGGGCTGGAACAGGATGATCTTTAAGCCCAAAATTCCGTGATTTCGTGTTCCCTGATAATCTCTCAGCGCAGAACAGGAATCCTCAGGGAGTTCTGGCAGAGAGCCAGGAGCACAACCCCTGGAAATCTTTCCCTTATTTCAGCTCTGTGGCTTCTTATTTCACATTTTCCAGCCCTCCCCAGGCTGGAGGAGCTGGGGCAGTGCCCAAAGCCAGCCCAGCCCAGCTGGGCACGGCTCTGGCTGTGCCAGGGAGGGCCACCAGAAACCTCCTGGGGCTATCCCAGCCTGCCAGGGTGGGGTGAGTGTCTGCTTCTGCCAGATATCGGGGGGGGATCCACCCCCAGCCCGGCTTTATCGCCGTCACTGGATCTCCCTCTGCTCCCCCACCACTCCTCAGCTTTCCAGAACTTTCCAGAACTTTCCCTCCATTCCCCATTTCCAGCTGGGACAGGGGGGTTTGGGCTGGGTTTTGGGAAAGGTTCAACCCCACCCCCCGAGGGAATTTGGGGTGTCCCTGCAGGGTCCCCAGTGATAATTTGGGGTGTCCCTGCAGGGTCCCCAGTGATAATTTGGGGTGTCCCTGCAGGACCAGGGGCTGGATCCACGATCCTGGTGCTCCCTGCCAGGTTTTGTTTCCCATTCCAGAGGCAGAACCCCAAACTGGGAACTTTTTGGCTCAACCCCAGCTCCAAGAGTCCCCCACGCTCAGCCCCGAGAGCCCCCCAGGACATTCCATGGCCAGGATTCCCGGCAGGAACACCCCCAGGCCTGCTGAGGCCTCCTCACCTGCAGCTGCCACCACGATGTCGGCGCGGATCGTGTGCTGCTTCAGCTGCTCCTTGGGCGTGTAGCGGTGCGAGATCGTCACCGTGGCGTCCCCTGCCGCGACAAAGGGGCAGGAATTCACACACGGCACCCAAAACCGGCCACTCCTCTGCGTCCTCACCTCCCAGACCACCCCTGTGCTCCTCAGGAAGTTCAGGGTGAGCCCCAGGATCAGCCCGTGGAGGGATCTGGGGTGGGACAGGACAGGGAGCTGCCAAAAGAGGCTCAAGGGGATCTTCTGGCTCTCCACAACTCCGTGGTGACAGGAGGGGACAGCCAGGGCAGGGTCAGGATGAGACAAAACAGCCTCCAGCTGTGCCAGGGGAGGTTTAGGCTGGATATCAGGAAAAAATTCATCATGGGAAAGTTGTAAAGTATTGGAAGAAGCCACCCAGGGCAAGGGGGGGAGGCCGCACTCCTGGAAGTGTTCACACGTGGATGTGGGTTGGTGACCACGGCTGCATTTCATGACCTTGCAGACCTTGTCCAACCCTGCCAATCGCGTGATTCTAAGATCAGCTCGAGGATTATCCCACCCTGGGCCAGATCTCTGACCAGGGAACTGCTGGGAGTGCTTTAGGAGGCTGAAGAGTGGTGAGGGTCCTTCCCCGAGGCCACCCCGCTCCTACCTCCAGGCCGCTCGTGGCTGCCGTCGGTGTGGAGCAGCATCGCGATCGGCATCCCCACGTTCTTGGACCTGCCCGCCACCACCACGTTCCTGCCCAGCGTCGGGATTCCTGCAGGGGACAAAGCACACACTCACAGGCTGTCCTGAGCCGGGAGGGACCCGCAGGGATCACTGATCCAACCCTGGGCCCTGCGCGGACACCCCAAAATCCCAACGGGCATTTTTGCTGCTGCGGCAGCTCCCGTTCCCTGGGAATCCTTCCACCGGAGCTGGAATTCCCAGGAATTGCCACAGCAGCTCCCACCTGTCCTCTGGATGATCTCCCAGACACCCCAGGGCGTGGCGGGCAGCATGGAGTCCTGGTCCAGGCACATTCGGCCCACGTTGATCACGTGGAAGCCGTCCACGTCCTTGTGCGGGCTCACGGCGTTGCAGAGCCTGCGCTCGTCGATGTGCTCTGCGGAGGGCAGCGGGCTCTCAGGGACAGCCCAGCGCCCAGCTGGGCTCTGCAGCCCTGAGCCCCAGCTGCAGCGGGGACACAGGGGCCTGGGATGGAGCTCTGAGCCCAAACGGGAGCTGGAATTGTGACCCCAAACGGGAGCTCTGACCCCAAACGGGAGCTCTGACCCCAAACAGGAGCCCTGACCCCAAACAGGAGCTGGAATTGTGACCCCAAACGGGAGCTCTGACCCCAAACGGGAGCCCTGACCCCAAACGGGAGCTCTGACCCCAAACGGGAGCTCTGAGCCCAAACGGGAGCTGGAATTGTGACCCCGAACTGGAATTGTGACCCCAAACTGGAATTGTGACCCCAAACTGGAGCTCTGGCTCCAGGTCCTGAGCTACAATTGCAACCTTGAGCTGGAATTACAATCCCAAGCCCTGAGCTCTGATCCCAAGCCCTGAGCTCTGATCCCAAGCCCTGAGCCCTGATCCCAAGCCCTGAGCTCTGATCCCAAGCCCTGAGCTCTGATCCCAAGCCCTGAGCCCTGATCCCAAACCCTGAGCTGGAACTGTGACCCCAAGCTGGAGCTCTGACCTTGAACCCTGAGCTGGAATTGCAACCCCAGCCTGGAGCTCTGCCCTTGAGCTGCAATTCTGCCCCTGAAGCTCCCCAGCACTCCCAGTTCCAGGCTGCCAGCTCCCAGCACAGGCACTGGGAGCACTGGGAGCACTGAGGGGATTTTCAGGCAGCCCCAAGGCCACACGCAGCCCGAGCTCCCAGCCTGGGAGCCCCACACAGGAATAGATTCCGCGAGAGAACCGAACCCCTGCGGGCAGCTGCTGCTGAGGGGGAGGATCAGGGCAGGATTCCTTCCCCGTGCTGCCCCGACCCTTGGAATCTTTCTGGGAATGCAGGAGGGGGGAGCTGAGCTGCTCACCAGGCAGGGGAAGCTGCACCAGCAGCCCGTCCACGGCTGAGTCGTTGTTGAGTTTGCTGATCAACTCCAGCAGCTCCTCCTCGCTGATGGAGGCTGGCCTGAGGATGGTCTCGCTGCTGATCCCTGCAATCACCAAATCCATGGGTCAGCGAGGCACAAAAGAGAGATTTTTCCAAGTTCTGTGGATTCAAACTGCCCCTGTTTTGCTGCCTGGATAAATCTGGGAGGTGCACGCAAGGATGCTCAGGCTGGGAATTTGGGGTGTCCCTGCAGGGTCCCCAGTGATAATTTGGGGTGTCCCTGCAGGGTCCCCAGTGATAACTTGGGGTGTCTGTGCAGGGTCCCAGGGTGGGAATTTGGGGTGTCTGTGCAGGACCAGGGCTGGGGAGACCTTCCCAAGTCTTGGGATTTGTTGTTGAGGACGATTATAAAGGGCTGGTGGCCTGGGAAATGGTGTTTGGGACCCTCCCAGAGCAAAGGCTGCTACCATGAAAATAAAACCTCACGGCCTGAGAGGCCTCTGGACACAGCTAAAAGGGATGTTTGCCTAAAAATCCCAGCTCCAAAAGCTGCTCCAGATGTTCAGGACCCAGGTTAAACGACACTGCTGTTCCTGACCCCGAGCAGCACCTTGACTGCAGGATGGGAAGGAGTCAGAGGGCAGCGAGGTGGCTGAATAGGGGCAAAGGAAGCCAAAAATCCCCTCCTGTGCATTTTATGGCTCTGGGAAAGCTGGAAAAACCCCAATGCCAGAGCTTGAGCTGCCCTGAAGGACCCAAGGGATCACATTTAACCACACCCCGCTACAACCGGGCAGCCACGAGAGCTCAAATTCTGGGTGAAGGCAAAAACCCAACAGGCAGCTGCATCCCAAAAAGCTTCCAGCATCGAGGAGCCCCAACCAAAGGGCGCTTTCTGGGGAAGGAAAGCTCTCACTTACCCACATCAGCCGCTGCTTTGGTTTTGTTGAGGACATAGGAGTGGCTGGCCGGGTTCTCCCCCACCAGCACCACGCTCAGGTGAGGCCTCCTGTTCCCCGCAGCCACCCACTGCTGCACCTCGTGCCGCGCTTCCTGCCGGATCTGCCGCGCCAGCTTCCTCCCCGAGATCACCACGGCGTCCTCCCTGCAGCGGGGAAGGGTCACCAGAGCCTCGGGGCCACCAGCTGCCAGCCCCAGGCAGTTTGGAGCAGGAAAGCCAGGGGGAAAAGGCTCCATCCCTTGTGTTTTGTTAGGGTTTTTGGCACTTTTGTGCTCTGTCACATCCAGCAGCACGTTTTAGGCTTGGTTACAGCATCAAAGCTGGGAACGAATGAGGCAGAATCAGAATATCCAGAGCTGCAAGGGACCCACTAGGATCACTGATCCAAGTCCTGGCTCCCAAAATCCTGCCCTGGGAGCGCTGTCCAAACATTCCCTGAGCTCCAGCAGCCTCCGTGCCCCTTCCCTGGGGACTGCTCCAAAACTCACCGGGACCTTCCCCTGACACCCGGCTGCCCTGGGCTCCCAGGGAGAGTGAGAAGCACCAGAAGCTCCCAAAGGGGGACAAAGAGTGAGCTCAGAACAGTTTGGAGCAGGGTGGGATGCTCGGGGGGTGTCTGTCCCTGTCACCCCAAGGAATGTTCTGGGGTCCCTGTCCCGCTCATACCAAGGAATAATCAAAGGAGGGGATGCTCTCCTTCCTTCTCACTCAGGGGATCTCTGTCCCTCTCACCCTGAGGGTGATGGGGTCTCTGTCCCTCTCACCCTGAGGGTGATGGGGTCTCTGTCCCTCTCACCCTGAAGAGGATGGAGTGTCTGTCCCTCTCACCCTGAGGGGTGATGGGGTCTCTGTCCCTCTCACCCTGAAGAGGATAGAGTGTCTGTCCCTCTCACCCTGAGGGTGATGGGGTCTCTGTCCCTCTCACCTTGAGGGTGATGTGGTCTGTCCCTCTCACCCTGAGGGTGATGGGGTCTCTGTCCCTCTCACCTTGAGGGTGATGTGGTCTGTCCCTCTCACCCTGAGGGTGATGGGGTCTCTGTCCCTCTCACCCTGAGGGTGATGGGGTCTCTGTCCCTCTCACCCTGGGGATGAGGGGGTCTCTGTCCCTCTCACCCTGAGGGTGATGGGGTCTCTGTCCCTCTCACCCTGGGGATGAGGGGGTCTCTGTCCCTCTCACCCTGAGGGATAATGGGGTGTCTCGGTCCCCCCGGGGCAGCCCCGCACTCCCACGCAAGGCGGCCGCGGGATTTCATCAGCCTGCAGCGCCCAGCGCGGCCTCTGGGGGCCCGCCCGCCCTCACCGCCACCTCCGGGACCCAACGGGCCGCGACCCCGGCCCGGGGGGCGCCCGAACCGGGCCGGGCCTCTCCCCACACAGCCCTCAGCGCTCCGGGACCGTGCGGAGCGCGGTGGGCGCTGCTCCCGCTTCCCTCCCAAGCACCCCCACACACCCCCGCGGTGTCCCCGGCCGTACCGGGCGGCGCTGAGCTGCAGGCGGCGGGCGCGGGGCTCCAGCGCGGCTCGGCTGAGGGCGCGGAGGGGCCGGAGCGCGGCGGCCATGGCGAGGCTGGGCCTCACAGGCGGCGGGAGCGGCGCTGAGGGGAGCGAGGCTCCCGCCTTTATGGAGCCCCTAAGCCCCGCCCGCCCTCCAGCGATAACCAATGGGGTTCAGTGCCAAAAAATGGTTTATTCAGGTTTTTACCTTCCCAAAACGGGATAAAAAACAAAAACATAAACGCCATAAGGTTGGATATTTTGGGTAACTGAAGTCATTTCCACAGCTGCCGCAATGGGCAGAGTGCAGGGGGCTGAGGGGCTGGACAGGACACCAAAGGTGCTCTGGGCTGACCCCCAGCTCCGGGGGGATTCTGAAGCCCTCAGCCCCGCTCAGGTGAGACCGCACCTGGAGGATGTGGAGCTGCTGGGGAGAGCCCAGAGGAACTGGAGACCCTCTGGAGCCGGGCTGGGAGAGCTGGGAATGTTCCCCTGGAGAAGGGAAAGGATCCAGGGAGAGCTCAGAGCCCCTTGCAGGGCCTGAAGGGGCTCCAGGAGAGCTGGGAATGTTCCCCTGGAGAAGGGGAAGGATCCAGGGAGAGCTCAGAGCCCCTTGCAGGGCCTGAAGGGGCTCCAGGAGAGCTGCGGGGGGGAACGGGGAGCACCTAGAGCTGCTCCCAAATCCTGGATTTACCGCGGCCCCTCTCCCGCCCCGCCCCGAGCCCCGCCCTTCATTGACCCCTCAGACTCTCGACCAATCAGATCGCTCGGTCTCGCTGTGACCCCGCCCTCCATTGTTTCATCACAATGCGAAATTATCTTAGTCCCGCCCATCATTGCTGTCCCGCGGCTCCCATTGGCTGTCGCCGAGTGGGCGGGGCTCAGCCGGACTATAAAGAGCGGCGGCGGGCGCGACGGCTCCGACCGGTCCTGGGACAGCGGGGGAAGCGAAGCGGAGCCCAAGGGGAGCGGGGGAGCCCCAGCACCGCCCCCGAGCCCCGGCACCGCC
>NW_005087702.1:290147-312155 GCF_000331425.1 Pseudopodoces humilis
GGATGGCACTGGGATACACTGGGATGCACTGGGATACACTGGGATGGCACTGGGATACACTGGGATACACTGGGATACACTGGGATACACTGGGATACACTGGGATGGCACTAGGGTGGCACTGGGATACACTGGGATACACTGGGATACACTGGGATGGCACTGGGATACACTGGGATGGCACTGGGATACACTGGGATGCACTGGGATACACTGGGATGGCACTGGGATACACTGGGATGCACTGGGATACACTGGGATGGCACTGGGATACACTGGGATGGCACCGGGGGGACACCGGGCTGTGCCACCCCACCTGTGCCATGAGCCCGCCCTGCACCGCCACGTCCTGCTCGAAGTCCTCGTCCACATCCAGCACCAGGATGGGCGCTCTCCGCGCACCCTCAAAGTGAATCCTGCGGGAGGGAGGCAGGGAGGGATGAGACCCCTCCCCAAATAAATAACCACCCCCAAAAAAGCACCCCCAAAGCAGGGGGGGCACCCCAAAGCCGGGCTGGCGCTCACTCCGTGCTCCTGTCCACCAGCCAGCGCTGGTGCTGCCCGTGGAGCTGCTGCAGGTAGCTCAGCTGGATCCCGCCCTCCTCGCTCCTCGCCCTGCGCCGCAGCCGCTCCAGGCACGTCTGGGGGACAACGGGAGGAGAACGGGACGCAGGAAAATGAGGGGTGGGCGGCACGGAAAGCACAAACCCAGGAGATGCCGCAGCCCCTTCTCCCCGAAACCCGCCCCGGAACACACGGCAGAACTCCCCCCGGCATTGCCACGGGAGGAGAAGCACACCCTGCTCCTCCAGGGCGGCGATTTGTGGCGAAACACCAAAAATTTCGGCAACACCGCCGGGATCCAGGGGCACCTGGAGGCCTCCTGCACCCACCTGGGGGCTGGCCTGCAGGTAGAGGAAGCCGTGGAGGGCGGCGCGGGGCCCCAGGTGCCGCAGCAGAAAGTCGTGCCAGTCCTGGTAAATGGCCCATTCCAGGGGCTGCAGGTGCCCGGCCTCAAAGAGGTTCTTGGCAAAAACGTACCTGGGGAGGGATGCACAGAGGGGACCCGGCAGCTCTGTCACCCCTCGCCCAGCTGGCTTCACAGATATTTCTTTTTTTGGCTTTTTTTTTGCACTGGCGAGGAGCTGCGGGTGGTTAAATTAAGGCGAAAATCCCAGATTCGAGCCTGGCATCACCCCAAGGGCTTCACGGACACAGCTGAGGATGGGGCAGCCCCCAAACGACCCCAAAATCCCATTCCTGCAATTCAGCATCGCTCTGGGGCATCACCGGGGACAGAGGCTCTGCTCACCCCCAGGAGCCAACACCACAAACGCAGCTCCCAGTCCCGTGCAACCCCTCGGCCCCTCTTTTCGGGGTGCTGGGTACCTGTCACTGAACACAGAGCGCTCAAAGACCCTCACGGGGTGGGGGGTCTCGGGGGGCTCCTGCTCCGGCGGCTCCAGCATCGCCTTCAGCCGGCTGATGCAGGAGAAGGTCTGGAAGGTGTAGGACCAGCGGGCCGGCTCCTGGTACATCATCCTCAGCAGGTTGGCGGAGCCCACGGCCGCCTGCGGGGGCACGGAGGGGGATCAGGGGGTCCCGGGGGGCTCTGCTGGGGCCGGGGTGGGCCGGAATCGCCGTTACCTGAGCGGTGCCGGCGGCCGGCACCTTCCGCCACTGTGCCACCGGCTCGGGCACCAGGTGCCACCCCGGGAAGGTGGCACCCAGCAGCCTCAGGAAGGTCGATTTCCCCACGGCTGCGGAGGGAGAGCGGGGTGAGCCGGGGTGTCCCCCAGGACTTTGGGAGTGTGGGGTGTCCCCCCGACCAAACCCCACAAACACGGGCTGAGCCTGGCTGTGGCTACCGGGGGAGCTCGGGGGGGTCCCCGCTCCTGGGTGACCCCAATCCAAGCCCCGGGAGCGCGGGGTGAGCCCGGGTGTCCCTTTGTGTCCCCCCCTCCCAACTCCATGTCGCTTTGGCGCCATCACGGCAGCGCTAATTAAGATAATCACAGGAATTAAGTCGCAGCCCGGCATGCTCCAGCCTGCGCCGCCCCCCTTTTCCATCGCACCCCAAATCCTCCCGCTCCCCCCCCGGGTCCCCCCGGTACCGATGTTCCCCTCCAGGGCCAGGCTCAGGGTGGCCCCGCACCGCCCCATCCCGCCACCGCTTCCGCCTTCCCGCGTCACATGCTAATGACATGCTAATCAGCAGCGCGCGCCACCGCCCCGTGACGTCAAGGCGCGGGAAGTGGGCGGGGGGAGAAGGCGGGGGGGGGCGGAAACAGCGGGGGGGGGGAACGGAACGCGGGGGGGGTGTTGGGGGCGATATGGTAATTTATGCAAATGAGACGCTGTCCACAGCACGTCCGGGCAATGCGGGGGGCGGGGGCGAGAGGGTGGGGCACAAAAAGGGGGGTCGGGGGCATCAAAGTGGGGTTGGGGTCACTGGCATGGGCTCGGGGTGTTGTCATGGGGTTGGGGTGACTGATACAGGCTCGGGGTGTTGTCATGGGGTTGGGGTGACTGATACAGGCTCGGGGTGTTGTCATGGGGTTGGGGGCATCAAGGCCATCAGCAGGACGTGGCCACCAACATGAGGTCAGGGTCCCCCACCACCCCGAGTCCCCCCCAGCCCCTCCCAGCCCCAGATCTCCCAGGAAAGACACCGAGCTTGGAGAAAAGGCTTTTTAATGCGCAGTGGGTGGTGGGGAGGAGCAGCGGGGTCCGAGGAGGAGCGGGACACCCCGGCCTGGGCACGGGGGAGCCCCCACGGGGCGGGGAGGGGGCTTAGAAGCATTTTCGGTGGACGATGGAGGGTCCGGCCTCGTCGTACTCGGGTTTGCTGATCCACATCTGCTGGAAGGTGGAGAGGGACGCCAGGATGGAGCCGCCGATCCACACCGAGTACTTGCGCTCCGGCGGGGCGATGATCTGCGGAGACACGAGCCTGTGGGATCATCCCCCCAAAACCCCACACCGGGAGAGGCCTCGGGGCGCCGGTGGCCACGGTTTGGTCACCCAGCACCTACTTTGATCTTCATGGTGCTGGGCGCCAGCGCGGTGATCTCCTTCTGCATGCGGTCGGCGATGCCGGGGTACATGGTGGTGCCGCCCGACAGGACGTTGTTGGCGTAGAGATCCTTGCGGATGTCGATGTCGCACTTCATGATGGAGTTGTAGGTTGTCTCGTGGATCCCGGCGGACTCCATGCCTGGGGTGGGAGGGGGCTGTCACCTCCCTGCCCCCCAGCCCCTGCCGCCTCAGGGCTCCCCAAAAAAGCACCCGTGGGTCTGTGCCAGCGTTCGTGGTGCAAAGGGCTTGGGGAGCCCCAAAACGTCTCCGTGGGGCACCCACGGGAGCTGGAAAACGGCCCAGTCCAAAGGGGCTTTGTTTGCCCGCTGCTGGGGATGGGGCAACCGCTCCCAGGGAGAACTGGGGGTGGGCTCAGCGATGGAGGAGGGCTGGAACAGGGTCTGGGGTGTTGGGGGTGTTGGGGGTGTTGGGGTGGGCTCACTAATGAAGGGTCTGGGGGTTTTGGGGTGGGCTCACCAGTGAAGGAGGGCTGGAACAGGGGGTGTTGGGGGTGTTGGGGGTTTTGAGGTGGGCTCAGCGATGAAGGAGGGCTGGAACAGGGGGTGTTGGGGGTGTTGGGGGCATTGGGGTGGGCTCAGCGATGAAGGAGGGCTGGAACAGGGGGTGTTGGGGGTTTTGGGGTGGGCTCACCGATGAAGGAGGGCTGGAACAGGGTCTCGGGGCAGCGGAAGCGCTCGTTGCCGATGGTGATGACCTGCCCGTCGGGCAGCTCGTAGCTCTTCTCCAGCGAGGAGGAGGAGGCGGCCGTGGCCATCTCCTGCTCGAAGTCCAGCGCCACGTAGCACAGCTTCTCCTTGATGTCGCGCACGATTTCCCGCTCGGCTGCGGGACACGGCGGCGGGAGAGGCTCAGCCCGGCGGCACCGCGGCGGCACCGCGGCGTCCCCGGCCCCCCGCCGGCCCCCGCCGCCCCGTACCGGTGGTGACGAAGGAGTAGCCCCTCTCGGTGAGGATCTTCATGAGGTAGTCGGTGAGGTCGCGGCCGGCCAGGTCCAGGCGCATGATGGCGTGGGGCAGCGCGTAGCCCTCGTAGATGGGCACGTTGTGGGTGACGCCGTCCCCGGAGTCCAGGACGATGCCTGGGACAGGGGGAAGGTGAGAGGGGACACTCGGGGCTGCCTCGGTCCCCGTCGCGGGCGGTCCCCGACTCACCGGTGGTGCGGCCGGAGGCGTAGAGGGACAGCACGGCTTGGATGGCCACGTACATGGCGGGGACGTTGAAGGTTTCGAACATGATCTGGGAGGGGAAAGGAGAGGGGCAGCGGGTGAGGGACGGGCACGGGGGTCACCAGCACGGCTCGCCCCAACCCCTGGGGCTGCTGGAAAACCACGTGGAAAAGCACGGGGATCGCTGCGGCGCACGAAGGATGGTGTCACACGCGGGCAGCGGTGGCACCGAGGAGGAGGACGGGGACCGCTGAACGCTCTGGGAAACGCGTGGGGCAACGATGGCACAGAAACGTGAGTGACCGCGGTGCGCGGAACGGGGAACGCGCGGCGGGGAAAATCCTGCGGATCCACGCGCGGCGACTTCCCACCGGGATCTCTGCACCCCACAAAACCCCCAAATCCCCCAGCCCTCCCCGCGGTTTTGGAGGGTCCAGCCCCACCCGCGGGGCTCCTGCGGTGCCGTACCTGGGTCATCTTCTCCCGGTTGGCCTTGGGGTTGAGGGGTGCCTCGGTGAGCAGCGTCGGGTGCTCCTCGGGGGCCACGCGCAGCTCGTTGTAGAAGGAGTGGTGCCAGATCTAAGGCGGGCAAGGAACCGGGGGGGGGTCTCACCCCAAAGCCAAGGCAGGGCTGGCAGGGCCCGCTGCCCACCCCGGGGGGGTCTCACCTTCTCCATGTCATCCCAGTTGGTGATGATGCCGTGCTCGATGGGGTACTTGAGCGTGAGGATGCCCCTCTTGCTCTGCGCCTCGTCGCCCACGTAGCTGTCCTTCTGCCCCATGCCCACCATGACACCCTAGCGCCGGCGACAGAGCCTCGTTAGCCGCGTCCCGGTGATGAGAGCGGGGCGGGGGCCACCCCCGGGTACCCACCTGGTGCCGGGGCCGCCCCACGATGGAGGGGAACACGGCACGAGGGGCATCGTCGCCGGCAAAGCCGGCCTTGCAGAGGCCGGAGCCGTTGTCGCACACCAGGGCGGTGGTTTCCTCCTCGCACATGCTGGGGCCGGCGGCGCTCGGTGCTCGGGGGGACCTGGGGGAAGCTGCCGAGGGGGGGAGAGCGGCGTTAGGGAGCGGGAGGGGACGGGGTTTGTCCGGATTTGGGCTGGGAAGCGCTGGAATCCTCGGGGATGCGCGGCCCCGTAAAATCCTCTGAGGGCCGGGGATGGTGTGAGCCCGGCGTGGTGGTGATGCTCGTTCCCCTGTGGGTGCTGCTCCTCCATCCTCCTCCAGCCGGTGGCCAAAAGCGGTGCCAAAGCCTCCTGCCCGCGCTCCCCGGGGAGCTGCGGTGCTGCCGTGCCCGGCTGGTGCCCCCCAAAAGCGGGCAGGGGGGTGCCAGGTGATCCCATCCGCTTCTGTCTCGCATCCACTCCCAAAAAACGGGGGGGAAAAAATTGCCGGGGGATGCCCCCTGTGCCAGAGGGCGAGCTCCTGAATCCGGAGGGAAACAGGCAAAACCTCGCAGGAGCCCAAAAAGCAAATAAAAACCTCAAATCACAGAGATTTCTGCAAGAGCACAACCTGCTCTGGCCTCAGCCCAGCTCTCGTCACCTCCAGCGAGGTCACGCCGAGGTTGGCACCCCCAAACCCAGCTGGGGCCACCCCATCAACGCTGGGGAACCCCAAAAACCCCGCCCGGGGTGTTTTTCCTGTTCTCCGAGGAGGAAGAGAAGCAGGGCTGGGCAGGGCAGTACTCACCAGAGAGGCGAGAGCTCCTTTCCTCTGGGACCGAGCCCCGATGTGCCGTGGGTATAAATACCAGCGAGCCCGAGGAACCTCAGAGGCGGATCCTCTCTAAACAAAGACCCTAAATAGGCTCAGTGATGGTGTGTTGGCCATATGGCCATATAAGGTGTTTTATTTCATTAAATTGACCTTGGGCTGGTGGTAGGAGCCGGCACGGTTAATTATTGTAGGAAAATGTATGGCAGGGATGCTCGGGAGCAACAGTTGTCTGTTCCTTTTATGCTCCGATAAACAAGGGAGACGCGAGTCCTTATAAGCGACAGGATGGGAAAAACCAGGTGGAAGCGACTCCTGGGGAGCCCGTGGAGAAATCCCATCGCGGGATGTTGGGGTTCTGCCCTGGGGACACCCCGGGATGCGGGTTTGGTGTGGCTGAGCCGCTGGAGACGCGCGGGGTTGGTGCATCGCCTCCTCCCGGCCTCGCTTTCCCCCTGCATCCCTGGAATCCGGCACTTCTGGGATGCCTCCCCTGTGGTTTTCTCTCTCTCTCTCTCTCTCCGCCCCCATTTTTGGGTTTTTGGTATCCCAAAGCCCCTCGTGCCCCAAATCCTCGGTCTGAGCCGGGTCAGGGGTTGTGGGGTCCAAATCCCCACCCCACGCCGAGGGTGAGCCTGGTTCCGATCCCTCCTGGGCGGATTTTGGAGGTGGGATGAGCTCAGACCCCCCAAGGGACAGGGTGGGCGCTGTCCCCGAGCCCCCCGGGGCCACCCCCGGCCCTGAGGCCGAGCCTCGGCAGCGGCAGCGGGGCCGCAGAGGCCGCTGGCCCCGGCAGAGCCCAAGCAGCAGCTCCCAAACTCCCGGCTGCCTTTTTAAGGACAACGGGCCCCGGCCAGGGAGACTCCCGGGGGAGGCAGCAGAGGTGTCCCGGAGTCACCCCCGGAGCTAGGGGGGCTGGAGGGAAACTGAGGCACGGGGGGGCCCAGGCCGATCCCGAGCTGTGCCCGGGGCAGGGACAGCCGGGCACTGGAGCAGTGACAAGGAGCTGCCACCAGCACAGGGGACCCAAAGGCGACGGTGTCCCCTGTGGCTCCAGAGAGGGGATGGGCTCTGTGCTGTCACCCCCAGAGGACAGGGACACGGGGGTCCCCAGCACTGCCAGGTCACAGCTCCAGTGTCCCCAGGGCTGGCTCTGTCCCATCTGGGCAGGACAGGGACACGGGTGTCCCCAGCACTGCCAGGTCACAGCTCCAGTGTCCCCAGGGCTGGCTCTGTCCCATCTGGGCAGGACAGGGACACGGGTGTCCCCAGCACTGCCAGGTCACAGCTCCAGTGTCCCCAGGGCTGGCTCTGTCCCATCTGGGCAGGACAGGGACACGGGTGTCCCCAGCACTGCCAGGTCACAGCTCCAGTGTCCCCAGGGCTGGCTCTGTCCCATCTGGGCAGGACAGGGACACGGGTGTCCCCAGCACCACCAGGTCACAGCTCCAGTGTCCCCCAGCGCTGGCTCTTCCAGGCCGTTCCCTTTCCCTGTCAAACATCTCACAGGGGCTGGATTTGTCCCCTGGCCCTGCGCTCCGTGTCCCCCTCCCAGCCCGGCCCGGCTGTGTCCCTGCCAAACCCATGAGGTCACCGAGGGGAAAGGCTGCCATATATGACATAAATCCCTTTACGACAAATCCTTCCCCAAAGCCAGCAGAGCGGGGTGGGAAAAGGGGCTCGATGGAGGGAGCACTGCTGTGCCAGGAACGGCAGGGAGCCGGGGGCAGGATCCCAGCCCGGCCCATCCAGGGGGACATCCCCAAACCCCAGAGCCATCCCTGAGCCCAGAACCCGCTGCCAGCTCCGGGACTCCACGGCTGCGGGACCCCGGGCAGGGCTGGAGCGGCAGCGGGAGCCCACGCAGAGCCTAAAAAGGAAAGGTTTGGCCCCCGCAGCCAATCCAGCCCGGGGATGCTCGCAGGAACGCCAGGCATCCCACGGCACAGGCGAGGCCGCAGCGGCGTGGGACGGGGAGGGGGCGAGCCCCGCTCGGCGCTGCCAAACTCCCCGCGCCCCCAGCACCTCCCTGGGAGGGAATGGTCACGCCTGGAACCTCTGGGGAGGCTGCTGAGGATGGGCAAAGCCGTGAAATGAGGGATTTGGATCCGTTCAGTTTGCTGAGGTGGAGATAAGTGTTGCTCCCTGCCTGTGGGAGCCCCCCCAAAACACACGACCCGCGTTGTCACAGCCAATAAATCATCGCTGCCGAGGGTAGTTTGTGTTTGGGGTTCGGCTCCTCCCAGATCCAACCTGATTTTGGGTGATTTTAAGGGGTCACAGGGTTGTCACAGCCAATAAATCATCGCTGCCGAGGGTAGTTTGTGTTTGGGGTTCGGCTCCTCCCAGATCCAACCTGATTTTGGGTGATTTTAAGGGGTCACAGGGTTGTCACAGCCAATAAATCATCGCTGCCGAGTGTAGTTTGTGTTTGGGGTTCAGCTCCTCCCAGATCCAACCTGATTTTGGGTGATTTTAAGGTGTGACAGGCACATCTGGCACAGGGTGGGTTCGTGGGATGCAGTGCCAGGATGCTGATGTTCGCTGACACACAAAGAGGACTTGGGGTGGAAAAATGGGGTGAAAAAGCTGCCAGGTGGGGCCTGACCCGAGGAACTCCCTGCTCCAAGGATCCTGGAAACCTCCCTGGGAAGGTTTATCGGCCACTGGGACGACACAAAAGTGGTGATGAGCCAGCAGCTCCTCTCCTGGAGCCAGCTCCCACCTGAGACCTGCGGGGATGAGGAGCTGGGATGGATCCCTTGGGATATTCCCCAGGGATGAGGAGCTGGGATGGATCCCTTGGGATATTCCCCAGGGATGAGGAGCTGGGATGATTCCCTTGGGATATTCCCCAGGGATGAGGAGCTGGGATAGATCCCTTGGGATATTCCCCGAGATTTGAAGGAGTTGCTGCTTTGGGAGATGTGATTTCCCACTCTGTGTCCCCTCGGGGTGGGGAGCTGCGGGATGAACATGGAAACCGCACCCCCCCCACTCCCCAGCATGGCTTAAATTAATTAATCCAGGCTGAAAACGAGTTCCCAGAGATGCCCCACAGGCTCCTCACTCCCCGGGGCCAGCCTGTTCCCAAAAGGAACTCTGGAAAAAAGCCGGGAGCAGCACTTGTCACGCAGGGGCTGCTGCAGACACGACAACCCCCAAAGAAACGGATCCCACCCCGCGCCAGACCCCACCCCACGGGGAGAGCTCCGAGAAAACCAGCGGCACAGGAGGCCCAGCCCGGATAATCCCATCCATGTGTGCCCAAAGGAAAGCCTCGGGGAGCTGCCTGGACAAGCACACGGCACGAGGAGAGCAGGCAGCTCCGGCCCCTTCCCCTCCCCATGTGCCCACCAGCCCATCCTGCGGTGCCACGTGGGGCTGTGGAGCCCTCCCGAGCCTCGGCACAGCTGCTTTCCACCTTGGAATTCTGCTGCTTCCCTCCCTCCAGGGCTGGGGGCTCGGTCTGGAGGGTGGGGAAGGAAAAAATCTCGGCTTGGCACCCGACTAAAGCACCTCGAGGAGGGTCCTGCACCGCAGCGACGTCACGGAGCGCTCGCGTCGGGCGAGGACGGGCTTCCCGCAGCTCTGGGATGTGCAATCGGGGATCTGGGAGCGTGGAAGTGCTGGAAATCCCATCTTGGAGTGGGATGGAAGAGGTAAAAGCTGCTGGAAATCCCATCTTGGAGTGGGATGGAAGTGGCTGAAGCTGCTGGAGTTCCGTCTGGGAATAGTGATGGCAGCCAGGAGAGCGAGTGTGAGCAGGAAAGGGGAGGAAGTGCCCAGACATCCCCTGAACGCTGCTGGCATTCAAAGCAGGGCCACATCCAGGGATCTTCAGCCCTGAAATGCTGAAAGAGGGATCCCAAAGGAGGTTGGGCCCTCTTCCCTCCCCAGGCAGCCCCAGGAGCAGCACTGAGCTGGTGTGGGGGTCAGAGAGGTTTGATTTCAAAGCACAGCAAAGATTTATCTGCTCCTGGGAGCTGAGACCGATCAGCCCGGAACGAGGGACAAAACAGGGCATGGGTCAAACTGGGTGAGTCCCAAAAGCACTTGAAGAGGTTTCCACAGCTCAGGGTCACGGGGAAGCTCCCCAGGAGGCTGTTGGGGCGTGGATTAGAGTTCAACAATTGCTTTTAGTGTTGGTTTCTGTCTCTGTGAGCTGGCAGCTGGCTTCTCCCCACAGCTGGAGCCCCGGCCCCCTCTGCCAGCCCCACAGCAGGCACTGAGGTTCCTGAGGGCAGGGATCTGATTCCACCACGGGGGAGGGAGGGGAGGGATCACTACACCGTAGAAATCATCTGCTACAGGAGAAGAAAACCAATTCCCTAGGCCTAAAGGAGTGTGGGTGGCTTCTGTGAAGGGACAAGGCAAGAGGTTTATCGGAGATCCATCATCACCACGTCTCTCTCCACTATTGACACGTGATTGCAGGTCTGGAAGAGAGGAGAGGAGGGGACAGGGGGTTATTCAGATGTTCCCACAGCTCAGGTGAGTCTCCTCTACCTCCTGACACATCCTGCAGCCAGAGCTTTGCCCTTGGATCCAGTTCCTTGGATCACCCCAACTGCTGGCCCTGCCTGCACAGGCACAAAATCACAAATCCCCCCTCAAACAGCCCTGGGCTGCTGCCTCGCCCTGCTCCTGCAGCCAGGAGCTCTGCATCCCACCTCCAGCAGCTGGAAAAACCTTGGGAGGCTCCTGGGCTGCTGCCTCTCCCTGCTCCTGCAGCCAGGAGCTCTGCATCCCACCTCCAGCAGCTGGAAAAACCTTGGGAAGCTCCTGGGCTGCTGCCTGGCCCTGCTCCTGCAGCCAGGAGCTCTGCATCCCACCTCTGACAGCTGGAAAAACCTTGGGAAGCTCCTGCACCTCCACCCTGGGAGAGCAGCCCCTGCCAGGCTGAGCCTCCTGATTTAATCCAAGTGCAGTGTCCAACACACCAAGTCCCCTCCCCACAGCCCCCACGGAGCTCACCGTGAAGAGAGGGGGGTCTTTGGGGTGTGGGTGGAACCCCTTCTGCCGGCAGGATGAGATCTCCTCCAGGCCGTGCTCCGTCAGCTTGAAAAAGCCTGTCCTGGAGCAGGGGAACAGCAGCTCTGTAGCTGCAGCCTCTGCAGGCCCAGCCACAGCCCCTGGGACACCTTTGGGGCTGGGACTGAGGGACACCCCAGCTCCTCTCCCCAGCTCTGAACCTCCTGCCACATCCCCTGGGGCACTTTTGGGGCTGGGACTGAGGGACACCCCAGCTCCTGAGGAGCTTCTCTACCCACCTCTGAACCTCCTGACAGCCACAGCCCCTGGGGCACCTTTGGGGCTGCTCACCTGGAGCAGAGACTGAGGGACACCCCAGCTCCTCTCCTCACCTCTGAACCTCCTGCCTATCACAGCCTCTGGGGCACTTTTGGGGCTGCTCACCTGGAGCAGAGACTGAGGGACACCCCAGCTCCTGGGGAACTCCTCTCCCCAGCTCTGAACCTCCTGACAGTCACAGCCCTGGGGCACTTTTGGGGCTGCTCACCTGGAGCAGAGACTGAGGGACACCCCAGCTCCTGGGGAACTCCTCTCCCCAGCTCTGAACCTCCTGACACATCCCCTGGGGCACTTTTGGGGCTGCTCACCTGGAGCAGAGATTGAGGGACACCCCAGCTCCTGAGGAACTCCTCTCCCCAGCTCTGAACCTCCTGACACATCCCCTGGGGCACCTTTGGGGCTGCTCACCTGGAGCAGGGACTGAGGGACACCCCAGCTCCTCTCCCCACCTCTGAACCTCCTGCCAGGGGTGGACAAGCCCTGCCAGCCACAGCTCACAGGAGCTGTCCAGTGACACTGTGACATTCCACACCCCCCAGTGCCAGGAATCTTAGAGAGGAAAGGTGTGGCTGACAGCCCAGGCAGAGGGAAGAGCCTCCCCAGCCCTCACTCCTGCAATCCATACTCACTCCTGGTATTTGGGAGAGCACACGATGGCGATGGACTCTGGCAGCATCATCTGGTAGGAGCAGTGGGTGTGCAGGTCCACGCTGGACAGGAAGGCTGTCTGCGTGGGGTGGGTCTGGAACAGGGACACGGGGACAGCGGTTACAGCAGGCTGGGAAAACCCTCCCAGGGGATCCTGTCTGCCAAGGGAATCCTGTGGCAGAGGGCACACAGCTCCTCGCAGGGGACACGCCTGGGGAATTCATGGAATTGTGGAATGCTTTGGGATGGAGGGACCTCAAACCTCATTCAGTGCCGCTGCCCCAGGCTGCTCCAAGCCCTGTCCAAGCTGGCCTTGGACACTTCCAGGGATCCAGGGGCAGCCTGGAATTCCATCCCAGCCCCTCTCCACCCTCACAGGGTAGAGTTCCTTCCATCTAACCTGCCCCTAGCAGTGGGAAGCCATTCCCCCTTGTCCTGTCACCCTCCCTGCTCTTGTCCCAAGTCCCTTCCAGCTCTCTTGTAGCCCCTTTATTTTATTTTTGGACTGTCCTAAAACCCTTTTTTAGGCTCCTCTTTTCCATTTGGAGTTACCTACAAAAGGAGCTCTACGTTCCTGCCACATCCCGTGAGAAATCACACCTTGAAGCCACAACAACGTCCTTGCAGCCCACTGGAGTGCAGCTCCTGGGGCTCAGCACATCCCAGGGACAGCCACAGCATTCCAGGACACCCCATTCCATGGAGGACACCCCATTCCATGGAGGACACCCCAATCCATTGAGGATTATCCCATTCCATGGAGGCTTGTACAACCCCAGACACCTCACCCAGCTCCTGCTGACAGCTCTCGCTCCTTTTGCTGCTTGGGGCTTTTTTTATTCTTGCCAAGGCCAGCAGGAGGCTCAAAGGAATTCCAGAGTGTCCCCAAATGTGCCAGGGCTGTCACTGCAGGGCTGGCCCTGGAGCAGCCACCCTGCACGGACCAGGAGCAGCAGCATTTCCTTGCCCAAGCCCTCAGGCAGCTGCTGCTTTCCAGAGATTACTCAGCTTTGCTTGGCACGGATCCGACTGCCAAAGGCTCCGTGGGGACAGCCAGGGGAGGAGCCTGCAGCTGGCACAGCTCACAGCAGAGCAGCACAGGGACACAGCGTGGGAGATGTGTCCCTCTAGGAAAGGAGCTAGGGGTGCCCCACAGAGCCAGCTTTTAGCTGGAGGAAACAAGAGCTTCATGTCCAAGATCCCACCTCCAGAGAATCCCAGGATGGGCTGGGCTGGGTGGGACCTTGAAGCCCATCCAGTGCCACCCCTGCCATGGCAGGGACAATTTTCCCTGTCCCAGGTGCTCCAAGCCCTGTCCAACCTGGCCTTAAACACTTCCAGGGATCCACAGCTGCTCTGGGCACCTGTGCCAGGGCCTCAGCACCTCACAGGGAAGAGTTCTGTCCTAATAATCTCATCTAAACCTTTCCTCCCTCCCTTTCAAAGGGTTTGACGCTTTAGGAAGGGACCCCAACCTTAACCAGGCCTGGATTTCCCCATCAGAGCAGTGAACGAGACTGTACCAGAGAGAGAAACCCAACCAGAGGCTGCTGCCCATCCCCTGCCACCTCCTCCAGAAAACTTCTCCCCCAGCAGCCCTTCCCCTTGGGGCTGGGAAGTGCCAGGGAAGGAGACTCACATGGATCCAGCCCAGGGTGACGAGGCCATGCTGGTCCTGGATGACAAAGAGCTCCTCCTCGTTCTCCGTGGTGCAGGAGTCGGGGCCTCCCAGCTGCTTGGGGACGATGACGTGGGTGATGGTGAACTCGTTCCTCATCTGCAAGGCAGTGGCAGCACATGGAGGATATCCCACTCCGTGGAGGATATCCCATCCTCAGGCATGAGGGAATTTCCTAAACCTTGGAACAAACCCATGGATGCATCCACCACCCATCTGCAGGTGCAGCTCCAGGTCACTGACAAAGGAGTTGCGGGATTTTCTTCCCGTTTCGTTCTCAGAGGAGCCCTGGACGCCCCCCAAACCCAGCTCCCCACCCTAAAGGGGGTGATGCCTCATCCCTAAACCATCCCCCGTGTCTGGGAGCAGCTGGACTGCAGGAGGTTGCTACATCAAACAACATTTCAAAGCAAACTTCTGGGAGTGGCTCAGGGCAGATGGGCTGGAGCTGCCAATAAAACCGGGGCACGCAAAGTCTGGGGGAGAAGCATCCTGCCGGCCCTGTCTGCGTGAGGGCCACCAGCTGGGACACCCAAAGGACAAGTGCCTGGAGCTGCCAGGAATGTCACCAGGAATGTCACCACTGGAGAGAAGAAGCCGGATGGGAACTCGGGCTGGCACCTCACTCAGGGTGGGGAAACCCTGAGAACGAGGGAAGGGAGAGGCACGCCATCCCTAACACTCACACGGAAGCCTGACACCACCCTGAAGAATTCCAGGGTCCTTGAGCCACTTCCAAAGTGACAAACAGGTGACAAACAGCCCCTGTGTCACTTTTGGGGTCTCCACGGGGGTTGTTCCCTTACCAGCTTCCCGCAGAGGATCCCGCAGGTCTCCACGCCCCGCACCGTGTTGGCGTCAGCCAGCTGCAGGAACTTGTGGCACAGCTCCCTGGGGACAATGACCTGGCGAAGGACATCCACGCCTGCATCTGAGGGGAGCACAGTGAGCACAGTCAGGAATTCCTGCAGGTCCCTCAGGGCAGGGTCTGAAGGGATGAAATGGAGGAAAACCCATCTGGGAAGATAAAGTCTCCTTCCAGGGAAAGGTGGCACTTGATAAAGGACAGGGAAAAGGGACATCTCTCAGGGAAAAGGGAGGTGGAGAGGGGAAGGATCCTCTAGCAGGGGGCCAAAAGGAGTGTTTTGTTAGCAAAAATGTAGCCACACACCCTCAGAAAATGTTATTTAAAGCAGGACGTGTCGCTGGGCAAGACTCAGCCGTTGGACACGTCTGAATGGGTATTTTGGAACCACATTTAGTGGAATTTGGTCAGGAGGAGGATTCAATTCCCCCAGCCAGCAGCTAAACCCCCATCTCCAGCAGGTATTTGGATCAAGGGAAGGCCCAACAGGCTGCAGAGCCTGGAAGAGCAGAGGAAAGGCAGGGAGGGCACATTCCCAAGAGGAGACAGCTCTCCCCAGCCCTGGGAGCGGACAGCAGCCAGGAGAGCAAACCCCCAGGAGGGACGGAGCCACGACCAGGGAATTCCAAGAGCCTCCCAGAGAGGTTGGCTGCGTTTGGCTCAGCCCCAGCAGGGGAGAAGGGATGCTCCAAGAGGTACTAACTGTTCTCCGTGCTCCCCAGAGCACTGGGCTTCAAAGATCTGTCCACAACGGGAGGTTTGGGTGGGGCAGTTCCCGCTGATGGACTTGCTGGGTGAACTGGAGAGACTGGAACCTTTGGGATTGAATCTGTTGGGGGCTTTTCCACTCCAGGGATGAGGGGTCCATCCACAGACTCTGGCTCTGGCTTCCCAAATTCCTGCACTATCCTCAGGCGTTCCTTCTCCAGCTCCTGCCGCCGGATCATCTCCTCGAAGGCGTGGAACTGCTCCTGCTCTGCCTGCTGCTGCTTCATCAGGGCTACCCGAGTCTTCTCCTCCTCCAGCTGCTGCTGCAAAGCCAAAGTGTGTGCAAATCACTCTTCCTCCTCCTGCTGCACGGGGGAACACGAGCAGAGAGAGGGGGAGCACCGGCCCGGGGGCAGAACACGAAGCCTCTGCAGAGCCCCAGCTCAATCCTAAAGGGTCTGCAAAAGGTCACCAGCAAACAGCATTTTCTGCAAGGAAACTTCAGCTTGCAGGGCCCAGATCCAGAGCCAGCTGGGCCAAGGGCAGGAAAACCACTGCTTTACCCTCCCTCTTGCATGGAATTACAATCCCAGGCTGATGTCCCTCTATCCTGTCTCTAAAGACACACATGAGTGTGCACAGAGGTGACCCCCACACACCCCCAGATCCTTGCCCACGCTGAGTTCCTGGACTGTGAGACCTGGATGTGGTTTTGGGACAGAGAGAACGCACCAAGCAAACAGCCCCAGCTCGGGATGCAGAGGGAGAAGAGTCAGGGACACCTCTGACAGAGTCACCCACAGCAGGGGACGAGCCTGGAAAAAGTTGGGGCCACCCAGACTGGACATTCCCGAGCACTCAGGGAACCCTGGAGCTCCTGAGAGGCTGAGGGGCTCCTGGGGGAGCACAGGCCTCCAGTCTCCTGTCACTCACCTCCTGCTCCTTGTACTTAGCATAGTCCTTGGCGTACCTCTTTAGCAGCTCCTCCTTGAGCTCTTCGGCTCGGGGAAACGCTACTTCCTTCAGTTTCTGGGGGAGGAAACACAGCCTCAGCCTGGGCCAGCCCCAAGGCAAGGAAAACAAAACCTGAGCAGCTCAAGAGTCCAAAAACCAGCACTAAAATCACTGAGTGAGAGCTCGGGCAGTGCTGTCCTTTCCTCTTCTGGTCAGCGCTGAGCAGAGAGCTGCAGCTCCTGGTGGCTGTGAGGAATCTCCGAGGATTCCCTGGAAAATTTGGACACTTTGGACATCCAGCCATCACACGTGGTTTTTAAAAAGCAGGGAGTTGAAGAGGGAAGAGAGGACACCCCAGTGCTCAGCGTGAGGTAAACGACACCACAGCCAGACCAGTTGTCCTGGCCTAACCAGGACACCGGTGCAAGTGCAATGGGGTAAGAACCCCCCAAAATTGTGACTCAAGAGAATCCTGGAATTGTTTAGGTTGGAAAATATCCCCAAGGTCATTGACTTCAACCATTCCTCCATGTCCACCACTAACCCACGTCCCCCAGGTGTTCTGAAACACTTCCAGGGATGGTGGAAGCCGGTGCCAGGACTGGACAATGCTTTTGGGGAAGAAATTTATTTCCATATCAAATTTAAACCTCCCCTGGCCCAGCCTGAGGCTGTTCCCTCTCCTCCTGTCCCTGGGAGCAGAGCCTGACCCCCTGTCAGGCTGTCCCCTCCTGGCAGGGACTTGTGCAGAGCCAGAAATTCCCCCTGATCCTCCTTTTCCCCAGCCCCATTCCCACCTCTGGACACGCTCCAGCCCCACAGTGGATTTCTTGGAGTGAAGAGCCCAGAACTCAACTCCCAAAGGGTCAGAACTGCCTGGCCAAGCCAAGGCTTCTCAGCATTTGTGTGGCTCGCTCACCCCAGAGCCACAGAAGCCCAAACTCGATGACCTGAGCACGTCCCCACTTACTTTGACCGTCTCCCTTTTCTCAGGAATGACGGCGCTTTTGTAATCGCGGTGCTGCGGCAGCTTCTCGATGAAGAGCCTGGAAAAACGGGACAGAAGCCGCGCTTGAGGACGGTCAGTGGCGTTTTGGGGGATCCCTGTGCTCCCTCTCGGGGCAGTCTGGCTGTCTGCAGGAACCCCCCATCCCATAACAGCCCCTGGAGCTCTGCACTCAGGAGATCTCCCTGGATCCCAAGGGATTCACGCAGGTTTTCCTCCCACCTGGCCTCTGGGGGTGATCCTCAGGGGATCCCACTCGATCCCAAGGGATTCACGCAGGTTTTCCTCCCACCTGGCCTCTGGGGGTGATCCTCAGGGGATCCCACTCGATCCCAAGGGATTCACGCAGGTTTTCCTCCCACCTGGCCTCTGGGGGTGATCCTCAGGGATAACACCTTTGTTTTGAAGAGAACCATTAATAACCTGGTCTGAAGCACCGAGGGCACAGCGGTGACCTGCCCACACCTGGGATTCCCGGGATTCCAGCTCAAGGACTCGGCTGACTCAGAGCTCCCCGGGGACAGAGAGGGGAAATTAACTCCGACCTTGGCCAGGGAAAACTTGCAGCTGAGCTAAAAGCAAGTTAACAGCCCCAGCTGCTGCACCTTTGGGCTCTGCAGCCTGAGCACCTCAGGTATTCCAGGCAGGAGGGAGAATTCCGTGCTGGATTTGGGGAGGGAAATCAAGGCTGAGCTCAGCATTGTCCCACTCAGCTTCCACTGGCCCAAACTGCTCCCAGCCCCGTCCAGCCTGGCCTGGGACGCTTCCAGAGATCCTGGGGAAGCCACAGCTGCTCTGGGCACGCTGTGCCAGGGCCTCCCCACCCTCACAGGGAAGGATTTCTCTCTGACACCCAAGCTAAAGCTCTGCTGTTCCCCCTTGTTAATGCCCAGCTAAAAAAGTCTCTCTTCTCTATTTCAGAAGCCTCCTTAAAGTGCTGGCAGTTCACAAAGAGATCCTTCCACGAGTTCTACAAGCACTAAAACAAGGAGG
Organism: Pseudopodoces humilis; assembly: GCF_000331425.1. The sequence continues at coordinate 308,300 of NW_005087702.1, forward strand.
AAATCCCACAAACAATGGGCAGTTCGCTCTGGCTCAGCTCTCTGAGGCTCCCCAGGCTCGAGACACCTCGAGTTCACCAGGCTGAGCTTAGCCAGGCCTTTCTCTCCTGCAAGCTGAGCTTTGCTGGCTCTGGGCATCCACAGAGCTTTGGGGATAACTCAAAATCCCTGCCCTCCTTCGGGAGGATGTCCCAGGCACAGGGAACGAGGGAATTCTGCCACACAGAGCAGAACAAACCAAGCAAAACCAAGCAGGAAAATCTTGGCCCCGAGCGCTGCCAGCAGCTCCTAGATTAAAATGGAAGGGATTAATTAGGAAGGATTAAGAGCAGATGCTGGCCTGGGCAAGATGGAAAAACCAGCAGAGACAGCTGCGTTTCCACAGGTCAGGAAGTGGGGGGAAAAAACTGGGCAGGAGGATGAGAGGAGGGCTCAGGCAGCCAGAGGGAAACTGCAGGGCTGGACTGGGACAGAAAAAGGGCTGGAACAGCTCCTGTTTCCTATGGACAGCCCTGCTGAGGCCTGGCAAGACCAAAACCTCCCACAGCCAGGAGTTTTGGGCTGGTTCAAACCTCTGCCTGCTCCCAAGCCCAGTGCAGCAGCTGTTTGGCACCGAGCAGCACAGCCAGGACTATTTTCAAGCCCAGCTCCACTGCTCAGGCCAAGCTGGTGGCTCTCGAGGCCCTTGGGACACCCCCACGAGTCCCTGGAGCTGATCCAAGCAAATTGAGGAGCCCCAACATTACAGACAAGTTGTGTCTTATTATTTTTCTTTCTTATTTGGCTCAAAGTTGTGTCTTATAACTTTTTTCCCCCTTCTTATTTGGCTTTAACAAATTAACCCCAGTGTTCCTGCTGGTGATTCAAGGAAAACCCACTTGGATCACGGCAGGAGAAGCTGCTCAGGACCACAGGCAAGGAAAGGCTTGCAAGGTGACACGTGTTAAAAATCCTGGAGATAGTTACAGAATCCTGGAATGGCTGGGATGGGACCTCAAACCTCACCCAGTGCCACCTCCCGCTGTCCCAGGCTGCTCCAAGCTGGCCTTGGACACTTCCAGGGATCCAGGGACAGCCACAGCTTCTCTGGGAATTCCATCCCAGCCCCTCCCCACCCTCCCAGGGAAGAATTCCTTCCCAATATTCCATCCATCCCTGCCTTCTTTTCAGCTTAAAACCATTCTCCACTCTCTGCCTGTGTACAAAAAGTCCCTCTCCCTTTTTCTAACCCCTCTTTAGGCAGCAGAAGGGACTCTCAGGTCTCCCCAGAGCCTTTTCCTCTCCAGCCTGAACACTCCCAGCTGCCCCACTGTTGGAGTCTGAGATACAGAGTGCGTGCCCTTGTTTCTAATATTTAGTTCTAGGATTCAAAGAAACACTGAATTTCATCTAATATGAAATTCATGAGCATGTTTTCATGGTGATACATGAAAACAAATGTTAAAGTTAGGTAGGAAAAGTGTAAGTGTGTAGATTAGAAAGTTTTTTAAATCACTGGGTGAAAAAGTTAGTTTAGAGAACAGGAGACAGGATGGAGGATTTGGGGTGTTGTCTCTTGTCCTTTCTTCTTCATGTTCTTCTCCTAAGGGTTTTTGGGTGGTTTTAAGTGATTGGGTAGAAAATGTCACAGTGCAGCACTCAGGTGTTGGGTCAGTGGGTCACTAAGGAAAATAATTTAGTTGGCACCTGTTAATTGGGTAAATGGACATATAAAAGACCTTGAAGAAGATTTTTGTTGGCCATTTTACCCTTTTCTATCATAGTGCACACAGCTCCTTGTACCTTGTAATGCTGAGAAGGAAAAATAAACAACTGAGACCGAACGAGAGAAAACTGCCTCCCTCTGGTCAATCTTCAGTTCAAAGGGAAAAAGAACCCAAAGCCAAAAGTCTAGAGATGAGACACCCCACTCCTAGGAAAAGGAGAGCAGAGCAAATCCACGAGAGGCTGCAGTGAGCTGCCAGTGCCTCCTGCTGCTCTCTGGCTCAGGACACCTAGAAAACATCAAACCCTCTGCTCCAGCTCCAGCTTCCCACCCTCACTGCAAGAAACGACGCTGCCTTTAAGCTCCTGTCTTTGGGCAATCCAGGAGCTCAGGTGAAACCCCACCAGGGGAAGGTTTTCCACCCTCCAGGCTGGAAATGCCAGGAGCATTTGAAAGCTGCTGGGAGCACAACCTCTGGCTGCTACAATCAAACATTTGTTTAGTTAAAAAGTTCCTCCTTCGGCCCCAGCTGCCTTCAGGGGCCTGGAACCTTTCCCAAAGGTTTTTACACTCCCCAGCTCGCGGAGCAGTCGCCACCATGCCCATAAAAGCTCAGGAAGTGTGAGGAGGGGAGGAAAGCTAATCAGAGAAAAATGTCTTGGGTTTAAGGGGCAGCAACCCTGCACGTGGAGGGAAAATGCCCACGGAGGTGGCAACACCGTTTTGGGTGAGTGGGCACAGCACAGAGGACACCAGTGACACCACAAGGGACAGAATTAGAGAAAAAAAAAACCTACAAAAAAACCTAAAAAAAACCCTACAAAAAAACCCTACAAAAAAACCCTACAAAAAAACCCTACAAAAAAACCCTACAAAAAAACCCTACAAAAAAACCCTACAAAAAAACCCTACAAAAAAACCCTACAAAAAAACCCTACAAAAAAACCCTACAAAAAAACCCTACAAAAAAACCCTACAAAAAAACCCTACAAAAAAACCCTACAAAAAAACCCTACAAAAAAACCCTACAAAAAAACCCTACAAAAAAACCCTACAAAAAAACCCTACAAAAAAACCCTACAAAAAAACCCTACAAAAAAAAAACTAAAAAAAAAACCTACAAAAAAACCCTACAAAAAAAACCAACACAAAACTAAAAAAACCTACAAAAAAAACTAAAAAAAAACCCTACAAAAAAAAACCTACAAAAAAAACAAAACAAAACTAAAAAAACCTACAAAAAAACCTAAAAAAAACCCTACAAAAAAAAACCCTACAAAAAAAACCCTACAAAAAAAAAACTAAAAAAAAAACCTACAAAAAAAACCCTACAAAAAACCCCTACAAAAAAAAACCCTACAAAAAAACCCTACAAAAAAACCCCCAAAAAAACCTACAAAAAAAACCCTAAAAAACCCTAAAAAAAACTCTAAAAAAAACCCTACAAAAACCCTACAAAAAAAACCCTAAAAAAAACCCTAAAAAAAACCCTACAAAAAAAAACCCTAAAAAAACCCTAAAAAAAACCCTAAAAAAACCCTACAAAAAACCCTACAGAAAAAACCCTACAAAAAACCCTACAAAAAAAAACCCTAAAAAAACCCTAAAAAAAAACCCCTACAAAAAAACCTACAAAAAAAAACCCTACAAAAAAAACCCTACCAAAAAAAACCCTACAAAAAACCCCTACAAATAAAAACCCTAAAAAAAACCCCTACAAATAAAAACCCTACAAATAAAAAACCCTAAAGGAACAAGACACTGCACTGCTGGGATCAGAGTTTTCATCCCTTTAAACACCCACAGGCACTCAGCTGTGCTTGAAGGGGCTGGCTTATGTTCCTGAGGTGTAAAAATAAATCCCCGAGTGCTTCCTGGTCCCAAAGGAGGAACTCCATGCTGTGGAAGGCTGGAGTAAACTCAGAGTAAAACAGGCTTGGAGTAAAACAGGCTTGGAGTAAATCAGGCTCAGAGTAAATCAGGCTCAGAGTAAATCAGGCTCAGAGTAAATCAGGCTCTGAGTAAAGCAGGCTCGGAGTAAAGCAGGCTCTGAGTAAAGCAGGCTCTGAGTAAAGCAGGCTCGGAGTAAAGCAGGCTCGGAGTAAAGCAGGCTCCGAGTAAAGCAGGGTCAGAGTAAAGCAGGCTCGGAGTA
>NW_005087702.1:312328-331268 GCF_000331425.1 Pseudopodoces humilis
GAGTAAAGCAGGCTCGGAGTAAAGCAGGCTCGGAGTAAAACAGGTTCGGAGTAAAGCAGGCTCTGAGTAAATCAGGTTCAGAGTAAAGCAGGCTCAGAGTAAACCAGGCTCAGAGTAAATCAGGTTCAGAGTAAACCAGGCTCTGAGTAAACCAGGCTCTGAGTAAATCAGGTTCAGAGTAAACCAGGCTCAAATTAAATCAGGATTCTCCTCTGAGGGTGGATTAGTCGACACCACAGCCCAGCCTCGACCCTTCCAGGTGGATACTGGATACAGAAATCCCTGCCCAGCCCTAGGATGTCACAGCTGACCTAAAATGAAACTGAGGCCAACTGAGGTGATGAAACACCTGCAGACTCTGACCTACAGGTCGACCTGACTGCAGTCTCCTGAGGGACAGAGAGATCCAAGCTTGGATCCCATGGGAATTTCATTCCCATAACACCAGTATCCCAAAGGGGTGCCAGACTCTCCCATCAGTGCCCAGTGACAGGACAAGGACTGAGGGCCACATAAACCACAAGTTCAACCTCAGTAGGAGGAAGAAATTCCTTCCATGGAGCGTGGCAGAGTCCTGGAACAGCTGGAGTCTCCCTCTCTGGAGTCATTCCAAACTCACCTGGACCTGTCCCTGTGTCACCTGCTCCAGGTGACCCTGCCTGGGCTTGGATGGCCTCCAAGCCAAACTTTTCTGGGATTATGGATTCTGGAAACTTTCACAAGCGAGCTGTATCTGTGGATTTGTGCCTTTCCAACCTCTCCTGGCCAGTCTGAGCTGGATCTGGGCCTTTCCAACACCTCTGTGACTTTATACCTCACCTTTCCAACACCTCCTGACCAGTCTGAGCTGGATCTGTGCCTTCCCAACATCTCCTGACCAGTCTGAGCTGGATCTGTGCCTTCCCAACATCTCCTGGCCAGTCTGAGCTGGATCTGTGCCTTCCCAACACCTCCTGGCCAGTCTGAGCTGGATCTGTGCCTTTCCAACATCTCCTGGCCAGTCTGAGCTGCACCTGTGGCTTTGTGCCTCACCTTTCCAACATCTCCTGGCCAGTCTGAGCTGGATCTGTGGCTTTGTGCCTCAACTTCCCAACACCTCCTGGCCAATCCCACCCGCTGTGGCTTTCTGCCTCACCTTCCCAACATCTTCTAACCAGTCTGAGCTGCACCTGTGGATTTGTGCCTCACCTTCCCAACCCCTCCTGGCCAGTCTGAGCTGGATCTGTGCCTTTCCAACCCACCCTGACCTGTCTGAGCTGTGCTTATGGCTCTGTGCCTCACCTTCCCAACATCTCCTGGACAGTCTGAGCTGCACCTGTGGCTTTGTTCCTTTCCAACACCTCTGTGGCTTTGTGCCTCACCTTTCCAACCCTCCTGACCGGTCTGAGCTGGATCTGTGGCTTTGTGCCTGTCCAACACCTCCTGACCAGTCTGAGCTGCATCTGTGCCTTTCCAACACCTCTGTGACTTTATACCTCACCTTTCCAACCCCTCCTGACCAGTCTGAGCTGGATCTGTGCCTTCCCAACATCTCCTGACCAGTCTGAGCTGCATCTGTGCCTTTCCAACCCCCCCTGACCAGTCTGAACTGCATCTGTGGATTTGTGCCTCACCTTTCCAGCACCTCCTGGCCAGACCGAGCTGCACCTGTGGCTTTGCTCCCTCCCAACCCCTCCTGGCCAATCCCACCCGCTGTGGCACCCCAAATCCCTCAGGAGCACAGCTCCGACCACAACCCAGAGCCCTGGAGCTCTCCCACCTCCCCAACCCCCCGGTGTCACCATGGCCAGCCCCCCTGCAGCCCCCAGCCTTACGTGATGTACTTGTTGTAGAGGATGAAGGCGTGCTCCAGGTTGCCCTCCTCGCGGTAGACGGTGGCCATGCGCAGCATCTCCACGCCCGAGCGGAAGTAGCGGCGCGGGGGGATGTCCTCGCTCACCTCCACGCTGCTCCCCGCCTGGATCAGCTGCCGCACGCGCTCCTCCGGGGCCAGCCCGGCGCCGCCGGGGCCCGGCATGGTCACACGCATGGGACGGGCTCTGCGGGGACACGCGGAGGGGTCAGGAGCCGCGGGGAGCGGGAACGGGGGAGTCACGGGGATCGTGGAATCGCTGAAGGATGGGAATGGTGGGATCAGGGAAATCAGGGAATCGCTGGATGATGGGAATGGTGGGATCAGGGAAATCAGGGAATCACTGAATGATGGGAATCACAGATTCATGGAAATAATGGAATCACTGGATGATGGGAATCACAGATTCATGGAAATAATGGAATCACTGGATGATGGGAATCACAGATTCATGGAAATAATGGAACCATGGAAATCATGGAATCATGGAAATAACGGAATCATGGAAATCAGGGAATCGCTGGATGATGGGAATGGTGGGATCACGGAAATCAGGGAATCACTGAAGGATGGGAATCATGGGATCAGGGAAATCAGGGAATCGCTGAATGATGGGAATGGTGGGATCAGGGAAATCAGGGAATCGCTGGATGATGGGAATCATGGGATCAGGGAAATCAGGGAATCGCTGAAGGATGGGAATCACAGATTCATGGAAATAATGGAATCACTGGATGATGGGAATCACAGATTCGTGGAAATAATGGAACCATGGAAATCATGGAAATAACGGAATCACAGAAATCATGGAATCACTGAATGATGGGAATCATGGGATCAGGGAAATCAGGGAATCGCTGAATGATGGGAATCACAGATTCGTGGAAATAATGGAACCATGGAAATCATGGAAATAACGGAATCACAGAAATCATGGAATCACTGAATGATGGGAATCATGGGATCACGGAAATCATGGAATCACTGAATGATGGGAATCACAGATTCATGGAAATCATGGAATCACTGAATGATGGGAATCACAGATTCGTGGAAATAATGGAATCACTGAATGATGGGAGTCACAGATTCATGGAAATAATGGAACCGTGGAATCATGGAAATAACGGAATCACACAATCACAAAATCACGGAATCACACAGTCACAAAAATCACTGAATCATGGAAATCACGGAATCACAGAAATCATGGAATCACACAAATAATGGAATCACACAATCACAAAATCATGGAATCACACAAATCATGGAATCACACAATCACAAAATCATGGAATCACGGAAATCATGGAATCACAGAAATCATGGACTCGCACAATCACAAAATCATGGAAATCATGGAATCACAAAGTCACGGAATCATGGAATCACTGAATCATGGAAATCACAGACTCACGGAAATAATGGAATCACACAAATCATGGAATCACACAAACCATGGAATCACACAATCACAAAATCATGGAATCAAATCCCTTCCTCAGAATAATCCCTGCCAAGGCTCACGGTCCTTTACAGGGAGAACAGACCCCACTCACACCCTGGGACTCCCCCCCCTCTCTAAATCCCACAGCACCCCTCAAAATAAAGTGCCCAAATCACCCCCCAAAAGCTGCAGCCCCCAAACTCCAGCCCCTCCCCGGCTCTGTGGAAAGAGGGTGACCCCTCCCCAAAATTGGAGCCCTTGGGAGAGCAGGGAAGACCCCCCTGCACCGACTGTCCCCCCCAAACAGCCCCTGAGAAAGGAAAAGAGGATCCCCTAAACAAAGCCCCCCGGGCAAGGGGAGCCCCAGAACGAATCCCCGTGTTCTGAGGGGAAAGATGGCCCGGTCAGAGCCGCCGGACCAAATCCCCTGTCCTGAGGGGAAAGATGGCCCGGTCAGAGCCACAGGACCGGATCCCCTGTTCTGAGGGGAAAGATGGCCCGGTCAGAGCCACAGGACCGAATCCTCTGTTCTGAGGGGAAAGATGGCCCGGTCAGAGCCACCGGACCAAATCCCCGTGTTCTGAGGGGAAAGATGGCCCGGTCAGAACCGCCCGACCGGATCCTCTGTTCTGAGGGGAAAGATGGCCCGGTCAGAGCCGCCCGACCGGATCCTCCGTTCTGAGGGGAAACATCTCCCAGCCCAAAGCAGATCCCCCTTCCCACAGCCAGACCCCCGGCGGGATTCTCCTTCCTGAAGTGAATACGGCACAGCCGGGACGCTCCGGAGCGGGTTCCGCTCCTTACAGAGAAGATTCCAGACCCCCCCCGACCGCGCCTCCACACGGGACCCTCCGGCCCCCCCCGCCACAACCGGAGCGCTCCTGGAGCGGTCTCTCGGGAGAGGTCCCAGCACCACGGTCCCGGCGGTTCGAGCCGCCCCCGATTCTCGGAGGGTCCCCCCCCAGCAGAGGTCGGGATCCCGCAGGGCCCTCCCCATCCCCGGCCCAGCCCTGACCGGACCTGGCGCGCCCGCCGCCGCCGGCTGCCCTCAGCACTTCCGGGTTCTTCCCCACACACCGAAGCACCGCCCAGCCTCGCTTCCGGCAGCCAATCAGAAACCGCCTCAACATCCGGGTATGTTGCACCCACACCCACTTCCGCCCTGCCGCTTCCGTTTCCTCCGCGGTACGCAGCGCGTCATGACGTCACAACTCACGTCTTAAAGGGGCAGCGCCCGCGGAAAGGCCGCGCTCCGGCCCAGCCCAAACCCGGCCGTTTTCACCCCAAAACCGGGCGAGCCCCTCCCGACCCCCCCCCGGAGCGCGGATCCTGCACGGGCCCCTCCGGGAAAATGACTGCTCCACACCCAGGCTGCAGTTTGCACAGCGTGGAAATTTACTTTAGCAAAAGTGGGTAAAAACGAGACACAAAAATCTGGTGTTTCAGGCCCAATCCCGTTTCTTGCTGAGGAAATCAACAAAATCCCGTTTTGTTGAAAGTTCTAGGGATGCCTGAGGATTTCTTTAGGATTACTGCAGCTCTGCTTGAGTCCGTGTTTATTTTTATTCCCTGCATCCCCCCACGGGTCGGACTCTGCGTTAAAAAAATTCCGTGTAAAAGCATCTGGGGGCAGTAAAAGAAATCAGATTAAAAAATAGCCCTGTTCAGCTGCTCCACACCCAGTTCCTGGCTGAGCCACAGCTGTCCCCTCCAGCCCAGGGAGGGTTTTTCCTGGTGGAAATCTCTGGTGCTGTCAGGATATTTCCTGCTGCCGCGGTTTGTGTTTCCTGCGCCGGCGTTTCCTGGCAGGTGAGGGCTCCTGGGGCGGCCAGGACTGGGGGATCTGGGTGGGGAACAGCTCCTTGTGCTGCTTCTTGAGGGGTGGGGAAAGGCAAAAGTTCTTGGGGGGGAAAGTGCAGGGTTGTCTCTGCTCCGGGAAACTCTGCTCCAGGTGATTCTGCGCCGGGAAATTCTGCTCCAGGTAACTCTGCTGCCTCTGTTCCAGCTTCTTCTGCTTCCTCTGCTCCGGGAAACTCTGCTCCAGGTGATTCTGCTTCCTCTGCTCCAGGTGATTCTGCTCCAGGTGATTCTGCTTCCTCTGCTCCAGGAAACTCTGCTGCCTCTGCTGCTTCTGTTCCAGCTTCTTCTGCTTCCTCTGCTCTGGGAAACTCTGCTCCAGGTGACTCTGCTTCCTCTGCTCCAGGTGATTCTGCTCCAGGAAACTCTGTTGCCCCTGCTGCCTCTGCTCCAGCTTCTTCTGCCCTTGTTCCAGATGATTTTGCTGCTTCTGCTGCCTCTGCTCCAGACAATTCTGCTCCAGGAAACTCTGCTGCTTCTGCTCCAGCTTCTTCTGCTGCCTCTGCTCCAGATGATCCTGCCCTTGTTCCAGATGATTCTGCTCCAGATGCTCCAGCTTTTTCTGTCTCTTCTCCAGCTTTTTCTGCTGCTTCTTCTCCAGCCTCCTCTGCTTCCTCTGCTCCAGCTTCTCCAGCTGTTTCTGCTCCAGCTGTTTCTGCTCCAGCTGTTTCTGCTCCAGCTGTCCCTGCCCCAGGGCCCCGTGCCTGTGGCCCGGCTCCTGGGGCTGTCCCTGAGCCGTGGGGCCAGGCTGCTGCTTCTTCTTGGAGCTGCCGGGACTCCTGCAAGGAAATTGGGGAGTCAGCACCCGAAAAGGGCCGGTTGGGAACTCCCTCAGCCCCTCTGGGTGCACCCAGAGCCTTTTCCTGGGAAATTTCCCAGCTCTTCCCTGCATGCCCTGCCCCAGGAGAAACCCAGAACAGCAGCAGAGCTCCCACCTCGCTCTCAGGGGAGAGCTGCCTCACTTGGCTCTCCATTCCCTGGAAATTCCTGACTTTCCCAGGAAATTCCTGACTTTCCCTGGAAATTCCAGGATTTCCCTGTAAATTCCTGGATTTCCCTGGAAATTCCAGGATTTCCCTGTAAATTCCTGGATTTCCCTGTAAATTCCTGGATTTCCCTGTAAATTCCTGGATTTCCCTGTAAATTCCTGACTTTCCCTGTAAATTCCTGACTTTCCCTGGAAATTCCTGACTTTCCCTGGAAATTCCTGGATTTCCCTGGAAATTCCTGACTTTCCCTGTAAATTCCTGACTTTCCCTGTAAATTCCTGACTTTCCCTGGAAATTCCTGGATTTCCCTGGAAATTCCTGGATTTCCCTGAAGATTCCAGCTGAGGAACATTCCAGCCCCTCAGGGATCCTGCTCCCACCCTGCCAGGATGTCATTCCATCCCTACAAGAGCTTCACTGCTGGTCTTTTGGCTCTCCTTTCCCAGAGGTTTTTTTTCCCCCTTTCACCCTTCCCACAGCTGGGCAAAGCCCTGGCTGAGCTGCAGCTCCTAAAAATCCAGCTGGAATTCGTTTCCCCTTCCAAGAAAAGGGGAAAACACCTACCTGGGCACTGCCAGGGGTGGCTGCTGCTTCACCAGCTGCTTCTGGGGCTTGCCTGGGGCGCTGCCTTTTTTCCTGGAGAGCTCCGAGCCCAAATTCTTCAGCTCACAGCTGCTTTTGAAGGGAATTTTAAGGAGAAATCCAGATGTTTCCACTGGAAAAACTGAGTTTTTCGCTCACTGAGTGATCACATCAGCTCTTTCACACCGGATCCCTGCCCTTCCCATCCCTGCTTGCCCAGAAAAGGGGGCCTGGGTGTTTTTCCATCCAGTTCCAATCGCAGAATGGTTTGGAAAGGACGTTAAATCCCACCCCTGCCACGGGCAGGGACACCTTCCCCTATCCCAGGCTGCTCCAACCTGCCCTGGGAAGCTTCCAGGGATGGAGCAGCCACAGATTTTCTGGGAATTCCATCCCAGCCCATCACCAGCCTCCCAGGGAGGGATTTCTCCCAACATCCCACCCAACCCTGACCTCTGTGAGCTTTAAACCATTTTTAAACCATTTTAAAATACTTTAAACCATTTTCCCCCTTGCCCTGGCTCTCCCTGCGTGCTCCCCCAGCTCCCACCTCCCCTCCTGGAGCTGCCCTGAGCTTCGTGACCTCCTCCAGCAGCTCTCCTCCCTCCTGGAACGCCCAGACTCACTTTTTCAGGGCTCTCCTCTGCAGATCCTGGATGTAGTTTGGTCTCTCCATGGGATGCCCTCGAGACTTGTTGAACACTGGGGAGAGACAGAGTTACCCCAACACGAGTCAGCCTTGGGGCTGCTGAGCAGCTGAAACCCTCCCAAAAGGGTTTGAAACCCTCCCAAAAGGGTTTGAACCCCTCCAGAAGGGTTTGAAACCCCCCCAGAAGGGTTTGAGACCCCCCAGAAGGGTTTGAAACCCCACCAGAAGGGTTTGAGATCCTCCAGAAGGGTTTGAACCCCTCCAAAAGGGTTTGAACCCCTCCAGAAGGGTTTGAACCCCTCCAGAAGGGTTTGAACCCCTCCAGAAGGGTTTGAACCCCTCCAGAAGGGTTTGAACCCCTCCAGAAGGGTTTGAACCCCTCCAGAAGGGTTTGAACCCCTCCAGAAGGGTTTGAACCCCTCCAGAAGGGTTTGAACCCCTCCAGAAGGGTTTGAACCCCTCCAGAAGGGTTTGAGACCCCTCCAGAAGGGTTTGAGACCCCTCCAGAAGGGTTTGAGATCCTCCAGAAGGGTTTGAAACCCTCCAAAAGGGTTTGAACCCCTCCAGAAGGGTTTGAACCCCTCCAGAAGGGTTTGAAACCCCCCAGAAGGGTTTGAACCCCTCCAGAAAGGTTTGAACCCCTCCAGAAGGGTTTGAGACCCTCCCAAAAGGGTTTGAGACCCTCCCAAAAGGGTTTGAGACCCCTCCAGAAGGGTTTGAGACCCCCCCAGAAGGTTTTGAAACCCCTCCAGAAGGTTTTGAGATCCTCCAGAAGGGTTTGAAACCCCTCCCGAAAGGTTTGAAGCCCCCCAGAAATGTTTGAGACCCCCCCAGAAGGATCTGAAACCCCCCCAGAAGGGTTTGAGACCCCCCAGAAGGGTTTGAAACCCCCCTAGAAGGGTTTGAGACCCTCCTGAAGTGTTTGAACCCCTCCAGAAGGGTTTGAACCCCTCCAGAAGGGTTTGAAACCCCTCCAGAAAGGTTTGAACCCCTCCAGAAGGGTTTGAAACCCTCCAGAAGGGTTTGAAGCCCCCCAGAAGGGTTTGAACCCCTTCACCAAGCACAGTTCCCCCCCTGGAGCCATCCCAAACCTCCCTGAGCATTCCCCACCCCAGCAGGACACTCACACTCTATGGCAGCATTTGGCTCCATGCCTTCAACATCAATCAGGTACCTGCACAGAGCAGAGAGAAATCCCTCATTACACAATTAATTATGAAAACACTGACGGGTTGGTGATGATTTAAACAGGAAAAAATAAAAAAATTAAAAGAAAAAAGGAGTGGGGGAGTTTTAAACCTTTTATTTAAACGCCAGAATGATCAGCATTTAATGGTGAATTCTGGGGTGAAAACCCCCTGCTAACAAAAGCTGTAAATCCATGCAAGTCTGGGATCACAGAAATCACTCCTCTCTTGTTTTCTCCTGGAAAATGGCACCACTGAACCTCACCTGAGCCAGCAGAGCTCACCTGCAGACCAAGTAGCCAGTCCTGTTCAAGCCATGCGTGCAGTGCACCCCGATGAGTTTATCTGGAACACACACAGGGCATGTTCAGCTGCTTCTCCTCCCAAATCTCCCCAGATCTCCCCAAAACGAGCCCATCTGCATCAGCCCTCCATCAATGAACAGAAACAACCACGCACATCACCGTAGCTATGCCTAATTAGCACCCAAGTTCATCAGCTCGTTAATCCTGGCAGCTGTTCTGCACAGTCCCAGAGCTCAGAGTCGATGGAGGCACAAATCACCACGGAATCCTGCAGCGGTTTGGGTTGGAAAGGAGCTCAAACCCATCCAGTGCCACCTCCTGCTGTCCCAGGCTGCTCCAAACCCATCCAGCCTGGCCTGGATTATCAGAGCCAACCCCAATTCCTCCACCAGGAAAATCCCAATTTATTGCCTCCACATTCCCACGTCAAGAGAAGGAAAAGAAACTCCCGGCAGAGTCAGGGAGATCCGCGCTCACCGTTGTCTTTGTTGTCTGTCAGGAACTTTTTCACCAGGTAATTGAACCTCAAAATGGTTCTTCTGTTTGGGATCTCACGTCCCATGGTCAGGATCTTCGAGTACCTCAGCGTGGGGGGCAGCTCCTACAGGAAAAAACCCTCAATCATTCCCCAAAAAAAAAAAAGCACAAAGATTCTTGCTAATTAAAGAATCACAGGTAATAAACCAGAATGACGAATTTTCCCACTGAGCCTCAAAGAGCAGCTACGCAATTTTAGGTCAGAAAAGCTCTGTTTTACTCCCTGGACAGAGAATGTTCTGGATTGTTCCTTTGCTCTGTTTTCTCCCTGGGGAGGATGGAGCACACACTGAACCTGGAACACCTTTCCCATGACTGCCCACCCAGCCAAAGCCGTTTGCAATCGGCTCTTCCCCTCCTCAACAGCATTCCCAACCTTGGGCTGGCTCAGAGAGGATCTGGGGGTGGGAGATTCCATCAGAAACCCCCCCACTGGCCTGCCAGGGGATTCCAGGCCCTCCCACCGTGCCAGGCTGTTGTTTTTGGGGAGAATCCCCGGGTTTCTGAGCGCTGACCTCGCGGCCGTAGTAGCGCGTGGTGTACGTCAGGTCGATGATCAGCCCCAGCTCCTCCTTCCGCTCCTTGACCTTCCTGATGAGGTCGTGAGGGGAAAATCTCTCTTCTGGCAGGAGGTTCTGCTCAAAACTCTGCAGGAAGTGATGTTTTAAGAGCTCAGTTATTGAATCTGGGTGGGGGGAGGCTGCTGCTCCGGAGCGTCCTGGAGATCGGGGATGACTCGGGCAAGAGGAACCGGCTGAAGCAGAACAGGGTTTGGTCACTGAATCCTGGGGTGGTTTGGGCTGGAAAGGAGATTAAAACTCATCCAGTTTTATGGGCAGGGATGTGCTCAGGGCCTCAGAGCTTTGGGGCTGCTCAGCTGAGAGCTCCCAGGGGCGAGTGACGGCTTTTAACCGCGGTGAAACCCCGCAGCGAGAAACGCACCAGGACGCTGGCAGGTGGAAGCCGCAAACCCTGAAGGATTCAGCCCAAAAACACGGAATCACAGATCCACCGAGGCTGGAAAAGCCTTTCAACACCATCCAGAGCCAGCTGTGCCCAGCCCAGAGTGCCACATCCCGGCCTGCCTTGGACACCTCCAGCTGTGGGCACCCCAAACTTCCCCAGGCGGTTCCAAACCCTGACTGCCCTTCTCAGGAAGGAATTCCCCCTGATGTCCAGCCTGAGCCTCCCCTGGCCCAGCTGACCCCCTCAGAGCCCCCAAAATCCAGCTGTGACCCTCAGGAACTCTCTCAAGGAATCCCCACAGCTGCTAAGCACCCCCAAAGTGCCCCCCTCACCTTCTTCAGGGGCACCTTGAAGGCGATGAAGCGCGTGCCCGGCATCCTGCAGCCCAGCGGGATGTAGTCGGTCCACCTGCACCCGTGGGGGTGTGAAACCGGGGCAGAGACCCCGGCCCGAGCCCCCCAAACACCCCCAGACCCCCGAACACAACACCCCCCCGGCTTGGGAATCACAAATTCACCAGGACAGAGAACCCTCACAACTCCCCAATGTCCAGGGATCCTCCAAACACCCCCTGATCCGTGGTCTGCCAAACCCCCAGTCCTGGGGACCCCTCACACTCTGCCCAGCCCAGGGACCCTCAAATTCCCCCCAGTCCTGGGGACCCTCAAACCCAGAGAGCTCAAACCGACCCCGGCCTGGGAAGAAGGAGCCTGGTCCGGGGACTCTCAAACCTTCAGCGGGCTCGGGACTCCCAAATCCCCCCCTGGCTCAGGGACCCTCACACCCTGCAGCCCCAGAGACCCTCACACCCTGCAGCCCCTCACACCCTGCAGCCCCACAGAGCCCCGTCCCCACGACACCCATGTGACACCCGCCGCCGCTTCCCGGGTCTCGGCTCCCTCCCAGCGGCCGTGGAGCCCCCGGGAGCCCCCGGGCGGGAGGAGCCGCGCTCGGGGCCGCGCTCGGGGCCGCGCTCACCGCTCCGGGACGCGTGAGGCCCCCCTGCCCGCCATGATGGCGACGGCGTCGCGCCCGAGCGTGACGTCACTTCCCGGCCTCGCGGGGCACGGCGGGGCATCGAGAGGCCACGCCCACAAATCGAGGCCACGCCCACCAGGGCGGAGAGACCACGCCTACTAGGAAGAGGCCACGCCTACCAATGGAGAGGCCACGCCCCTCGCTGGGAGCCCCGGGGCTCTCGCGCCGCGTAGCGGTCACAGACGGTACCGCAGCACCGAACCGGCACCGAACCGGCACCGAACCAGTGCCCATCCCCGAACCCACAGTTATCCCACAATATCCACAATTTCCAGCAGCCCCGTGGGCTCTTTAAGCACAGCTGGGAGCAGCAGTTGTCCCTTGGGTCAGGAAGAGAGAGGATAAAACCACCCCAAAAGCATCCCAAAACCATCCCAAGACCACCCCAAAACCATCCCAAAGTCACCCCAAAACCACCCCAAAACCATCCCAAAACCATCCCCAAAACCATCCCAAAACCATCCCAAAAAAACCATCCCAAAAAAAACATCCAAAAACCGTCCCAAAACCACCCCAAAAAAAAAATCCCAAAACCATCCCAAAAAAACCATCCCAAAACCATCCCAAAACCATCCCAAAACCACCCCAAAACCACCCCAAAACCACCCCAAAGTCACCACTGGGGCAGGGGGGCACCACACACGCGTGGCAGGGTCACCAGCGACGCTCCATCCCTTCCCCTCGGACATGGAAATCACCTCCACACCCAAAAATATCCTGGATACGGCTGGGAAATCATGGTGGGAGCGGGAAACGATCGGTGGGGATGGGAAATCATCACGGGCGTGGAAGCCGTGGTGGGATGGGAAATCCTCGTGGGAATGGGAAATCCGGGAAATCACCGTGGGAACGGGAAATGGAGGCTGTGGTTGGGAAATGATGGTGGGAATGGGAAACCAAGGTGGGAAATCATCCCCAGCTCTGCTGCGGGCTCCCTCGCCCTGCACAGACGCATTGGCACATAAATGATCCCTGCTGAAAATTCCAGGCTTTCCTGGCCCTGGAAATTTTGTCCCAGGATGGGACAAAGCCGAGCCGCCACAGGATTTTCCCGTCCGCAACATCCCGTTCCCAAGCGGCTGGAAAAAAAAAAAAAGCTCCGGCTGGGTTGAAAACCCCTTTTCCAGAGGGAAACTTCCAGAAGGAGGGGAAGCAGGCGGATTAGCATCAACGCCGGGGAGACGGGGCCGTGGGCAGGCGGCGCTGGGGAAGGGCCGGTCCGACCCGCCCGGCCGAGCAGGGTCGCGGCTCTCGGGGTGCCCCGAGGCCGTCTGGGCACAGCGGGGCTGCTCCCCCCGGCACCCAGATCAGGTTGAACCTCCTGAGCTTCCAGCCCAGCCTGTAATTAGCGCTCGACCCATGCCGAGGAGTGAGATGCGGGCCCTGGGAAGGAGCGGCGGAAGCCTCGGGGTGGGAGACGGGCGCTGGCTGAGGATGGAAAACTCGTCTCACACCCGGCCAGAGCGGGCTCGGGGCTCCTCTCCACGTGTTCCTCCTCGTTTTGTCTTCTTGCTGCTACCCCAGATCTCGGGATGTTTTTCCGAAGGGTGATTCTGACCCCCATCCACACACGAGGATCCCCCAACAAGGGCTTTCCCACCCCCCAAGTGATGCCCAAAACCCCAGATCCCTCCTCCCAAGGTGGCTGTGGTGGGCTGGGGCACCCTCCAGCCCGAGGACAGGGGCTTCACCACCCCCCGTCCCTCTCCCCAAAACCCCGGGGAGCCTTTGCCGTGGCTTTGGGGAAGGGCTTTGACATCGGGGACCCCGCGGCGGTGACTCAGGGATGCCGGGGCTTGCGAAACAGGCCCGGGATGATTTTTGGGAGACGCCTCCACGCAGCCCCGCCAAGCCCAGCCGCCCCGGGCAGCCCGTGGGGGGAACAAGCCAGGGCAGCGTCTGGGCTTTGAGCAGCGGCTGACCCGTCAGGCAGGTTTCCCGGAGCAGAGCCCAGCCGCAGCGAGCCGTCCGGAGCCGGGGATGCCTCTCCTGCCGCTCCGAGGCTGACGGAGCCCCCGGCTCTCTGCTCGCCACGGCCGGAGCCATGCGGGCAGCCGGGCTGCTGCTGGCCTGGGCGCTGCTGCTGCAGCGCTCTGCCGGCCAGCAGTGCCACCCCTCCGGTCCCACCGGCGTCCTCCGCTTCACCGACCGGCACGCCGAGATCCGGGTGCCGGCTCTGCACCGCGTGCCCAGCTCGCTCGATCCTCTCTACGGCCTCGTCCGGAGCTGCCTGGACCTCATCCAGCAAAACCCGCTGCCCACAGGTGAGCTCCGAGCCGCTGCTGCCGGTACCGGTACCGGCACCTCCGGGGCTCCGCCGGCTGCAATCGCCGCGCCCGGGGCGAATCCAGGGCTCCCGGAAGAGGATTCTGCCTCTGTCCCGGTGCCGCTGCCCCAGGAAGGTTGGGGATACATCGGGGGAGGCCTCTTTTACCTGGGCCATATTTATGATTTTTGCAGAGCTGCTCAGGACAGCCCTGAACGACCCCGGCTCGGTGCGGACGTCTCAGGTGAGCCGGGATCCCGTGGGGACGTTTCGCACCTGGCTCGGGGCACCGGGAGCGCCCCGAGCTCGGTGCGGAGGTGCCGACGAGGCTCTCCCGTGGCTCAGGTGGTGCAGTACGAGCTGGGCTATGTCGTCTGTGCCGCCGTGGCTCTGCTCTTCACCGTGGCCGTGCCGGTGGCCGGGATGTGCTTCTGCTACTGCCGGAGCCGCCGGCGGTGCGGGGGTCGCCTCCGCGCCCACCGGCGCTCGCTGGGCTGCCGCCGCCGCTGCCTGCTGGCCTGCCTGTCCTTCACCTCCCTCATCATCCTGTGAGTCCCCCAAATCACCCCCAAAAAACTCGCAGCGGGCCGGGGGAACTGCGGTTTGAGGGGCCGGGCAGCGCCGTCACCGCCCGCCGGTTCCCCGCAGGATCGGAGTCACCTGCGCCTTCGTCACCAACCAGAGAGTGAAGGGACAGATGGAGCCGGGGCTGGGGGCTGTGCCCTCCACCCTGCGCACGCTGCGACAGCACCTGGCCAATGTCCCCCAGGTGGGTCCCCGAGCGGGCTCGCCCCCGGCACGGGGCGCTGCCCGGGGATGGCCGCATTTCCCTCGGGGCATAGTTGGGCAGGCGAGAGGAGGTGACGCGGCCGCATTAAAAATGGATTTGGAAACGGCAACGCGGGGCTCCCGCCCCTCCCGGCGGCTGCTACCCCCGGCTGACCGGCTCCTCTGTCCTGGCAGGGGGTACAGATGGTGGTGGACAAGTTCGAGGTGCCCCGAAAGCAGATCATCTCTGACCTGGGCGGTAAGCGCGGCGCCGGGCAGCACCCCAAGCTTGACCCTGGGGACAGACGAGGCGCTGACGGTGCCCCGGGGACGGACGAGGTGCTGACGGTGCCCCGGTGTCTCGCAGGGCTCAGCCGGAGCGTGGGGCTCTCCATCCACTCGCAGCTCAAGGCCGTGACCTACGCGGCGCTGGAGGACCTGCAGGACCGGGCCGGAGGTACGGCTGGACCGGCACCGGGGCTGAAGCCGATCCGATCCGAGAGGAGCAGCGTGACCCAGCCCTGGCCTTTCTCTTTAAGACCTACAGACCTCGCTGCACCATTTACAGATCCTGCACAGGACGGCGCGGGCGCTGGCGGCGGCTCGGGCCGAGCTGGAGCCGGCGCTGCGGGAACGAAGGCGCCGCGTGGTCGCGCTCCTGGACGACCCACGCTGCACCTCCTGCTCCAGCGTCCTGGGCAGGGCACAGAGCCTGGAGCTGGGCGCCGACTACGGCAAGGTGGGCTCGGGGTCCCCCACCGCCACCTCCCCAGCCCGCCGAGCCCGGGCTCACGGGCTCCTTCCTCCGCCCCAAGGTGCCGTCGGTGGAGAAGGTGTTGAAGGCGCTGGCCGGGCTGCCCCGAAGTGACTTTGCGGAGATGATTCGCCAGGTTGGGGGGGTGTCGGGGTGAAGCGGGGGGTTCAGCAAGTGAGGGAAGCTGCAGCTGAGCCTCTCAGCACCCCCTCTTTCCTCGCAGGGCAACGGCACCTTCAACTCCATCCCGGAGCTGGCCGTGGAGAGGATGGCGCAGGTCATCCAGGGTGAGTGGGGCTGCCAGCGCGAGTGGGGACACCCTGCTGGCGGTGAATCCCAGTTTGGGGACACGGGATGCAGGGACCCCTCCAGCGCAGCCTTGTCCCCGCAGATCTGCGGGGCGATTTGGCCCGCACGGCGGAGAAGGTGCAGTCCATCGCCGACGGCTTCCCCCTCCCCGACTACACTCGGCCGGTGAGCGAGGCGCTGCTGAAGGCGGAGCAGCGGAGCCAGCCGTACCTGCGGGAGGTGGAGCGCTTCGAGCGCTACAGGTGACCCTGCGGGCAGCGCCCCACAGAAGGTCCCCGAGCCCCAGGTGCCCCGCATCTCGAGGCTGTGCCCTGCTGCTCTTCTTTCCCCCACCCCAGGTGGATCGCGGGCACGGTGCTGTGCTCCATCATCCTCCTCATCCTCGCCTGCAACGTGACGGGAATGGCCCTGGGGGCGTACGGCCTCTCCAAGCGGGAGGACCCCAGCGACTACGAGTGCCGAGCAGAAGCCGGCGCCAAATTCCTCCTGCTGTAAGCTCTCCTGGGTGCTGGAGGGCTCTTCCATCTCCCACACCCCCCAAAAAAACCCCGGGCAAAGCCAAGGGAGGGACTGGGAGCCGTCCCAGCGGAAAAGCTTTTGAAGGCACCGCCTGCGCGGGCAGGTTTGGGAGAAGCTGCCCCTGCCTGGATGTGGCAGCTCGGCACACCCCGCTCGCAGGGCTGTGCCCAGCCCGGCGTGCCCGGGCTCGGGAAGGAGCCGCGGGGCTGCAGCTGGACGGGCAGGTCCCTTCCTGCCTGCTCGGCTCTGCAAAGCCACCACCGCCGCCTCCTCTCCCTCTTCCAGCGGCGTTGGCTTGGCTTTCCTGTTCTCCTGGCTCCTCATCCTCCTGGTTTTCGCCACCTTCCTGGTCGGGGGCAACATCCAGACGCTGGTTTGCAGGAATTGGGTCAACCAGGAGATTTATAAGGTGTGTGGCCACACATCCGCCCTGCAAATCTCCCCTTCCGTGCACCAAAACACCTCCAAGGGCTCCGTGTCCCCCCCTAAACCCGACTGGGAAAGGCCCGTCCTAGACCAGAAGATTAAGTTTAGGATTATCTCTTGGGATTTGCATCTCCAGCTGGGAATTGCCTTTGTGCTGTTCATTCACTTCCTAATTGCTGTTCCCTGGTCCTCGAGCAGCCCCGGGGCGCTTGGGGCCGGCAGCTCGGGGTTTTGGGGCTGGGGGAGTGGGAATGGGGTCAGGATTCTCCCCATGGCGGTGGGGACAGCTCCCTCCAAACTCCGAGGCTCCGCAGTGACCGATGCCCAAATAAAGGTGAAATTAGTTCAGGCTGCCGTGAGCTACCCCAGGACGCAGCTGCGAGGGCAGAGCACCCCCAGAATTCCTGCTGGGAACGCCTGTCCCTTACCCCGAGCCGTTCTCCCTCTTGTTTGGCGCAGTTCATCGACACCCCCGGGAACCTCCCGCCCTCCATGAACCTCACCCAGCAGCTCAACCTCAGGAGGGACTCCAACCTCAGCTCGGCGTACCGGTGAGCGCCGCTGGAGCTCTCCCCGTGCTGCCAGGGTGGATTTGGGATGGCTCTGCCCATGTCCCTCTGCCTTCCAGGGAGTGCAAGAGCGGCGCGGGGCTCTGGGAGGTTCTGCAGCTCCACAGGTCCTACGAGCTGGATGAGCACCTGAAAACCCCCAAGGTGAGGGGCTGGCTCCAGCCGGAGCTGCTGGGAGCGGCACGGGGACCACCAGAGCTTTACTGGGCGTGCTGGGAGCCCCTCAGAGCCCCTCGTGCGACCCTCAACAGTACACGGCTGATTTCCAAAAACGCCTGGGCGACTTCACGGCCAACCTGGGGGACGTGAGGCTCCTCCGCAGCGAGGGCAGGCAGGACCTGGAGAGCTTCGCCCGCAGCGGGGTGGACGAGGTGGACTACGGGCGCTTCCAGGAGGAGGTGAGGGATGCTCGGAGCTCGCCGCAGGACGTGCCCCACACCGGGGACCGCGTTTGGGGCAACCCCCGACTCCTTTTTCCCGCAGATGAAAAACCCCGTGGTGCAGACCAGCCTGCCCGGCTTGGCCAGGAACCTGGAGGGGCTGCAGAAAATGCAGGTGAGCGGCGGGGCGAGCGGCGGGGGAGCCCTCGGTGGCCCCGGGGCCGTGCTCAGCCCGCTGTGCCCGCAGAGGAACCGCACGGTGGCCGGGAGGCTGGCAGAGGAGGCGCGGGCGCTGTGGCACATGCAGAACTCCACGGTGCAGTCGCAGGAGGCTTTGGTGGTGAGTCCCTGCCGGCTTGGTGGCCGCTGGCACCGCCTTGAAGGGGACAAAGAGGTTTCTGAGCCTTTCTCACCTCCCTCTTCCACAGGCGAAGCTGGGGGAAAGCGTTCGGTTCCTCTCCCGCTTGGCACCGCACCTCAAGGTACCCGCGAGTCTCTTCCAGCCCCCAAAATAAACCCTGTGGTGCCCCTTCTGCCAAAAAAACCCCAAAACCAGTTACAGGGTGATGGCAGAGCCAGGAAAATGCCAGCCAGGAGAATCGGTCTGCTTATTTAGTGATTAGATTTGGTGCTGCAAATCAGAAATCCCCCTGCAAAGGGGTTTTCCTGCTCGGGGCACATCCCTCTGTCCCTGCTTCGGGTCCTAAGGATGCTCTGCCCTCCCTGTGCTTCCCCAGGAGCGCCTGAGGAGGACTTTGGCCACCACGGCGTCCGTGGAAGCCCGGCTGCCCGTGCAAGCCCAGCAGATCCTCCGGCAGGTGAGGCAGGGCTGGGGGAAGCAGAATTCCCCAGAGAGGGAGGAAAGAGCGAGAACGGGGCGCTGCAAGAGGGAACGGGGAGCCCTCGGCCTCATTTCCCAGCCGACGTTAGCCCGGAGGTGGCTGGAGAGAGGCTGGAACCGGGCCGGGAGAGGCTGGAACCGGGCCGGGAGAGGCTGGAACCGGGCCGGGAGTGGCTGGAACCGGGCCGGGAGAGGCTGGAACCGGGCCGGGAGAGGCTGGAACAGGGCTGGGAGAGGCTGGAACAGGGCTGGGAGAGGGGATGGAACCGGGCTGGGAGAGGGGATGGAACCGGGCTGAGAGAGGCTGGAACCGGGCTGGGAGAGGCTGGAACCGGGCTGGGAGAGGCTGGAACCGGGCTGGGAGAGGGGATGGAACAGGGCTGGGAGAGGGGATGGAACCGGGCTGGGAGAGGCTGGAACCGGGCTGGAAGAGGCTGGAACCGGGCCGGGAGAGGCTGGAACCTCTGGAACAAGGCTGGGAGAGGCTGGAACCGGGCTGGGAGAGGGGATGGAACCGGGCCGGGAGAGGCTGGAACAGGGCTGGGAACGCGGGGATGGAACCGGGCTGGAGAGAGGGGATGGAACCGGGCCGGGAGAGGCTGGAACCGGGCCGAGAGAGGCTGGAACCGGGCTGGGAGAACGGGGATGGAACCGGGCTGGGAGAACGGGGATGGAACCGGGCTGGGAGCACAGGGATGG
>NW_005087702.1:382217-407077 GCF_000331425.1 Pseudopodoces humilis
GACAGGGACAGAACAGTGACAAGGACAGGGACAGAGACAGAACAGTGACAGGGCCAGGACAGGGACAAGGACAGGGACAAGGACAGGGACAGGGATAGGACAGGGACAGAACAGTGACAGTGACAGGGACAGAACAGTGACAAGGACAGGGACAGAGACAGAACAGTGACAGGGCCAGGACAGGGACAAGGACAGGGACAGGAACAAGAACAGGGACAGGGATAGGACAGGGACAGAACAATGACAGGGCCAGGACAGGACAGGGACAGAGACAGAACAGTGACAGGGCCAGGACAGGGACAAGGACAGGGACAGGGATAGGACAGGGACAGGACAGTGACAGGGACAGGACAGGGACAGAACAGTGACAGGGACAGGACAGGGACAAGGACAGGGACAAGGACAGGACAGGGACAAGGACAGGGACAAGGACAGGGACAAGGACAGGGACAAGGACAGGGACAGGACAGGGACAAGGACAGGGACAAGGACAGGGACAAGGACAGGGACAAGGACAAGGCCAGGGCTCACCTGGGATGGTGTTGTCCAGCACGAAGGCGACGCAGCCCCCGACGAACATGGCTGTGGTGAGCAGGACGTTCAGCACCTGGTCAATGCCCGCTATTCCTGCAGCAACAGGGAAAACTCTGGGATTGGGATCACCCAAATCCTGCTGATTCACACCCAGCCCGAGCAGGAACGTTTGTTCCTGAGCTGAGTGAGGGCTGTGCTCAGAAAGGGCACCGGAGCCTTCCCCCAGTGCACAGCCACGGGACATCGTTCCCCAAAATGCAACTTCAGGAACTCCCAGCTGCTCACAGAAATGGCACAAAACACCATTTTTTAGTTCCTACTGCAGACACAACTAATCTGAGCTAAGCAGGAAACCGTGAAATGGAGAAGAGAAACGTTCAGACTGTAAAACGGTGGGGACTGAAATAATTCTTCTTATAGAGCTTTACTTTTGAAAGGTGCAAGAATTCACAGCCCCACTTATGGGAGAACACTGCATTAAGCACGGAAAGCTTGAAGGATCTGCTTTTCTAACCACTTACAGCAAGATACACCCTGAAATCCTGGTCTGAAGGCATAGTGGAAAGAAAAGTCAGTTAATATTTCGTTTAAGACACCCCAAACAAACCCAAAGCAGTGAAATATTTCCTCTGAGTCCATCTCTGGTGACACACACTGCTTAAAACAGAAAACCCTCCCAGGGAACTCCTCAAAGTTGGATTAACAATCTGCAGAGGGATTCACTAAAACTAAAACTAGAACTCAGAACTGGTCTGAGTGACAAAAAGTTTCAACCCCAAACAATTCCCTCGCCCTCTGAACTCTGCCTTGGTGTTTCCCCTTCATCTTTTAACATAATTTACAGCTCACATTCATCCTTTCAGATTTCCTTTCAGCCCAGCTGGTGACTGCCTCCCTCCTCACACCCAGAGACAGCAGGGAAGCTTCTGGAACATTCCCTGCAGGTCTCAAGCTCCCAGTGAATTCTCTGAGCTTGTCTGGACCTACAGCCTTTACTGTCTGCTGGGATTTGGGTGTGAAATGTGAAAAATCATTTGGGATTTCCCCGGTGGTTTGGGTTTCCTCTTCCTGACCCTTTCTCTGCTTTTCCCTGCTCCTGGATGGATTTCCCAGGGGAAAACAAGGCAGAGATGTTGGTGTGAAGGAGCAGGAAAGCCCTACCTGTGACCAGGGGGTTCTGTTTGAGATAGCTGGGCAGGACCAGCCCGAAGAAAATGGAAAATCCCAGCACGAAGAGATTCCGGGAAGAATTCAGATCGATGAACTGGAGGTTGGACAGACCCACGGCCGTGATCATCCCTGAACACAAAAAAAACCCCCCAGCTTTTAGATAAGGGTTTTTCTTCAAAAATCAAGCAGAAAAATGTTTAGGGAGAGGGATGAGGGGCAGGAACCCCCTTACCGAAGAGGGTGCAGAAGAGAGCCCCCAGCACGGGGTCGGGCAGCGATGCGAAGAGCGCGCTGAACTTGCCCACCATGCCCAGCAGCAGCATGAACGCTGCTCCGTACTGGATCACCCTGCGGCTCCCAACCTGCAGGAGAACAGGACAAAACCCTGCCTGAGGTCTGCAGCCACCCTTGGATAAAACCCTGGTGAGGTCTGCAGCCACCCACGGGTGCTCACTTCTCCTCTGAGCTCGCCCCTGTGTTTCCTTTTGGTGCTGGAGACGAGCTCAGCATCCCTGCCTTGGGGCTGGGGGGCACCAGGACAGCCCCAAAAAACATCTGGAAGTGCCAGAATCGTCAGGAAATGTGGTGGAACGCAGAGAGAAAGAGAGAAAAATGGGAAAACCACGCCCAGGAGAGATGGCAAATGGAAAAAATGAAATAAATTCCATGTAAAATGAAATAAATCCCATGTAAAATGAAATAAATTCCATGTTAAATGAAATAAATTCCATGTAAAATACAATAAATTCCATGTAAAATACAATAAATCCCATGTAAAATGAAATAAATCCCATGTACAATGAAATAAATCCCATGTACAATGAAATAAATCCCATGTACAATGAAATAAATTCCATGTATTGCTGCCCTTGGATGTGGGAACAAATTAAAATAGCTACCAGGACTGGTGCACCCCAAAATCCATCTGGAAGTGCCAGAATCGTCAGGAAATGTGGTGGAACCCAGAGAGAAAGAGAGAAAAATGGGAAAACCACGCCCAGGAGAGATGGCAAATGGAAAAAATGAAATAAATCCCATGTAAAATGAAATAAATCCCATGTAAAATGAAATAAATTCCATGTTAAATGAAATAAATTCCATGTAAAATACAATAAATTCCATGTAAAATACAATAAATCCCATGTAAAATGAAATAAATCCCATGTACAATGAAATAAATCCCATGTACAATGAAATAAATCCCATGTAAAATGAAATAAATCCCATGTACAATGAAATAAATTTCATGTAAAATGAAATAAATCTCATGTAAAATGAAATAAATCCCATGTACAATGAAATAAATTCCATGTAAAATACAATAAATTCCATGTATTGCTGCCCTTGGATGTGGGAACAGATGAGACAGCTCCCAGCTCATGGGGAGGAGGTGAAGGGTTTTTAGCCTTAGGTTGGCAGCTGGTTTTGTGACATCCTCAGAGAATGAAACCAAGGGCCTGCACTTCCTTCCCACTTTTATTTTTGAAATTCAAGCAGCCAGTGTTTCTCTGCGGGATCACCCTCGAGAGCTGTGTTTTAACCCTTCTGCTGCCATGAGAGCTGCCCCAGGGACAACAAAAACTCTTTCACATCGAGATGGTTTCTAGAAAAGCCCTTTGCAGCTCTCCCCTGGTGCAGAGAATCAGGGCTCAAAAAGGAAATATTGGTGAAATGACAAACAAAACAGCCAAGAGAAGCTGCAGCATGAGCTGGAATTGCAGCAGGATTCAGCTGGCACCTTTCTCTGCTGTTTATTTAAATATTCATTTCCAAAGGGCCACTGAGATCTTGGCTTAGAATTCAATTCTTCAATTCTAATCTTGCCAGAATTAAGTGAATTCTTCAATTTTAATCCTGCCAGAATCAGGCAAATTCTTCAATTTTAATCCTGCCAGAATCAGGCAAATTCTTCAATTCTAATCCTGCCAGAATCAGGCAAATTCTTCAATTCTCTCCCAGAATCAGGCAAATTCTTCAATTTTAATCCTGCCAGAATCAGGCAAATTCTTCAATTTTAATCCGGCCAGAATCAGGCAAATTCTTCAATTCTCTTCCTGCCAGAAACAGGAAAATTCTTCAATTCTAATCCTGCCAGAAAAAGGCAAATTCTTCAATTCTCTTCCTGCCAGAAACAGGAAAATTCTTCAATTCTAATCCTGCCAGAAAAAGGCAAATTCTTCAATTCTCATCCTGCCAGAATCAGGTAAATTCTTCAATTCTCTTCCTGCCAGAAACAGGGAAATTCTTCAATTCTCTTCCTGCCAGAAAAAGGCAAATTCTTCAATTCTAATCCTGCCAGAAAAAGGCAAATTCTTCAATTCTAATCCTGCCAGAATCAGGTATATTCTTCAATTCTCTCCCAGAATCAGGTAAATTCTTCAATTCCAATCCTGCCACAAACAGGAAAATTCTTCAATTCTCTTCCTGCCAGAAACAGGGAAATTCTTCAATTCTCTTCCTTGGCAGGAGCTGCTTTAGCCCCAGCTAATCAGAGTTAATTGATCTTCCTCTCATCAAGTCAAACAAAGCTCTTTGCAGCGCCTCCATCCTGCTGAATTTAAACTCTAAATGTAATTAAACACCGATTTTGAGGGAGGAAACGCCCTGGGATCTGCAGCACTGAAGTTTTCCCCTCCCTTATCAACAGCACAGCATTTCTGGGCTGAAATTCCACCTGAAGCTGGAGAAGTGCTGGGTTTTGGGGATGAATTTGGGGCAGGAGTTCAGGGGAAGGAGAGCAGAGGCTGCTGCAGAGCCTTCCACTTCTTCAACCTTCCACTGCTCCAGCATCAAATGAACATTTCATTTCTTCTTCATTTCATTTCTTCATTTCATTTATTCTTCATTTCATTTCTTCATTTCATTTCTTCTTCATTTCATTTCTTCTTCATTTCATTTCTTCTTCATTTCATTTCATTTCATTTTTTTTGCTCATCAGAAACAACCCCACAAAGTGCTGCTAATTCATCTCAAACCCCATGAATTAACAATAGGGAGCAGAACAGAATAAACCTTTATTTAAGGGATTTTTTTCCTGATCAAAACTTCTCCTAGGAGATTTCCAGCTGGATGTACAGACAGCAGATGGTGCTGTTAGTGCTGAATTGCAGGCTGAGGCCAGCAGAATCACCCTTTGTGCAGGAGAAGGAATGGCTGAGGACAAATCTATCATTGATACAGGATCTAAATGTGTATCATTGATACAGGATCTAAATGTATATCATTTATACAGGATCTAAATGTATATAATTTATACAGGATCTAAATGTATATCATTTATACATGATCTAAATGTGTATCATTTATACAGGATCTAAATGTATATCATTTATACATGATCTAAATGAGTATCATTTATACAGGATCTAAATGTGTATCATTTATACAGGATTTAAATGTATATCATTTATACAGGATCTAAATGTGTATCATTTATACAGGATTTAAATGTGTATCATTTATACAGGATCTAAATGTATATAATTGATACATGATCTAAATGTATATAATTGATACAGGATCATCAGTGGATGAGTTTCTTCAAGTGCAGGACATTTCTACCCTTGCACAAAGGATTTATGGTTCAACAGCCAGCAAGATGGATCAATTTACAACACAAATCACACAATGCTGATGTTTCTTACCAAGGCTGAATTAACATCACCAGGCAGATTTCTGCAGCCCAAGGCCTCCAGCTCATCCAGAGGAATTCCTCAAGTGTTTTGTTGAGCAGCATCACAATAAATACATAAACCCCTGAGCCTCAAATTGAATATTTTAGGGTTTATTTATCTCTGAAATGACCTTGGCCGCATCCCCTGGGCCGGTGCAGTGTCCCAGCACAGACACAGATAAAGCCCAAACACCTCAAGCTGCATTTTACTAAGCGAGGCATTAAAAAACCACTTCCTACTGCTGCTTTCAGACATCAAAAAGCACCAACTTCCACAGAGTTTGCAGTGTTTATGCCTCAACTCAAACCACCCCAACGCTGCCTGGGCTTTCCAAGAGACATTTTGTGCAGCAGCATCTGCTTTATGGGGAAATAAACTCTGAATAAAAGGATTTTTTTTGAGCTCCTGATGTACAGCAATGAGTTTTGCTCAGATAAGAGTTGGTACAGAAGGACGTGGGAAGTTTGTTTGCGCAGGAATGGAGGAGAATGATGTCCTGGGAGAGGATTGATGAAGACCAAAGAACACAGAGGAAATAAAATAAAAATTCACCTTTGTGATGCCCAGGACTCCAATGTTGGGGCTGGAAGAGGTGGATCCATTCCCTGTCCCAAAAACTCCGTCCAGAACGCAGGAGAGCCCCTCGATGAAAATCCCCCTGCAAATCAAACAGAGTCACACTGGGACAGCACTGGGAGGAGTGCTCCAGGGCATCTGCTCCATCAAATAATTATTTTAATTCAAGTTTCAAGCTCCAACACACCTGGAAAATACATCTGAGTTCTGTTTCCTGACTCTTAGATCCCCACGTTCTTCAAGTGGGGAGATGATATAAAAAATTCAAATAAAATTGGGGAAATGATGTAAAAAATTCAAATAAAACTGGGGAAATGATATAAAAAAATTCAATGGAATTGGGGAAATGATATAAAAAATTCAAATAAAATTGTGGAAATGATGTAAAAAAATTCGAATAAAATTGGGGAAATGATGTAAAAAATTCAAATAAAGTTGGGGAAATGATGTAAAAAATTCAAATAAAACTGGGGAAATGATGTAAAAAATTCAAATAAAATTGTGGAAATGATGTAAAAAATTCAAATAAAGTTGGGGAAATGATGTAAAAAATTCAAATAAAGTTGGGGAAATGATATAAAAAATTCAAATAAAGTTGGGAAATGATATAAAAAATTCAAATAAAACTGGGGAAATTTTATAAAAAATTCAAATAAAACTGGGGAAATTTTATAAAATATTCAAATAAAACTGGGGAAATTTTATAAAAAATTCAAATAAAACTGGGGAAATTTTATAAAAAATTCAAATAAAACTGGGGAAATTTTATAAAAAATTCAAATAAAACTGGGGAAAATTTATAAAAAAATTCAAATAAAACTGGGGAAATTTTATAAAATATTCAAATAAAAATGGGGAAATTTTGTAAAAAATTCAAATAAAACTGGGGAAATTATAAAAAAAAATCAAATAAAACTTCAGAGCCTCTCTTTGTTTCTAAACCTCATTCCAAGTGATTTTGGCAACCCCAATTCCACCACCAGAGTTCTGTAATGAAATAATCCAAGGTGACAGCTCCATCCTGGATTTCAGATCCTCGGCTCTTATGTTTGACCAAACCAAGATTTCATCTCGGAGCACATCCTTGTCTCATCCCAAGGTGGGAAAAATGGTAAAAACCCAAATAACCTGAGGAAATGAGGTATTTCTGGTTTGGACAAACCTGTTTATGGCGTGGATGGGAGGAGGGGGAGCGCAGGACAGCCGGGCACAGGCGTAGTAATCCCCGATGGACTCGATGATGCTGGCGACGACGGCGCTCAGCATCCCGATCACCCCCGCCGCAGAGATGGTGGGCAGCCCCCACTGAACTGTGGAGAGAGGAAAACTGGGATCTCTCCTGCCCCCAGGAAACGGCCTGGCTACAAAACAAACAGGAATCTGATGGGATTGTGCGGTGGTTTGGGTTGGGAAGGATTTTATGAACCATCAGTGCTGCTCAATCCCTGCAGGGATGGGGACTCCAGCATTGCTCCAGGCCTGAGCAGCCCTTCTGGGCAAGAAACATTCCCCAATTTCCACCCTGAGCCTCCCCTGGGCCACCCTGAGGCTGTTCCCTCTCCTCCTGTCCCTGTCCCCTGGGATAAGATCCCAAATCCCCCCTGCCAGGGACTTGTGCAGAGCCAGAAATTCCCCCTGAGCCTCCTTTGCTCCAGCCTGAGCCCTTTCCCAGCTCCCTCAGGAATTCTCCAGCCCCTTTCCCAGCTCCCTCAGGAATTCTCCAGCCCCTTCCCAGCTCCCTCAGGAATTCTCCAGCCCCTTCCCAGCTCCCTCAGGAATTCTCCAGCCCCTTCCCAGCTCCCTCAGGAATTCTCCAGCCCCTTCCCAGCTCCCTCAGGAATTCTCCAGCCCCTTCCCAGCTCCCTCAGGAATTCTCCAGCCCCTTCCCAGCTCCCTCAGGAATTCTCCAGCCCTTCCCCAGCTCCCTCAGGAATTCACCAGCCCTTCCCCAGCTCCCTCAGCAATTCTCCAGCCCCTTCAGGAATTCTCCAGCCCCTTCCCCAGCTCTCTCAGGAATTCTCCAGCCCTTCCCCAGCTCCCTCAGGAATTCTCCAGCCCTTTCCCAGCTCTCTCAGGAATTCTCCAGCCCTTCCCCAGCTCTATTCCCTTCCCTGGACACGCTCCAGCCCCTCCGTGCCCTCGTCCTGCAGGGCCAGAAGTGACCCTGGGGTTGAGGTGTGGCCTCCCCAGTGCCCAGCAATGTTTATTTATCTCTGATGGAAACAACAAACTCCCTTCACTCTTAACACAGGCTGGCAAGTTCAAGGAGATGAAAGGAGCAAAGGAAAAACCGCCAAAGCAACAGCTTTGATCACACTTGGAAAAATCCCAGAGAACCACAAAACCCCACTAAAAAAAAAAAAAAAAATAAAATAAATTCCTCCTGTTCAGGAATCAGGAATTTGAGCTACAGCTTGTGAGAAAACAATTCTGGGCAGTGAGGCAAATGCCACTTAATTGTTATTGCTCCAAAAACTCACTTTGGTCACAAGTTTAGTCTACCAAAGAGGACGGCAACAACCGGCTCTGATCACTGCACAAACACCTCCCAGCTCCATTTTTGTAGCAGAGAAAATAAGATTAATTTAAGCCTGCAGAAAAGCCTGGCAGGTTTTCCACAGCAATTGCCTCGATGCTTTTATCTCTTTGAAAGAGATGAGCTTCCTGCAACAAAGGGAGCTTCAG
Organism: Pseudopodoces humilis; assembly: GCF_000331425.1. The sequence continues at coordinate 390,857 of NW_005087702.1, forward strand.
GCACACAAGAGTGAATGAACCTCACAAAAACCAAAGAGCTGATCAGGGTGGGGAAGCTTTCCCCCTCTTCTTCTTTCCCAAAAGCTCCTATTCTTCATCTGCTGCTTTAGAAGTGGTTTCTTTTGAGAAGCAAAGCCATGTGCAAAACCACAAGGAAGCTGCCTCATCCCAGTGTGGTGGCAGAGCTGGTAATTCCCATAATTCTATCCTAAAAGGATATTATTCCCCAGTTACCCCGTTAATTTCTGAAGGGTGAAGTTGTGCGATCTCATGCCACACTCCCAGCCTTTAACAGCTTTAAACTCAGATGTGGCCACCATAAAAACACATCCACAACACAATGTCAAGTGTTTGGTGCTCTCCTGGGAATAATTCCACTGTCCTCTGCTGAGCAGGGTCTGTCCATAACAATGTGAAGTGTTTGGTGCTCTCCTGGAAATAATTCCAGTCCTCTCCTGAGCAGGGTTTAGCCATGAAAATGGGATGTGTTTGGTGCTCTCCTGGGAATAATTCCAGTCTTCTCCTGAGCAGGGTTTAGCCATGAAAATGTGATGTGTTTGGTGCTCTCCTGGGAATAATTCCAGTCTTCTCCTGAGCAGGGTCTAGCCATGAAAATGTGAAGTGTTTGGTGCTCTCCTGGGAATAATTCCACTGTCCTCTGCTGAGCAGGGTTTGTCCATAAAATGTCCATAAATGCCCAATGTGAAGTGTTTGGTGCTCTCCTGGAAATAATTCCACTGCTCTCTGCTGAGCAGGGCCTGGCATTCTGTGACTTGCCCGTTCCAGCCCTGCCTTGGCAAGTCAGGGCATTTTCCTGTGCCCGTCCAGGAATGGGAGAGTTTGGGGCAGGGAGGTGCAGAGAGCAGGGAGGAACTCCCCACAGAATTCTTTAGACAGTGAGAGACCTCAGCAGAGCTGTAAGAACCTGTCCCTGTCACTGCAGAACGTTTAACAGGATTGCCAAGGACAGACACATCAGCAAGTCCTGGGATTTCCACGTCACAGGGACGGTCAGAAGAGTCACCCAGAAACCTGCAAACTGCGGTTTCAGAACCTCAGCCTCCCCTGGGGGAGACCTTAAAGCATCAGGTGAAGAGGAAAACAAGGAAAAACCATCAGCAATGAGCGTGGTGTGTGCCAGAACTCTGGAATGGTTTGGATTGAAGGGACCCTCCAGAGCCCCAGCCCCACCACCAGCAGGGACTCCCATTCCCAGATGGATCACCCAGATCCAGAGGTTCTGGAACGCTCCACAGAGCCTCTGGAGCAGGGGGAATGGCTCTGCAGGGCACACTTACAGGGGTAGGGCACCTTGAACCAGGGGGCCACCAGCAGCACGCCGCGGCGCGCGTCCGTGCGCGCGTAGAATCCGTACTTGGAGCTGTCCGGGGGGAAGACGTCGGTCACCGTGAAGATGAAGCACAGCAGCCACGACACCAGGATGGCCAGGATGATCTGGGGGACAGGAGGAGCAGAGGAGGGGATGATTGGTGAGCCCACGTGCCCCGAGGAAGGCGCTGAACAAAGCCCTTGGGGTCAGAGCAATCCTCCCTCCCCTTAAAGGATCCCAGCTGGAACGCTGGGGAACCAAGAGCAGCAGGGGCAGGGGAATTGTTCAGGTGAAAAGAGATGATATCCATCAGTTATCAGCAGTTCTCAGGGCTCTGTTTAGGCTCTCACTGCACAAAGATCCATCCCTTCCTCCCCTCCCACATCTCCAGCAGCTCCTCAGCAGAGCGGCCACAAAATCAGGATATTTCCATATTTTATTTAATATGGATTAAATAAATCCATTTAAGCTTTTATCTCACCACTCTGAGTATTCTACTGCTAAGAAAAATCAAAACCAAGGTTAAAAAAAAAAAAAACCAACCCTGAAACAGAAATTTTTATTTTCATTTTTTTCCCCCAAAGGAAGAAAAAGTTCAACTTACAGGGAACATCTTGAAAAGCTGCAGCCTGTATGCTGTCCATCCTTTCTTGGATTTATAAATGGGCAAGGGAAATTTGACATTTCTGGCATACTGAGAAAACAACAACACTAGGAAAATAGTCCTGAGGAAAAGAGGAGGAGGGTGGGAACAGGAGAGAAACGTCATTAGCAACGATACACGATGAATTCTTCTCTTCAGACCCCTTGGAGGCACAACACAAATGCAGATATTTCAATTTAAGGCAGCAAAAAATGATCAGAATTATTATTCCCCAAATGCCAAAACAGAATTAGATTTAAAATTCTGCAAAAGTCAGCAGCTGCAAGCAGATCAAATGAATCAGGAACGGGCCCAGACTGAAGGGAGAGTCTCAGTTAAAATTCCTGTGACACAGGGCTGCTCTGTAAAACAGCAAAACTGGGGAGAAACAGCAAAACTGGAGGCCTGCACACAGTTAATTTTCACATTTCAAAATCTGCATGAAACTCCAAAAGCACTTCAAACATTTCTGTCGGGGAAATTTTCAGAATCCATTCTTTTAAATATGAGTATTTCACTAAACAGCTGCAAACGAAGCTGCAAACGAATCCCCCAGATTTGCTGCAAGAGGAGTTCATCAGTATTAGATATCTCAATTATCATGCACTCACCCCTTACCATGAAACTGCCAAGCTCCTCCAGACATTAAAAATTAATTTTTTACAGCTAAAATGCACTGAAAAATCAGAAGCCAGGGCATTTCTGAATTCTGAATGAGCCAGAATTCTGCTCTGAAAGGGCCTCCCAAAGACTGGAGCTGTCTGAAGAAGCAAAGCTCTGCTGAAATCTCAGATTGTGTTTTTTATATCAGCTGAGCTGAAAAATAAAAAGAGGATTTTCAGAGAGGAGAGTCCCTCTTCTGTGCCCTGGATAAGGCACAAACCAGTTTTCCTCTCCCTCGGTCCCCAGGAACGAGGAGGGGAGTTTACAGCCCTCGGCAGTCCAGGAGAAAAGAAGAATGCACATCTTTTCCATGCAGGAAATCCCAGAATCTGCCCCAAAACCTGCCCCAAAATCCACCATGGGAGGATGGGCTCCACTCCCTCACGCACCAGCCCTGAGGACAGGCAGCTCTGGATTTTATTTAGCACGGAGTTGTTAAAAAAATACAGTATTCCACTATTGCAGTGGATTTTCTATCAGAGGGGAAACAGCACCAAAAATCTGAATGCCCCAGGAAAATTTGGATAAACAAGCAAAGCCCAGCTCAGGGATAATTCCCTTTTCTACAAATCACAATGCAGAGTGTTTTAGGGAATAATGGAACGAGTCAGGTCAGGAATCTGTTTGGGAAACTGGGAATCCTGTCCAAGATGGATCTGCAGCTCCCAGGCACCTCCAGCTCTGCCAGAGCTGATCCTGCAGGGCCAGGGAGAAAAGCAGGACCTTGATCTCATCACAATTCCAGCAGTCACATCTCACAGTTGTTTTCAACCATCCAGAGAACATTTTTTTGCATGGCAGAAGCCAGAGATACTTTATTGACTGGGTAATATTTAAATCTTGCTCCTGAATTGATTTATTTATTTTTATTTTTTTTCCCGTCTGCAGAAATGTCAGCTTTAATTACACGTTTCCATGTCCAATTCAAAGATCTGCTTGATTCATTTAACTTGAGTCCCAACTTGCACAGAATTTGTTTTACAGGCAAATAAAAGGTTCCTTTGGATCAGCTGCTTAATATAATAGAATCACAGAAATAGTCCTGATGCCAACATCCAAGATAAAAGAGAATTAAAGAGCCCTTTTAATCATAAGCTGCACTTACAGAATACTTTACATGTTCAAAGCACTGTGCAAACAGATTAGTGAGATCACAATCTGATCTCATCAAGGCATTCCTCCTGCTTCCAGAGCTGCACGTGGAGCACAGAGCTGTTTCAGCCTCTTTTCTCCCCAAAATGGGGTTTCCAGCCTTATTTGGCTGTTTCCCCACACGGGGAGCTTTTGTCTTCTCTTTTTCCTCACTTATTCCTCTTCATTCTTTCATCTCCCTGGCCCCTACAGCCGATGGCACACACACCAGGCCCTGAAATTCCCTCTAAAAGCCTTTTTGTGCCCTTGACAGGAATCTCTCTGCTCGTGGCCCGGCCACTGATGGTGTTCATGGCAATTCTTGTGCCCTCTGTCACCACAAAAATCAATTTCTCTTGGCCACAGGTGAGCAAACCACGGCAGAGGCACCAGTGGTATTCACCTGCTGCTGCAGGAGAGGGAACAGGCAATGCCAACCCAGAAATACAAATTATTCACTGTATTTCCTCTCCTTGGTGTCCTGTTAAACCTTTTCTACAGCACTCAGCTCCACCCAGCCAATGGCTCCCAGATCGACTCCTGCTTTACCAAATCCTGCTCCTCACGCCTCGTTTTTGGCCACTGTCCTTTCCCCTCTGCTGGAGAGAGGAATGGAATGGAATGCTTTGGGTTGGAAGGAACCTTAAAGCCCCCCCCAGTTCCATGGAGGAGCCATGGGCAGGGACACCTCCCACTGTGCCAGGCTGCTCCAGGCCCATCCAGCCTGGCCTGGGACACTCACAGGGATGGAGCAGCCCCAGATGTTCTGGGAATTCCATCCCAGCTCCTCGCAGGGAGGAATTTCTCCTGTGTATTTAACCTGAAGTTCCCCTTTCTAATCTGAGCCCATCACTCCCTCTCCTGGATGAGCAGCCCCCCTCCAGCTTCCTTGGAACCCCTTCAGACCCTGGCAGGCTGCTCTGAGATATTATTCCAGTCTAATTTCAGTCTAATTTCTGTGACTTTGTGCATTGGCAGAGGGAAAATGCTGGGTTTAGTTCAGATTTTCTGTGTCTTTGTGTGTGTGGCCTTTCTGCAGAGGTTTCCCAGTCCCTGTGAGTGCCCAAGGCTGGACCAGCACTGGAGCCCCCTGGGCCAGTGGGAGCTGTCCCTGCCATGGCAGGGGTGGCACTGGGTGGTTTTTAAGCTCCTGCCCACCCAAATCATTCCATGATTCCTGTAAATACTCTGGGAGCTGATTTTCCAGCTGCTGTTGAAGTTGAATCAGTTGAAGCTGGTTTTCCAGCTGCCCATCCATCCCGGCCTTGGGCACTCACAGGGATCCAGGGGCAGCCACAGCTGCTCTGGGGCCTCCTCATCCTCCCAGGGCAGGATTTCTTCCCAGGGAAAAAGCTTCTTCAGGCTTTTTCTCCCGAGCTGCTGCTCTCAATCCTGATTCCCACATTTCCAGCTGGACTCATCCACGTTCCTGCCCCCGGTGTTTCTCCACGCTGGCAGCGCTCAGCAGCCTCCCCAGCACCCAAAATCCTGCCTCCCCAGCAGGGTACTCACAGCATGGCGATGCCCCAGTGCTTGCCAGCTCTCTCCCCAGCAGCCTGGAAGCCCGAGAGGCCGATGAGGGCCACGGTGGGGGTGATGGTCAGGGGGCCAATGTAGCGCAGCAGAGCCCCGGGCAGCCCCAGCAGCCCGATCACCACCTCGATCAGCGACGACATGATGATGGCACCTTGGATCTGAACACACAACAGGGCAGAGAGGCAGCTCAGTCCCATCTGACAGGAAATTTGTTTTTCTGCTCTGGATTACAAACTGCAGTTAAAAGAATTCAGTGACACAGAAGAACTCAGCAAAATTTTTTTTTTTTTAGTTTTTTTTTTTTTCCCCGTCATAAAACAGCTCATTATGTTTAAGTGACTTATCGCTTTAAGCATAACACTTATGGTTTTCTCCACAAAACTATTACACAACAGACCAGTGGGCCAGTCTGGAAGCTGTGTGGAAAGCACATCACACTGTCAGACAGGAGACCTGGGGTCCAGGCTAACCTTTAAGCTCTCAGATCGAACGGCAAGGGTTGGTGCGCCACGAGGTGATGCTCCTAGCTCCTAGGGGCAGAGTGTGTGCTGCATTGGTCACAAGTGCTCCTTAGAAGCTGGATTAGAGCAGCGTTGTGGTCTCAGGAGACTGTCAGCCCTCTTGGCTGCAGGGCTCTTGGCAGGATGTAGCTATGGTTTGAACATGGGGAAGAGAGAGGGGTTGTTTTTAATTAAGAAAAAGTTGGCAGCCCAAAGCAACGGGATGGGAGATCAATTCCATGACACACGCCTTCATTTGGACTACTCTACCTGCCACCCTGGCGTGGCACAGCCCTCAGCCTGCCCTGCAGGGCACCACAACCTCACACTGTGAGTGGAGAAGGACTTTCCAGGGATTCCACAAGTCTCAACCTCTCATCACAAGAGTCTCCAACTTAAAGACACTTGGGAAGGAACCAGATTCCCTAACTGCGGATTCACCTTCCAGGGGCCAGCACAGCAGGCAAGAGGCCTGGCAGCAGCTGAACACAGATGGAAATTAGGAGTTTTCATCTCACTGGAGCAGCTCACTGCACAGCTTTTGGGATGTGGTAACTAACTCCTGGTATTTGCTGTCCAGCAATGAACAGGTGGAAAAGATGGAAGACTTCCGTGAAATGAGGAAAGGGATATATCCAAATGGAGATTGCAGAGAAAACAAGAAGTTACCAACTTAAAGACAAGAAGACACAGATGATTAAGTGAGAAACTTAACTGGAACTGGAGAAGAGTGACAGCTAAAGGCAAGTCCCACATTACCTCTCGTATCCGGGGGTACCAGATGTGCTCCGTGTGCAGCAGCTCTGCCGTTCCGTTTGTAACTGTTAGATCTTGCCAAGGGAGAAAAAACAAACAGGGGTTTGTTCCCCAGCCACTCTGCCAGCATTTCACACAAAACAAATCCCTCCTCACGCCCTGCCTGATAAATGAGCCCCAAATTCACACAGAGAGCAATTCTGTCACGGGTGAAGTGACAGCAGCTCAGCGTCCCCAAGAGCCAGCCCTCTGCACCCAAGAGGGAAAACAGAAATGTCAGGAATCCTCTCCCCACTCCAATCCTGCAATCACAAACCCCAGGGCTTGCTGTTCCCAGCTGGGGTCACTCAGGGAATGAGCACAACCCCAACCTGCAGCTCTGGAAGGTGAAAAGGTTCAGGAGGAAGATGCAGCAAAGCTCTTTTTGGAAATGTGGAGTTGTGGGGAAAACTGCCTCTCCACCCAGGGTTATCAGTTTATTTCAACAAGCTGGGTATTGATCACATCTTGAATGTGAGCTCACAGAGATGTATCAACACACAAGTAATAGAAATTCAATTATGAGAGTCCAGAGGAGCTCTGGGAAGAGCTTCAGTCAGGAGTGAGCAGCGTGATTCCCACTGCCCTGGTACTGAGTAACCACCCCCACTGAACAGGAAACTGCCAGAGTCATTTCCACCTCCCAGTCCAATCCAATCCAATCCAGTCCAATCCAATCCAATCCAAAGCAAACTGAATCGAAAAATTGGATTGGATTGAAAATCCAAATGCTCCCATCCCAGAATCTTTTCCCTCTGAACATCAAACCTCCCAGGATGACGACATCAGCAGGGAAAGAGTGAAAAAGAACATCCAAATCTTGTCAAAACCTGTCAGGTATGACTGAAACAGGGGAAAATCCTGGTCTGGAGGTGATGCTGCTCATTGCTCAAACTCCCTCCCACTCACAACTTCAAAGGATTCCGTTGGACTCGCTATTTCCAAATGTTTGGAACGTTACGGGAAGGAACATTAACGGAATGCAAATGGAACAGGAGAATTATTTTATGCCACGTTTACCTTTCCTTTGTCAACGTTTTTCTAGTAAAAAAAAAATCCCCAGAAACAGAACTCCACAAAGACATTTTTAGGGATCTTCTGTGGCACAGTATTTTAAACACTGTAAAAAGAGAGGTTTTCCATATTCCCTGCTCATTACTCCCAGTTTTTATGTCAGCAGCTCTGGCAGCTGCACTCCACGTGACCTGGGCCATTTGTCACTTAAACCTGGAGAAGGATAAACAATAATTACCTGTGTTATTGCACTTCCACTTCTCCAGAGAGAGAATGGCTCTGGCAGGTGCTAAAAACGCAAAAGCACTGGCTTGGAACAGGGGTAACCTGGAAAGGGAGAGGAGAGATGGTGACATCCTGGGTGGGTGGGCACTCAGACCACCCTTTACTCAGCTGTAAAACTGGGAAATAAGAGGATTTCTCACCAAAAAAAAAAAAAAAACCCAGTCAGAGAAATACAAAGATTTCACAAGGCAAAAAGCCAAGCTACCAAGGGGGTAACCCCAGGGGGCCAGGCACTGATGGACACTGAGCTGGGGGAACAGATTTTCCCACCCCAGCACAGGGAATTCTCTGGAGAGAATTCACATTTTCCATCCCTTCCCTGGGCAGCACTCCCAGTACACTCATTTCTAAATGTGTGTGTCAATAACTGCTGGGTCGATGGGAGCAGATTAGATGTTCCAAGTGGTTGCCACCAATAAACACAAACATGACGAGAATTTCAAGATTACATTCTTAGCGTCGGTGTTTCTACTTCCCAAATGGTTTAAAGATCTAAAGAGGATCTACCTGCACCCATTATGGATTTATTGAATACATTGAATTCAATTTATTGAATTCACAGCTCCAGGAATGATCATTACTCACAACTCAGAGCAGCCAACGAATAATCCCAATTTGTTACCCTGTGTAACAAACAACCCAGTGTAACTGAGCTACAGGTGCACTTTGAACTAATATTGACGTGAATGCAGGGCCATGAGATTCCCTCCAACAGGAGATGCCAAGCTGTGACACAGGGAATTAATTGCTCAGGGGCTGTTTTACAGGAGAAAGAACTGCTCAGGTTCAGGTAAAGACCAGAAAATGCTCCAAGGAGGAGAAGTGTGGAGGGGAAAACGTACCCTGAGCACAGAAAAGATCAAACCAGAGGCGTGTTATTAACGGTAGCTGTCAAGTTCTCAGGCAGAAGCTGGAGCAGTTTGGGCAACTTCAAACCCACCCAATGTTGGAAATTCCATTGGAAACTCGAATTTTATCAACTCCAGGAGCCAACCAGGCATGGCTGAGCGGACCAAACTCGCACTGGGAGCTCCTTCAAGCACAAATCCCAGCTCTGTCTCCGGGAAGCCAGGGCTGGTGGCCCAGGGAATGATTCACCCCCTTGTGCCAGGCTCATTAAGCAAAGCTGGTGCCCCATGGCAGGTGTGCAACACCTGGAACAAGCTGCTACTGCTCCATCCCACCTACACAGCCCCACAGCCCCCTCTGAGCTCGGGTAAACACACACTGCAAACACAAAACACATTCTCCGCTGCTGAGGTCACTGCTGCTCTCCATCCCATTAAACACCCGTGGAAAATCACACCCCAGCACGTCCTGCTCAGCTTTTACCTGCCACAGGTAACTGAGGCAGCTCCCAAAAGGCTCAAAATCTGGATTTTTTTTTTTTTTTTCCTTATGCCAGGCAACAAATAAAAAGTAATTTACTTTTTAACGATTTTTTTTAACAAATTGCTCAAAATCAGTCAACCAAGATCTGTCTCTCTGTCAAGTTTGGAACGTGACTTACAGATTTTAAGCCAGCTAAAGCACCAAAATCTCTAAGTACCATTTAAATTTCACTCCTAAATCATCAAGTTGCTCCATTTTGGCACCCACAAGAGTTTTTCTGACATCTGGAAATGTCTCATTGTGTTCACATGTCCCACAGATGTGAGAAAGCGGCGACAGGCACGCCACCCTGGCGTGGATTAAATCTGTATTTGATGGTCTCAGCGCCACTAATTACCCACTAATGAACCCCTGCCAGAGCTGGGGCTGGCTACATAACTCCAGGAATAGCTGGGATTCCTAGAACTGCTCTGGGTACCAAACTGACCACAACTCCACCTCGTAATCGAGCTAAATCCATCTTTAAGGACCCTTAAACCGTGGAATTTGACCTTTTGAAACCTTTATTTGCTGAAATACTTTGCAGTTGGCAGATCTTGCCAATGAATACCTGCAAATCTCATTGAGAGGCCTGTGCTGCTGTATCCAATTCCCAGCTTTATATAAACCCACGTGGTTTATATAAATCACATGGGGAATAGTTATAAAACATCCAGGCGTGGAAATTTCCTCCTTAAATACAAGTTATTTTAAGAGCCAAACACAATTTGGCCTTCAGGGATATAAAAATGTAAGTACAGTGCAAGTGGGAGCCACTGAAAAGGGAAAAATCCCGGGCAGGGCTGGGATTACACAGAAAGAATAGAGGATTTCCAAATGATGGCACTGTTAATTTTGGGCCCCTCCTCTCTGAATGAGCCCTAAATCCCTCTTTAGTAAGTGACAAAAATCCAAGATTAGCTGGGAGGGGTGAAAAAAAATCCTTTTGTGCAGTGGTCACTGTGGAACACAGGTTTTTAAAGATTTATCTTAATAAAACAACATCCTGTTCTTGCCAACACCACATCTTAAACATTGCCAAGAATTTACTTCAAGAAACTAATTAAAATATTGTAGTTAGCTCCCCTTTACCCAGGTGTAGGAAGTTTTCATCCTCCAGGAAAACTTCTGCCTTCTCAGATGGGTTTTTCCCTCTCCCTCCTCCCTGTGCTGTATTTTCTCACCCTTGGGATGTTTTATTTTATTTCAGATCCCTCTTTTTTTTGGGAGCAGCTTTCCCAAAGCTTTCCCTGATCACCTGCTGCTGCTGGTTCCTCCTCTGGAAATCCCCCCACTCCTGGCTCCTGGGAGATTTTATTTTATTATTTCATTTCATATTTTATATTATTTTATTTTATTTCAGATCCCTTTTTGGGAGCAGCTTCCCCTGATCACCCGCTGCTGCCGGTTTTGTGTTCCTCCTCTGGAAACCCCCACTCCTGGTAGATATTATTTTATATTATTTTATTTTATTTCAGATCCCTTTTTGGGAGCAGCTTCCCCTGATCACCCGCTGCTGCCGGTTTTGTGTTCCTCCTCTGGAAACCCCCACTCCTGGTAGATATTATTTTATATTATTTTATTTTATTTCAGATCCCTTTTTGGGAGCAGCTTCCCCTGATCACCCGCTGCTGCCGGTTTTGTGTTCCTCCTCTGGAAACCCCCACTCCTGGTAGATATTATTTTATATTATTTTATTTTATTTCAGATCCCTTTTTGGGAGCAGCTTCCCCTGATCACCCGCTGCTGCCGGTTTTGTGTTCCTCCTCTGGAAACCCCCACTCCTGGTAGATATTATTTTATATTATTTTATTTTATTTCAGATCCCTTTTTGGGAGCAGCTTCCCCTGATCACCCGCTGCTGCCGGTTTTGTGTTCCTCCTCTGGAAACCCCCACTCCTGGTAGATATTATTTTATATTATTTTATTTTATTTCAGATCCCTTTTTGGGAGCAGCTTCCCCTGATCACCCGCTGCTGCCGGTTTTGTGTTCCTCCTCTGGAAACCCCCACTCCTGGTAGATATTATTTTATATTATTTTATTTTATTTCAGATCCCTTTTTGGGAGCAGCTTTCCCTGATCACCTGCTGCTGCCTCCTCTGGAAACCCCCACTCCTGGTAGATATTATTTTATATTATTTTATTTTATTTTATATTATTTTATTTTATTTCAGATCCCTTTTTGGGAGCAGCTTCCCCTGATCACCCGCTGCTGCCGGTTTTGTGTTCCTCCTCTGGAAACCCCCACTCCTGGCTCCTGGGAGGTGCCAAGGTTGCCCAGGGGCAGCCCAAGCCCCAGCTCTGACCTGCAGCCGAAGGTGGTCTGCAGCAGGGTGGTGATGCCCACGCAGAAGAAGATGGTCCCGATGAGCTGGCTGGTGGCCCACTGGTCAAAGCCCACGCACATGGCATCGGCCAGCAGGAAGGGCACGGCGATGGTCCCGCTGAAACACGTCAGGTAGTGCTGGGGGAACAGGCAGGGGACACCAAAGTCAGTCATTCCATCAGCAGCTTTTCCTTCTTTTTCCCTCCTGGGTCCCCAGCAAAGCTCCCTGAGCTCTGCTCTCCCGTCATCCTGAGATCTCCCGTCTGATTCCTGTGCCGTCCACAGGTGTTGGAGTCTGAGATACAGAGTGTGTGCCCTTGTTTCTAATACTTAGTTATAAGATTCAAAAAAACACTGAATTTCATCTAACATGAAATTCATGAGCATGTTTTCATGGTGATACCTGAGAACAAATGTTAAAGTTAGATAGGGAAAGTGTAAGTGTGTAGATTAGAAAGTTTTTTAAATCACTGGGTGAAAAAGTTAGTTTAGAGAACAGGAGACAGGATGGAGGATTTGGGGTGTTGTCTCTTGTCCTTTCTTCTTCATGTTCTTCTCCTAAGGGTTTTTGGGTGGTTTTAAGTGATTGGGTAGAAAATGCCACAGTGCAGCACTCAGGTGTTGGGTCACTGGGTCACTAAGGAAAATAATTTAGTTGGCACCTGTTAATTGGGTAAATGGACATATAAAAGACCTTGAAGAAGATTTTTGTTGGCCATTTTACCCTTTTCTATCATAGTGCACACAGCTCCTTGTACCTTGTAATGCTGAGAAGGAAAAATAAACAACTGAGACCGAACGAGAGAAAACTGCCTCCCTCTGGTCAATCTTCAGTTCAAAGGGAAAAAGATCCCAAAGCCAAAAGTCCTTAGTGAGACACACAGGGAACTGAAACATCTCCACAGCTGCTCTGCTGCGTGAGGAGACACCCAGGTAACTCTCCTGAGAGCAGCCTCCAGCCCAGAAATATCTCCAGTCACATCCCCTGGCTCACAAATCAACCTGGAGCACACACAGAGGAGCTCCCGAGGACCAGCAGATGGATAATCCTTAATTCTTCCTCCACACAAGCACATCAAAAGCAAAACAACGAAGAAATCTTCACCATACTCCACACACAAGTAGAAACAGGATTCCTACAGAACTGCCTGTCCTTGAGGAAAAGGCAGGAATAAAAAGAATGCTTTGGAATGTGTTTGTTTGGACAAAACGTCCCTAGCACTGAGCCTTTCCTCACTCATCTACTAACAACTTACAACTCTAAATACTGAAGTGAATCTCACAAATGAAAACTCAAAAACATTCTCAGAGCAATGATCTGAATGAGCTCCAGGAGAAACTTCTTCAACCACCTGAGAGTGGAGAAGGGTAAAAACTCCCCCACACAAAATGGACATAAAATCCTCGAGAAACTTTCAAAGTTAGAGAAGAAAGAACTGTTTTGGGATGTACCTGCAAGCCCAGAAATATGCAGAGGTACCAGGGAGGAACATCCTCAATGGTGTAAATCATGTCAGTCCTCTGGGCATCCAAGCTGCCACTGCTGTCCAGGGTCTCAGCCAGGGAGCTCTGCAGGAAGAAGAGACACCAGCAGGTTATTGCTGCATGGAATAAAGTGAATTTCAACTGTCAGGCAACTCCCAAGTGATGCTGATTTGTGACGATTTCAAAGCCTTTCACATCCAGCTCCTGAATTTGTACCCAACACGTTCCCTTCTGACAGCCACTCCCTGCTTATTTATTTATAATTGCTGATTTGTGACAGAACTGATCTGGCAGCCAAAAGGTGCCCAAAAATGGATTCATCGTGACAAAACTGTTAAAAAAACCCCACCAAACCCCAAAAACCACAAAAACAAACACAGAAATAAAATAGGGAAGAATTGGAACTAAGAAGAGCTCTGTCCTTGCATCAGAGATGAAAATGACTGGCAAAAATAAATCCTCATTATGATAATTGCTTCCCTGCTTTGCTCTTACCCAATTTCATCCTGGTTAACCACTTTCAGCCAAAGAATTTATCATTTTTCTTCTCCCCCCCCCCCACCCCCTGCATTTATGCAGTCAGGAAAAATGCTAATTATTATACCCAAATTAATCCCCAACCAATTTCCACCAGTCAAGCAGAATTCCTGCAGGAATTTAAATTCCCCCAGGAATTTGGGCAAGGCCAAGCTGTGAGAGCCAATGGACAACTGCCCACAGACATTCACACATCAACACCCTGCAGATTTAACACAAGGAAACAAACACTCTATGTCATTTCTCTGCCACAAAGAAGTGGAATCCTTTCCATCCAAACCCTCTGCTTTGGAAATTCCTGAGAACAAACCCAGCACAACAATAAAAGCAGGAAGGAGGAAGTATCAGATTTTGTCATTTCAGATCAAGTAACTAAAAAAAAAAAAAAAATTACCTTATACAACACAAGTGCTCTGCCCTAATCCAGCCCAAGACACAAACTCACGTGAAGCTGCCTCACGCAGAGCCTGGGAACTCTGCCAGACTCGTGACTGCCTCAAATGGTCTCTGCTTCTCCAAAAATCCCAACACATCCACGGGTTATGCTGAGGAAATCTCCACTTGGAGCCACCTGCAAGGTCAGCCAGCCAAACTGAGCCTGGCACTCTCCCCCCTGCTCAGCTCAGCCTTCTGTTGGGAAAACAAATCCACTGGGATCGCTCACGTTCTGGGAGCGCAGTGCTGGGGGGATGTGGAGGGTGTTGCAGCAAAAAGCAAAATATAGAAACTCTCATTTCGGAGAAAGCACTTTGAGCACTGAGAAATCCTCTCCAGGGAGCTGCCCCTGCCCAGCCCCTCCTGCAGCACCAGTGACAGCTTTTCACTGACTGGAAAATGAACAGATTCTCTCCTGACCCAATTCTCTAAAGAAAAACCCACGTGAAAAAAAATTAAGGATTTGAATCATGGAATAGTTAAAGCTGGAAAAGCCCTTTCAGATCATCAGGACCACCAAGAGAGCAGCACCACCATGGTCACCACCAAACCACATCTCCAAACACACATTTCTTGAAGACCTCCAGGGATGGGGACTCCATCACTACCCTGGGACGCCCCTTCCAATCCATAAAAAAATTCCTGCTGACATCCAGCCTGGCTTGCAAAGACCTTAAGGCCCAGTGCCACCCCTGCCATGGGCAGGGACACCTCCCACCACCCCCAGGTGGCTCCAAGCCCTGTCCAAGCTGGATTCCAGGCTTCCAGGGATGCAGGGGCAGCCCCAGGGATCCTGTGCCACCCCTGTTCCTTCACTGGGAGCCACAGCAAAGCTTTAACTCGAGGAGAGCTGGTTAATCAGAAGCTCCTGGTCTGCTTTAGGTGGATTATTCTCCATCACCCCCAGGTGTGATCACAGGGATCAAGTGGAAGGGAGAAAAGCACACTTGGTGAAGCTGCGCGTCTGGCGATCGTTTATCTCGTTGCACAATCCCACCCAAACACCTTTTACTCAAGGCTTTTATCAGATTGTGCCTCTCCACTCCAGCCCCAGCATGCTCCAAAAATCAGCCATCAGGAACTTGCCCAGGTCAACACAAACCTGTCCACGGAATGTGAGACACAGGGGCAGAGGGAGCTGGGACCCAGCACTGACACACCCCTGGCTGCTCAGGGGATGCTTTAAATCTGAAATTCACCACTGAGTTTTGGTGTCTGAGTTAGAAAGCATTAGCTGCATCCCTTGATGTCATCCTTGCCCTTGAAGGAAGGAGCATCATCCTGCCCCTGCTTGGAACAGGAGTTTTGTTCTTGTTTCAATCAGGACATTTGAAGAACTTTGGTCAGGTTGAAGTTTTTCAGAGACAAGGCCTTACTACAAATCCAGTCTGACTGAGTATTTCAGAAACTCAGATTTACCATAATCCTCATCCTTATTTTAAACAAAAGCTCAGGTTCATACCATCTCTGCTTGCAGGATTTTGGACAGAAGGGGAATGAGGGAATGAAGGAATGAAGGAATGAAAGAATGGAGGAAAAAAAGCTGGAAAAATCAAAATTAAAGGCATGAACTTCTTCCACCATTTCCTGAGTCATGCCCCAAGTGCTGCAACCAAAGAGTGTGACCGGGAGTCATGAGGGCACAACTCCCCGGGGTGATGTGAATCTGCAAGTCAGCAGCTCTGAGACAGGAAACCTCAATCTGGGGCGGCTGCTGAGGGCAAATCACGAGCTGGGAGAGCAAGAATGAGCTCTCAGCCAGCAGGGAAGCCCCACGTACCTTTTCTGCTATGCCATTCTCTGTGGTGTAGATGGCCATCAGCTCCGTGTCCTCGGTGTCCTGATCGCCGCTGGAGGTGGCTCCGCCGTTTATGACGACCTGAAAAACGGAATAAAAATTTGAGGTCTTTTAAAATAAACGTTTCCTCTGCCACCACGACTCGTATGTCACTCAGTTTTCTCCCTTGGTGCCTCTGATATTTTGTCAGAAAACACGAGGAGCGTGGCAAGTCATCATTTCTGTAACAGCAGGGCTGGGACAGAGGGAGACTTGACAGACATCACTCAGAGCTCCTTAAAAATATCATCGAGAGCTCCTTAAAAACGTGTCACAGAGCTCCTGGAAAGCTGGGCAGTGTCAGCCTGGGGCAGGGGGAACCAGCAGCAGGC
>NW_005087702.1:422940-447160 GCF_000331425.1 Pseudopodoces humilis
CCATCCAGCCCCACGGCTCCATCCAGCCCCACGGCTCCATCCAGCCCCACGGATCCATCCAGCCCCACGGCTCCATCCAGCCCCACGGATCCATCCAACCCCAGGGATCCATCCAGCCCCACGGCTCCATCCAGCCCCACGGATCCATCCAGCCCCACGGATCCATCCAGCCCTCTCACAAGTCAGAATTCGCTGCTCGGGGCTCGGCGTGTGCTCGGTCCTGCTTTGATCAAAGGGCCAGTGCTCGGTTAATTGAGAGCTGCCGCCTGTCCCGTGCAATGCTCCTTATTCATCCCTCACTCAGAGCCATGGAAGGGATCCAGGGATCTCCACTGACCCCTTTGTGAAGTCTGTGTGCACACAAACACACGGGATATTCCAGCCTTTAAGCCTGACTCAAAGAGATGTTGAAAAGTTTCCCCCTCCGTTTGCTCCTTTTCCAATTATTACATCCTTTCCTTTCCTCCTTCCTTCTGAATTCCAAATGTTTTCACAAACACAAATATCTTCATTTCAACCTAAAGAAATCTTAGAGCCCTTAACACAAACATCACCAAAACCTGAAGACCACAAAACACCAACTGCTGTACCCAGCCTGGCTGAAGATCCCTGATCTCAAACACTTTTAAGGAATGAACTGGAAATTGTTTTAGATTCAAGGTGTTTGATGTGCTCACAGGGACCAACAGCAAGAGGAAATCTTTAGCTTTTGAAAGAAGTAAGCCATTTGCTTTTTTACTCCAATGTCCAACTATTGTTTAATCCCACTATTTTTTTTAATAGTTGGATGCATTAAACAATGCCAGGGACTCAAATATTTCTTGCCCTGAATATCACAGTTCAAAGTATAATTGAGTTCGATGCAATTAAAATTCTTAAGTATGCAATCAACGACTTGTCTATTTACCTTGTAATTAAAACTAATCGCTCCAAAATTCATCATCGGTGAGAATTTCAACATTCAAACAATTTATTTCTGATTACTCTGCATTTACACTCAATCCAAACAAACCACCTGCTAATGTGGGTATCTCCACTTCAATCCCAGCTGCCAGGACTGATGTCGGGACAGATCCAGGTTGTTGGGTTACAATTCCCTGCGGTGAGCAGGGACTGGAATCGCTGTCACTCCAGGGAATGCTAATTCCAAATGTAACTCCACTGGCTCAAGCACTGGAATATTTCACAGTGCAGCTTCAAGTTCCTGGAAGCCAGGTGGGAATGAAGAGCTCAGGGCTGTGTGTGGCTGTGGGAAGGGAATCACAGCACAGGATTTACCTCGCTCTGTTTCAGCGTAGGGAGCTTGGCTGTGATGGTCTGATACAGCCACTCATCATTTTTATTACCTGCTTAACATCTGAAATGCAAACTGGTGGAAGCATTTCTACTCCTTGGAAATGTTACTCCTAGGAGGAGTTCACTTTGATTTTTATGAGAAAATCCAATTTTCTGCTTTCTCAGATACTCAGTGTTCAGTCTGGGGATGAACCAACACTTCTGAGCGCTCCAGCCAAATTCTGTTTGCTCCTGGACACACACTGGTAAACTACTGACAACATTCTGAGCTGGAATATTTATTCTCTGCAGTTTTGCAGCACTTGGGCAGGATAAAACCCTTCTCTGAAATTCCCCATTCCCCCTGCACAGGGGTGGCACACAGCGGTTCTGTCCCATCACCAAAATGACAATAAATTTGCAATTGCAATAAACAAAATGCAACCCAGGCACTGCAAACACCTGGAAACCAAATCCCTCCTCTGAACCTGAACAAGAACAAGAAAGACACCCAAAAGGAACCTGCAGTGCTCAGGGGGAGGCACAGCTTCCCTGCAAGAACATCCTGTGTCACCTGGAGGAGGTTTCTGACAGCTCAATGAGCCCCCTCACTACATTTTTGTAGTGATCTCCTAATTTAAGTGTTCTTCTTCCCAAAGGCACAGCAAATATATGATCTTTTACATCAGCTTATTTAATCCCATGAACACCCTCCAGAACACACTTAACATAATACAGCAAACACAGAAAATAGAATCACACACAAGCACAATAAATAGATCCACTTCCACCCACAACTGGGAACAGCAGAAAGCCTCAGCTATTAAGTTTGATCTTAGAGTGATGTTTATAAATTCATTGAATTATGAATTCTTTGAAAAAAGCACTTAGCAGAAGATCTGCTGTGATATGAAAACATCTACTGCTGTTCCCACTCAAACAGACATCAAGAATTACTGGAATTGCTCTAAAAACTTCCCAGGTAATTCAGGGAGTGATGCCCAGTCCTGCTCCTACTGAGAGCCCCCCTTGTACCTGGCTGAACCCACAAATCCCTCTCTCCTAGAAAAAGGACACCTTGGGGCAATCCCTGGCCACTGAATCCCACATTTCCAGCTGGACAATGCAATGCTTTGTGGCCAATTTCTGCTCTTAAATCCCTAATTCATCTACAACCTGCATTATTAAGGTGTTTATTAGAACTTTTCCTGAATCGGTCTCCTTTTAAACACCTGTAAGAAGAACCCAGGATGTGAGATGTACATCAGAGCAGACACAGAGTTCTGTGTAAAAAAAGTTGATTGCAAGATGGAAGTGCCTTTAAGAATATCTGTGGCTGATTTCTGGCCAAGAAATAAGGAATCATTGCTCTGGAACACCAAAAGAATAGCGAAGCCAAAGCCCTACACTGCACAGGCACAGAAATACTGGAGAAGGAATGTGCTTTTTGGGACCTGTTCTTGTATTCACCCTGCTCATTAACTAAGTCATAAACTCATAAACTAACGAGTACCTGGAGCTCCAGGTGCTCCTGTAATTATAAAGGCAAAAGCTCTTTTCTTTTCCAAGGAAAGACAGAAGCAAAGAGCAGGGTGAGAGGTAGTGAACCTGAACACGTCATTACCTTGTAAATTCCCAGATTACCCTGAACACATCATTACCTTTATTTCTGTATTCCCGGAATCACCGCCCCTGCCTGCCCAGGCCAGGGCTTGCAGCAGCCTGGGAACGTGGGAGATGTACCACAGGATGGGCTTGGAGGTTCCTCCCAACCCAAATTCCACACACCAGTTACCAGCTGGTTTGCACCCTCGTATTTCAGCTTTCTCTCCCTATTTTTGTGACTAATAGGTTTCCAAAGGTTAGGCTAAATCCCTGTACAGAAAAATCCAGCAGGATGTGCAAAGAATATGGGATGTCCCACCCTTTAGCTGAAGCTGCTGTTATTTTACTTTTCTAAAGACCTACACAAAACCATTTGTTTAGTTTTTCATTCAATATGTCTTTTGCTTGGATGCCTAAAAATCGCCCTGCATTACACAGTGAGCAGCCACGCTGAAAATCCAGCTGCAAGACTAATTGTTTTAAAAATCAGGGGGGTAAAAGAGCAGATACCCAATGTTTTGGTCAGTGATTCTGGAATCTTGTTCACAGCTCAGTAATTTGCAGCCCAACTGCTCTGGCAGCCACAATTCCTCCTCCCACCAATCCCTACCTCCTGCATCCCAAATGAAAAAAGCCCTTTTAATCTTCAAAGCATGGCCACAAGTCAATCTCAACTTAGCACACTTTTTAATTTTCTTTTTAATGATCCAGTTGGGAGAGTTATGTCCTTCTTGCTCAGTGACTTTTCGCTCCTTTGAGATTACTTGAAAATCTTTCCTGGGAATAATCAGTGAATTTACACCATTTAGAGGGGAAATGTTCCAGGTTCTGTCTGAGTGCCTGCGTGCAGGGATCTTTGCTGGGCTCCAGGACTGCTGGCAGTGCAATCCTGGCACTCTTCCCCTGCTGCAGGACGGGTTTTCACATCATGTTTTTATGAGGAGGATCACGACCCCAAAGCACAGCGGGGTTTGGGGGTCCTGACCTGGAGCCAAACCCAAAGCAGCAGGAGAAGCTTCCTGCTGGAGCTGGCACAAAGCAGAGCCACCCAGAGCATCTCTGGGTGTCACAGAGCCACAACAGATGCCATTAATTGCTGTATTAGCAATAATAGATGCTGATATTCCCACCAATAACTGGTGTCCAGCTGTTTGCCCCAGGAACTTTGGTCACCAAGCACAGCTGGGTTTCCCACAGCCACTGGGGAAAAATTAAATCGTTATTGCCATTAATTATATTTAAGCCAAACAAGCACTCCTTACTCCCTGCCCACACACCAAACAACTGCAAGCAGCCCTGGGTTTGATTCCCACATGTTAAGTCAAGCAATTACTAATTTATTAATTTCACAACAAGCCTGGCAGTGTTTCTGTGTTCAGCCTGACTTGCTGGGTGACTCCCTCGCTCCTGTTCCAGGCTCAGGTGAAAGCAGCTCCCCAGAAATGTGCATTTATTTATGCATTTATATGAACCCACGGGGACAGGAGCCACCTCACCCCTGTGTCCCACACATCACCAGAGATGGGGATTCAGTCACTCAGTGCTGCAGCTTTGAAGATTTTCCTCCCTGTGTAAGCAGGTAATTAAGAATGCATTAAATAGATATAAATGAATTTAAAATCCCTGTGAGCAACAGAACTGGTAAAGGAGGTTAAGTGGCTTCTCCAAGCGAAGGGACAGAAATGGAACAGCTGGTTTAACACCCAACTGGCTGATCAGGAAAAGCACAAAGAATTATAATATTTTCACACTTCACACTACTTACAACAATATTTAAACCAATTATAGGTTATTGAAGAAAACCTTGGCTTTGGGAAGACTTTTTTTAAAAAGTACTTTGGCAGAATTTAGTAAAAACAACCTCTAGTTTACCTTTAGTAAACATCCTTGTGATTTCTGCCAGTGAACCAATCCTTTTTCAACCAATATACTGTGGGTTTAATACTGTGCCTTAATGGCTTGCTTCATCTTCAGGGCTCTTTGGCAGATGTGCTTTTAACAAAATAATCTCAATTATTCTTACTTAATTGGCATCAGATAAATGCAAGACTTCTTAGCTGCTGCTATTCGAAGGAACAGCACTTCAGCAGACATTTTGCCCTTTGAATAATTAGAGAAAAGCCCAATGCAGATGGAGGGTACCTAAGTGAGCTCCAAAACCAGGCAAATACTGATGACAAAATCTTCACCAAACCCCAACAGCCAAGGAGGGGAGCTCAGGCAGCGCCCTGGGTTCGGGCTCATTTATAAAGAGAAATTTAATAGAAGTTTTAATTGACAGCTTTGCTTGGTTCTATTGTGCCTGATTAGGCATCTCCATGAAAAGCATTAGCTGTGTTTGATCCCCTCCAAAGCAGAGCAGCTCATTAGCAGAGGATGTTTACAGCACCAGCAGCTCTTCCCCTGCTGCAGGAGGGGTTTTCACATCGCGTTTTTATCACGACTCCAAAGGAGCTCAGCCTTCCATCCTTTGCCTTTCCTGGTATTTGCCAACAGGACAGATGGACAAGGAAAACATCTGCCAGGACTACAACAAACTCCCAACACTTGGGTATTAAAAAACCCCCAAATCCTCTCCCTCATCCATCCTTTTTTTAGCTTTAAAAGCATCTATCAGCGAGCTGAAGTAATTACAAATAATAAGCGTCCAACAGGCTGAATAAACCAGACCAGAGCCCTGTGAAATTGTATTGGTAATAATGACTCTGCTCAGCACAACCTCCCAAAATTCCACACACAAAATTAAATGGCACCCATGCAAATACATCCAATATCAGCAAATTACTGGTAATTGTTATTGTTCCCAGAGATGAAAGGACACAGAACAGTTTGAGAATACAGCAATTATTTCCTGCACTCTGAGCCTATGAACAGGGATCTGCAGCTCCAATTTCTTTCTTGTCAGTCTCAATCCAAATTACTCCTCAGGTTTGGTCTTAATACAACAAAACACTCAGGAAATCATGATCTGGCAGCTTTCATCAAAAACCCCAATCTGTTAAAATATGACCAAGCAAATGCTGCTTGCACCAGGAAAACTTAGTTACCCTACAGAAACAATTAATTCTGCACCAAAAAAATGAAAAAAGGGGACAAAAAGCTGCTGTAACTTGTGAAGAGCTGGTGCTTTAGAGCCTGCAAAAACAAGGATGTGTTTCCTTTGCTTGTGTATGGTGAGGGTTTGGATACAGGATTCTCCACACAAAGGACAAGTAATAAACAGAGCAAAATTAGTTTTTTCCTGTCACATGGATTCACAGACTCCATAAAAATTCAAACCCTCCCACAGCAGAGTCCACTAACGGCTATGAGCTCTGAGACAGCTCCATTTCCATCAGCACATTAAAGAAAAGGTTGCTAACTTTGCAGTGCAGCATTTTATTTCCCTTCCAAGCTCCTAAATAAAAAGTGAAAGCCACGACATGGAGTCACGTGTCCATCTGATGAGATCCTCTCCATGACCTTGAATGCTGCTAAAAACATTGACACACAATCGCCTTCAAAAGCACAGCACACCTGAGCTGAGCTTCCAGATGAAATCCAAGACACTCCAGGTAAGTGATAAATAATAGGAAACCCTTCAGATGGTGGCTTCTGGGCTGGAAAATAAGCTGGGTTTGGTGGTGAAACACTTCCAGCATTTCCTTGCCATTGCTAGCAGCAGATCCATAGGATTTCCAGAGGGCTGGGAGAAATCCACATTAACCAGCCCAGCACATAAACACAGCCAAGTGCATTAGCGTTTAAGGCGCCTTCCTATTAAAGCTGCACTTTGTTCTGTTAACTTTTACAATCTCACAAGTGGGTAACAGCCAGCAAACCACTAAAATCCACATTATTGCCCTGGGCTGCTATTTCACGGCCATGCAAAACAGGAGTAAAGCCAATTAAAATGTGTTGCTCCATTGAGAGCCCAAACTGCTCAAAGCTCACACCCGAGGTTAATTCCCAGGAATGTCAGTGCATGAGCCCCCCCCTGAAATTGCTTTTCACTTACTTTCCCACTACCCTGCATTCCCAAAATGCTTCAGCCAACTGCTGGAATGGCACGAGCCCTGCAACAGTTCAATTTAAATATAAATTCAGACAACAAACTGGGGGACATGGAGCCATTCAAAATCGAATTCAAAATCAGTTTGGTGACTCACATTTCCAAACAGCCAAAACCAAGAAATGGTGAGTCAATCCCTCCTTCACCATCGTACTCATTTGAGGCCCATTCTCCAAGCAGTTTTACTCCAAAGTGAACATAAAGTGGGTGACAAATTCAAGCAGTCCCTTTTATAGGGAAACGCACACAGAAACCAGGCCAGCTCTTGTTTTCAGAGCACGCAGAGCTTGGAAAATTCAGATTCTCCCAGGTACTGTGGGATAATTCGGCTCCTCCACCACAACAACTGGGCTCCTCTGCTCCTAAAAATACAACTATCAGACAAAGCTTGTTTTCTCAGGCACTTTGCTGACGCAAGTCCAAGATCAAAACATTCCTGGTTCAGAGGACAGAGATGTTTCAGTCTCCAAAATACTCAGCTAAAATCCAGCCATGCCATCCCCCCAAGGTGCCTGGGTAGAAATACACATTGATTATTAATGCTTAGTAACGTAGGTTTGGGGGAAAGAATAAAATATTCTGGTTGCCAGAAAGGGCTGAGAAGGAAGTCTGGAAATTCCCTTTCAGCGAAATAGGATGAAGTTTATTCTCTCTTGAAGCTGCTAATTCAAAGTAATATTAGAATGAAATAAGTAAGGGCAGACACTTGGATGTTAAGTGCATTCCCTGCCCCGGTCCCTTCCTTAACCAGCACTTGCATCTTCTGCTCTTAGAACTGAGATCCAGGGAGGTTCAGATCATTGAATTTCACATTATAAACTCATTAAAATACTGGTTTTACAGTTACCTCGAGCCCAGCCATTCCTCAGCAAACAATCAAACGGAGCTGTGAGATGGGAAGACAGAGCATTTCAATCCATTCCCACAACACAGGAGGGAGACACCCAAACCTGAGTTTTGGGGCTCCCTGGGCACGGCCTCGTGGCCAATTCATCCTTCCCAAAACCAGCCCTGCCCCGGGGCCACTGAAGAGCCAAGGGAAGAGTCCCAGCTCCCAGGAGAGGCTGACAACAACATTGGGGAGCACAAAATCCAACCAGAGCTCCTGGATCCTCTGGAGAGGCGCGCTGGGCTCGCCGCGTTCCCGGTGCCACACGCGCTCCCGGGGTTTGGCACCGGACACGGCCGAGATTCGTGTGAGTGGAAGGGATGAAATTTCAACAGGAGATTTCTGAGCTACGAGTTCAGTTCTCCCTCCTCCTCCTCTCCCTCCCCACCAAGTGCCAGCGATGTCTCAACACCCCGACTGCCTTTCCAAGGAAGTAGCTCTGCTCCTTTCCGGGCCAAATTACCATGGCAAGAAATCCCCACGTAGATTCATCTCCAACAGAAAAACATTCAGACAGCAAACATTTCCTCCCCACAACCTGAAAACAGCCAAATATCATCAGATTCCTTTCCTGCCATCAAAGAAACCCTGTCCAGAGACAGCTCTTAACTAAAACCATTTGCCCATAAAGCAAATGTGCTCCCAAGTAGTGACAGAAATACTCGGTGCACCCCACGAAGCTGGCCGTGTCTGAACACACTTCACCCCCAGGAAGGCTGGAGAACACAGCAAGAACTTTCATTTCTAATGATTTATTTTACTCCTGCCTTCACTACATCAGGATGCTCACCTCTTACTCAGGAAGACTCATGCAGTCTTCCTGCAGCTTTTAAGCAAAAAAAACAACCCCACGGGAACTGTTGTCAGGCCATGTCATGACCACTGAGGCTTCATAAATAACACTTGATATAAATAGATTTTGCAGCAACATATAAACCATCAGCTCCAATGGAAGTAGAAGGGTTGTGTGCAGCCATCTGCATTTTCTCCTGTAAGGATAAACACATAAAGAAGTGTTTGAAAGCAAAATAAATCTATTGAAGAAATGGCCCTCCAGAAACTTCTGGGGCTTGAGATTTCTTAGGTGGCTCACACAAAGACATTGACAGGAGCAGCTACAGCAGAACAAGATCTTCTCAGGAAGAAATATTTCCCTGTGAGGGAGGAATCTATACTGACAATGCCTGGAGTTTCACCCATTTTCCTTTCAATGGTCTCCAATCAACTTCCACACCACAACAAAGCCAAGTCACGGCCCCTCGGGACACTCCACGTGCTGAGGAAATTGGCAGATTTGGCTACACCAGGAAGAAATAAACCCCCAAACATACTGACAGAATCAAAGATAAAAAACTAGGTTTAATTTTAAAGACATTTGAAATAGGAATTGCATACAAATTCAGCAGTTTGTACATTTTTTTAGAGGTTCTTCTAAACAAATGTGGGGGAAATCCACAGTCAAAGTTTTCTGTTAGGAAAGCCTCAAACACTGTTCATTATCTCAAGCTTCCCCTGAAGAAGTCTCCAACCAAATAATATACCAACAGAGAAATGATTTCTCTTTCTCCACTGGAATTCAACTCCTTGGTAGCTGACATCTCAAGACAGAAATTCTCATATTAGCAAGGTTTAATTACACCCACAGACCAATATGGACTTAGTGAGGTACACTCAGGTCTGCCTGGGCTCAGGGAGTGCAAAGAGAACAGAAATACCCCGAGAAGATGTGGCTGCCACAGAAACACAAGGCTTTGGTGGGCTGACCCCTGACATCCCTCTTGGGGGGATGAAGGATGGCAGCTGCTTAAAATTGCTGCTGTCACCCAAGGAAACACCCACCACCCTGCAGCCCAAATCCTCCCACCGCTGCTTGAGAAGCTGCTTTTCCTTCCCATTTGTTTCCATGCTGAAAATGCTGAAGGAGCAACAGGCCTGAGCTCTGAGAACCTGATTCCCCATCCTGCTCCTTCCATCTGCTGTGCTTCCAGAGAGTTCAGCAAAGCTGAGCCTGGCTCAGGGCAGGGCTTATAACTGGGCTGGATATTAAACCATTCAAATTCAGTCTGTTAAGGCACAGCAGGAGCACAACCCACCCCTGAGAACCCCAGCACGACCTCCTCTTGTCCCCAGGGCTCTGACAAGACATTTTCAAGTGGTCTCCACATCCTGACTAAGCCAAAGGCTTGTTTAAATCCATGATAAGAATCTCAGGGCTTGTTTAACCTCCTTGCTAGCCCAAGGTTGAATTTGTTTCAGTGCATCTCCATGTTAACACTGCTCTCATTTCAAGCTATCTGGATCGTGACTGGGAGCTATGAGCAGGGGTGCAAGAGCTCATCAGCTAATCCAATTGTTCTACATATCTCAAGGATTATTTTCCAGTTTGCTAGCCAGAACTACTTGTTGCAATAATCCTCTATCTACACTGAAATCACCTGGCAGACCAAGGTGTGCAAGTCAGCCTGGCTCTGGCACTGTGCAGCCCTTCAGCTGCTCATCACTCCAGCATTTGTTCTGCTTCTCCACTTCTTTTTACAGCCTGCATCAAACTCCACCTGCCAGGAAAAACACTACCAAAACCAGCTCCTTTTTTTAAGCTTGAACTAGGTAATTTAAAGCCTGCTCAATCCTGGCAGTACTATGCTGCAGTGAGGTATTATATTATTATATATTATATGGAGATATATTTTATTAAGCTCCTTGTGAATACAGAGCATTTGGTGTTTTTATTGAAAAATAAAGCTCATCAGCAACAGGGATGATACCTAGCACTGAACTCACACCAAGAGTCAGCTGCATGTGGGAAATGACAAGGCAGAAAAAATTAACAGGCCAGATCTTTACCTTGTTTTAAAACACCTCTGGAGACTTCCCTTCTCTGCCAGAATCTTGCACCGGTTCTGTGCTGCCTTTGGGGTCAGCCCTGCCTGCACTCACCTGGCCAGGAGAGCCCCAAAACTGCCTCAAGGTCTGCTCTTCCCTGCGAACAAAATGACAACGACGGCTCCAAAATGAAGGGATGGGAATAAAACTGTAAAGCCTCATTCCCAGCTTTTATGAAAAAAAAGGCAAAAGTCACTAATAACAGGAGTATATAATAGTGGTTAGGCCTTATTCTGGGAAATCTAATAGGCTTGCAACAAGCTTTGTTCGGGCATTTTTCTGTGCTACCTACATCACTTCTTTTTACCCAAAATGTACCTTAAAACAAAAGAAAACCACACACGATATCGAACGGGGCTAGCAACTTAAAACCAGAAAACTGAAATATTTACTGCCTCGATGTGCACTGGAAAAAAAATAATAATAAGGCAAATAAATAATTTTAAAAGGGGGGGGGGGGGAAATAGCTTTAAAGCGTATCACGAGAACGGGATCAGGGAAGAGCGAGGCCACCCCTTCAGGACCAGGGAAGAATTAACCTGCATTTCTCCATCCCATCTGCAAGCTTATGGCTCTGCCACCCATTTTGTTTCAGATTAAAGGAAAAATATATCTGTATTTAAAAAAAATAAATAAAAATAATGACCTCAGCAGCACCGAGGGAAGACCCCACCCTCAGGGCTCGATGCCCGGCCGGTGTTGCTCGCCGGGCAGGTGACCCTGCCGCAGGTGCCACCCCGGGCATCCCCCCGAGCCCCTTCCCCAGCCCCTGCAGACCATGCCGAGCCAGAAAACGCCAGCGCGGAGCACAGGGAAGGGTTTATTTAACCCCCAAATGCGAAATAAAAGGGAGAGGAGGAGCGGAGAGGTGCGGACGGCGCGGGAGCCGCGCGGCCAAGGTGAACCGCGGCCGGCTAACATGGTGGAGGCTGCGGGGAGCCGCGACCCTCCGGCCCGCGGCTGTGAGGGGCGAGCCGCGGGTGTGAGGGGCCGGCATGGAGGTGACAGCGAGCGGGAGCCTGAGCGGTGAGAACCGAGGGGGGAGAAGGCTGAAGGGAGAAGGCTGAGGGGAGAAGGCTGAGGGGAGAGCGCGGCGGGGAGGCGCGGCGGGGCTGCTCCCTCAGGGCGGGCGGCGGCGGGAGCAGGACGGGGAGCACGGGCTCACCTGCCATGGCGGGCTGAGGGCGGCAATGGCGCTGGGGGCTGCGGCTCCGCTCCCCTCGGTCTCCGCGGCGAGTGCGGCGGGGCCGGGCGGCCCCGGCAGGCAGAGCATGGGGCGGGACGGGTCCCGCTCCGCCTCTAAAAGATGGCGCGGCCCCGGCTCCGCTCCCTCAGGGCCCGGCCGCCATGGCGGCCCCGGAGCTCGGTGGGGTAAGCAGCCTCGTGCTCCCTGAGGGAGAAGCCTCCGGCTGCAGGGACGTGTTAGCGGTTTGTGCACGAAAGACACAAATGGCAGAGTCACGGCATGGGGCAGGATGAAGGGATCGCAGTGGGGCATCTGGTCCAGCCAGGGCATCCCAGAGCACATGGCACAGGATTGTGTCCAGAGGGGTTTGGAATATCCTCGGTGAGGGACACTCTGCAGTCTCTCTGGGCAATGAAGCACTGAACAGGCTCCCCAGGGAATGGGCACGGCCTCAGGGATGGCAGAGCTTCAGGAGTGGCAGAACATTGCTGGCATGCCCTGTACCAGGCTGAGATCAGTGCTCAGGACGGGTCCTTTCCAAGTCAGGAAATTGTGTTAATCTGTTATTCTGGTTCTAGTGCTTGGTCACCCACACAGAAATGTTATTCCTCGTGTTCGGGTGGAACTTTGCAGGCATTAGTTTCTGCCCATTGCCTCTTGTCTCATTGCTGGGCCCCAGGGAGCAGAGCCTGCTCCATCCCTGACACCTCCCTGCAGATATTGATGGATATCAATGAGGTCCCCAAGCAGCTTTTACAATAGGAGAGTGAGTTTAGGAAGGAACAAAAGAATCACAGAATCATTTAGGTGGGAAAAGACCTCTGAAGTCAAGCCCAGCCTGTGCCAAATCACCACCATCCCAAGCAGACTGGAGCACTGAGTGCCATATCGACATTCCTTAAACGTTCCAAGGTCAGTAACTCCACCACCTCCTTGGGCAGCCCATCCCAATGTCAAATCATCCCTTCTGTGAGGAAATTCCTCCTGATGGCCAACCTAAACCTCCCCTGTTGTACCAGAGGAGGCTAAGCTGACTCCCCCAAAAGATGACGCCCCCACCACATCCACAACTCTTGTCAGAAAACACAATTTTTCTGAGATTTCCAGTTTTTCGGTGGGGGCCAGGACAAATGTGACGCAAACGTGACAAATCCACCCCCCTGCTTCCCCAGCCCGCAGAGCTGGGTGTTTTCAGGCACCGCTGACGTCTGCAGCTCCGGTACCCGGCGCTGGAAGCTGCCTCTCTCACGTCCCTCTCGGCAACATCTGACATCCCTAATGGCTTCTGACAACGTTAACTCACTCTAATTTGTGTCCTGCCCTTTCCAGAACGTGCAGTTCTCAGACACATCAGCTCGTGGCTCCTTCCCTCGCTCAGGGCTGTTCTGGGCAGCCAGGACCGAGCCCCCGCAGCTGATTCCTGCCCTTTCTCCTTGTGCCGCCTGTCCTTGAGGAGATATTGACCCATGCCGGGCTTTCTTCCCCAGCCCTGCTGTTATTTAATTAAAGTGCAGCCCCAAGTCGATGGGAAAGATCTCCCCAGACCACTGGCACTAATTGGACCCTGTTTCACCTGCAGTTCTCTGTTGATCTTTTGGCTCCTTGGCTCAAACATTACTGTTTGTGCAGCAATGTTGGCGAGGTGTTTGTTCACCAGCTGTCCTGCCCCTTCCCTCCAGCTCCCCCATCAAGAGGGTTTCATCAATCCCATTAAAACCCAGCAGCTTACTTTAAGACCAGAGACCCTGCGAGGCCTCTGGAACATTTGTGATTATCCTCAGGCATATTTTTTTTTCCACATTCACTGCGATACTCTCCTGGTTAAGCTTGTAAAAGCTTTTCCAACGAGGTATATGGAGAACGATACAGGGCAGGGCTAAGGCACAAGGTTTGATTATGGATATTGATCCTTGGCATTATTCGATAGCTGGCCTCATCCCAAGTGCAGACACAGACTTCAGTGCAGCTCTTAAATGTTAAAAGCCTTTATTTTTCAGGGTGGAGGAGCGTGGGGCCGTGGCAGGAGGGACATTTTTGTAATGCCAGATTGATGGAGGCTGCAGCAGTTTTGCTGTTGACAGGAGTTTGTGCAGGAGGACGGATCGTGTGTGCTCAGTGTCCCTGCAAGGCCTCCCTGTGTTCAGGGACACAGACACAGCTCTGTTTATTTTATTCTTTTATTTTATTTTTGAGCGTTACAATTTTCCCAGGTGAAAGGTGGCAGAGGGAAATAGAGGTAACACAGAGAGAGAAAACACATCAGTCAGATTGAAATGTAACAGATAAAGACCTCAGGGTCGTGATAATCTCAAGGACAAGCTGGGGAAGGATGATAAAGGTGGATTTAGTGCTCCAATAATTGACCTACACAGCCAGACCCCCCTGGAACCATGGGCTCAAACCCAGTAAAGCCTTTTTCAGTCCTTTTTCCTCTTAAATTGATAAATTCCCTTCCAGGTGGCCTCCCATGCTGCAAAATTTGAGAAAATTCCCTGGCATTTCCCTTGTTCAGGAAGTCAGAGCCCATTTTGTGCCATCACACTGTCCTGCTATAGAAGTAGAAACAATTTTACCGGGATTATTGGCATATATCATTTGTCACCCCAGGACAGCATTATTAAAATGTAGTGAAGAACCCCGAGGTATTTATCTAAACATTCAGTCCTTCCCTGCCTGAATGATTCACAGGTCGATAAAAAAGCTGGAAGAGCTGGAGCCATGGGATGTGCACGTCCTTCACGACAACGCAGCAGGAGAAATTAGCAGTCATCAATCATTTGGTGTGCAGACCTCTGAGACCCGAAAGGAGACACAATTCCATTTGTTTTCTCCTCTGTCTGGATTACCTGAGCTCCTCAAAGCTCACTCGACAGCTTACCTGAGCAGGTGAGGTGTTGCTGCAGCCTAGCACAAAACAGTCCAAGGAAGTTTTACTGAGGACATTCCCCAGCTGTATCTGGGTTGTTTCTTCATGGTTCTGTGTGGATCAAACACAGGAAGGACAGGACTGCAGGTCAGGGTTTTCCTCAGATGTAGCAGGGACGTTACTGGCATAAATTTCAATGCTGAAATGTTTTTGGCTGGCGTCTCTTACTCAAAATTTCCATTTTAAATCCAAGTGTTGTCTCAGCTGGGATGTGAATCGTTGATCTGAGGACAAGATGTCCAAAAAACCAAATCAAAAGTTCACATCCAGGGATGGGATCTAGTGAATGGCATCCTCACCCTTGGCAGGGGAGTGGAATGAGATGGACCTTGCAATAAACCCAAACCATCCCATGATCCTGTCATTGGTTTGGGTCTGGGATCCATAGCTCCTTTCCAATCTTGTTTTCTTGGCATGTTTTGAATTTAGTTTTTGTAACATAAAAAAAAATGAAAATTTAAAAAAAAAAAAAAAAATAGCCTGCCTTGCATTAGATTAATAACATTCTGTGTGAATTCCACAGATTCCAGAGTGGAACTCCAGCAATTAAGTCCAGCACTTAAGAAGAACCCAGCAGTCCTTTATATGGATAACAGGAATATCTGTCACTGGATTAGACAGAATCAAAATGAAACCCCTGCTATTTCAAAGGTCTAGGAGGTGAGTGGAAACTCCCCCAAATAAGCCAAAAAAAAGGTGTTTTTTTAGCTTCTCCTCTGGAATATGGAATGGTAACTGAGGGGAGGAGCTGGGTTTCGCTCTGTGAGGTGGGGAAAGCAAATGTGAGCAGCCCTTGGTTAAAATGCCACCTACACTGGTGGGAAACTCCCCAACCCACAGGAATTTATCATTATCATGGGGACACCCATGGCTTGCTGTTCCCCCCAGTGCCAGGTGGAAATTGAGTCAGAAAAAATGTGTTTCTTTCTCAGAACCGAGATGGGCTCTGCCAGCTGAGCTCAACCCCTCAGTTTGTCATCTGCAAAATGGAGGCAGGATGAATTTTTACCAGGTTTAATCAGTGCAAAGTGCTCTCTGTAGCAAAGAGAGCTTTTGGTCCGAGGATCTCGGGCCAAGTACTCAAATTACAGAAGCTCCAGCCAGCAACCCACGCTGCAGAGCCCCTGCTGTGGTCTGAGTTCACGTAATGAATACATCAATAGGTGAGCAGGAGAGGAGATCTGCAGAATTCTGCTGGTCCTCTCATGATGGTTTCCCCTCCAGCAGCTTTTGGACAGAACTTCCTTCAGTTTGGGTTTGCAAAATGTTTTGTAAGTGGGAGCCAGGAGAGTACAACCAAGCAGGACAGTAACAAACAGCTGCCTCTGCTTCTCCCTGTAGCATTGCTCAAGCCACGCTTGAGCACAGGATATTTATCCCAAGGAATACGGGACAGGGAGAGTGCTAGAGAGTGCTGCTGGTGACACTAACTCAGCTGGACAGCCTGTGCTCTGCAGGAGAAGGCAATTTTCTTGCTGCTGTTCTGTCTGGTACCTCAGGGCTGTACCAAAGAAATGAGATTTCACTTGCTGAGTCAGGAGCAAAGCCTGTGTTTGACAGGAGGAGGAGATGGGCTGAGTCACCTCTCCGAGTTCATCCCCCAGGCTGCTTCCCAAAAGCACAGCTCCTGGAATGAGCTGAGATCCCTCAAATCCTGGGAAGAGTGGGAGCAGAAGGGGGCCAGGAAAGCAGCCTGAGTTGGTCTGTTCTCCTTGTCAAAAGGCCGAGCCTCTGGAGCCACATCTGGCTCCTGGCTCGGAGGGGTTGTGGCAGCTGCAGAGGCACGGCAGGAGCCCGGGGCTGACAGCTCCTGGTGGCTTTGGGCACACTCACCCTGGAGCTCTGTTAGATCTTCTCCCCACCAGATGAACCCTGCAGGGATGGTCTCCACGGTGGAGACAAGCTGGGATTTGTCACCTTGTGCCACGTTCACGTGTGGCTGTTCGAAGCTCTGGGAATAAAGAGCAGCTGCTGTGGGCAGATGTGGATCAGCAGGACCAGAGCAGCTCATTCCCACTTCAACTAAATTCCAAAATGAGCTTGACATGGTGCACAAAATCATTTTGAAGGCTGTTAGAGGAATTTTATAGCAGAGAATAAAAGAAGTTTTCTTAAGCCACCTGCACTGGGAGTTGAAGTGAAGGTCCTTCACTCTGCACAGCAGAGGCACCAGCTCCTGCTGGCTGCTTACTCATCCCTCAGCAGAGAAGTGAGAGCAGAGACACAGCCCCTGCTTTAAACCACTTGCAAGTCATTCCCCAGGAACACCCTCAGAGAGGAA
This sequence comes from Pseudopodoces humilis, assembly GCF_000331425.1. Next base: position 440,037 of record NW_005087702.1, read on the forward strand.
GGATGGGCTAGGGTCACTCTTACCCTGTGACTCATTTAATCCCTCGTGTGAGCACACAGCAACAGCAGGAGTGGCACGGACACACCAGGCTCCTCCAGCAAGGGGCAGAAGGCAAAATAATAAACAAGAGGTGCTCAGGTACCATGAGCAGCTGCTGAACTGCCCAAATCCAGCAGGGTGGTCACTCACTCATGGGAGAAGCAGAACTCCCGCAGGCAGAGGGAGAACTGGGCCCAAAAAGAGCCCCACAGGCAGCTCCAGCTCTGGGACTGGCTCTGGAGACACCCTGCAGTTCCTCCTTTCCCTGGCAGCTGGAGCAAGGCTCGTCACGGGAGCGCAGGGCGGGCAATTCTAGAAGCACAGATGCCACAGGGCTGGCCAGGATCTCTATTTATAACTCCCTGCCAGCACAGCTCTCCCTCCGTGCTCCTGCTCACAGGTGAGGGCACAGGCCGTGCCCTGAAAGCCCCAAAGGCCAAGTGAAAACAGAAAGAGGAAGGACTAGCAACCCCTTCTATGATGAGAGCCAAGAATCAGAGATGAAAGCACAAAAAGAAATCCACAGAAACCTGCAACAATGAACTCCGACTTCTTCCCCGAAAATTGCCCTGTAGTTGGTTAACCCTTCCCTGCCTGAAGTGCCACCTCTCTGCTGCTCTTAATTGGTGCCAAGCAGTGTCACTGAAGTGTTCTGCAAGCTCTGGCCCCTCTTCAGGGTTGGATTGTTTCCAGCAGAGGTGGGAGGAGGGCTGTGGCTCTGCCTGTCCCTCTGCAGCCCCAGCCCCGTGGCCAGGGTGGGAGGCAGCAGCCCAGGACAGCACCCCAGACCCTGCCCCAGGGATGATCCACTCCAGAGTGAGCCCTTGCCAGCTCCAAGGGTTCAGGGTGGCAGCTGACCACGGATCCAAGTCAAAGAGCTGCCTTTGTTTCATGGGGAGGATTAAACCACGAGCTGCTTGTGAGCTGAACTTTGAAGTGTCTCCTCAGTGATCTGAAACGCGGTCATGCAACAAAGAGAGACCTCTACAAATACTCTTTTTGTGTTTGAAGTTGGAGACCATCCACTGGTTTATTTTTAGGCACACATTTGCACTGGCCCTGTTACAATCCTGCCTCTGTTCTCATGCAATAAAAGGCAGAGAGGATTCACTTGACCTCCAGTATCAAATACAGAGAAAATAAGGCATTTATCTGCAAAAGAACCACCCAAAATAGCAGGGAGGAGGTCATGCTGTGATATGGACTGCTAGTGTTGAAAGCCAAGAAAAAGGAGGATTATAGGAGCTGGCAGGCTTCTTCTAATGACACATTAATGGAAACTGCTAGAAAATTATATGGTGATGCTAATTAGTATTCGTAGGTTTAAGGACCTGAGATCTTTCTGTTTTATACTAAACACATGCCTGAGAGTAAGAAGTAATCCCTGATGAGATGAGCTCTCAGTTTTCTTTGAGGATTCGTTCTAGATCCAGAGCATTTCCTCTGCCACACGTGGCTTTAGCTCAGAAACTGATGCTCCTGCATCATCAGGTTCCCTAAACTCCCCACAGCCCCTCCTCAGGCTTTACAACACCCTGAAGTAGGAAATTATCACTACATTCAGTTTCTGTCTTGTCCCTCCTTGAAGAAGATGGGGAAAGAGCCCAGAGGACCTGCCTGGATGTTTAATTTCTGTCCCATCAGCAGGGCCATCTGCACCAGGCATTTCCCACCGACAAGAGAAGGAAGGTTAAAACCTCTCATGACAGGTTAACAGCATGATTTGCAGCAACAGCTTAAATAAATGGTTGCAGGCACCAAAGAGTAGCAGGCAGCTAATCCTTTAAAGATTTAAGAGCAGCTAGTACTTCAGCCCAAGTAAATATTTCAAAACAAAATTAATTAGTGGTGACTAGTGGATTTGCTGCCCTTTGCTTTAACACCCCAGGATGGTTCCTCCACAGAATTTTTGCTTCAGTGCCAAACCTGCTGTTTCACAGGAGCTGAAAATCCTCTCAAAGGAGACTCATCAGAGTTTTGTTCCTCTCTGGAACTGCAGAGCTGGAAAAGCTCTACATGAATCTCATGGATCTCGTGTGTTGCTGTGGGAGGGGAGGTCCCTTTGTGCTGCCCCAGGAATGAGGACAAGAGCACGGCTCAGGATCCAGCCCAAGTACAGTGTGGAGGGAAGGAAATGCCGCTTCCTGATTCTTATCAGAAGAAAGCTCTGTCCGTGCAGGCCACAGAACAGAGCTCCCAGTAATTGCCTTACTTCCCATTAAAAGCAGTTTTTTAATGCCTTCCTGGACACGGGAAAGCAGGGAAGGAAAGGCCTCAGGGCGACAAGTCCTGAACCAGCACAGACCACAGTCTGCCTGAGCCCAGAGCAGCAAAGCAGTCAATTCAGCCAACTGGAAACAAAAATTGCTCATCCACAATTGAGTTTTCCCCCCATGATCCTTGGCTCCACCTCAGAACAAAGCCAACTCTCTTGAAGAATGAAGTCCTCTGGATCCATGTATTTCCAGTGGTCGCAATCTCATTTTTCTTTCCTAGAAGTGTTTCTTTTTTTCCCCTTGTGGAGAGGACTTTTTCTTTTGGCCATCCCTCACACAGCCCTGCTTATTTATCCATTCTGCTGCCTGAGGACTTTGCTTCTGTCAAAGAAAAGTAAATTCATTAATTCCTTTCCTCCAGGAGCACCAGGGTGTTCTTAGAATCACAGGGGCAGAGAACACCCTAAGCTGGAAGGAACCCACAAGGATCATCCAAGTCCAGTTTCTTATTTATCCCCCTTAGGTGACCCCTCCTTTTCAGCTTTCTGCATCTTCTCCCTCCCTCTTTGCTTTTTCCATCTAAACTTCCACTTCCTCTCCCCATTATCCAAACCCAAATAAACCCGGCTCCTTGTCCCCTAAGAGAGGCTGATTCATGTTTTGACGTCAGCAGCCGCTCTCCTGGCCACAGGCAGCTGTGACACATTCCAGCTGGTCCCCTGTCCCAGCAAACGTGCCCAGATGTGCCTCCAGAGGTGGAGAGGGAGATCCTGAATTCAACCAAATCCTTCCTCAGAGCGGGATTCACACAGAGACGAGCGAGGGAGGAGATGCAGGTTAAAAAAGAGCTTGGCTCAGGGTTTGGGTTTAATCTGGAGGAGGAAAAAAGGAGGAAAAAAGGAGGAAAAAAGGAGGAAAAAAGGAGAAAAAAGGAGGGAGGAGAAGGAAAAAAGAAGGAAAAAAGGAGGGAAAAAGGAGGGAAAAATGAGGAAAAAAGGAGGAAAAAAGGAGGGAGGAGGAGGTAAAAAGGAGGAAAAAAGGAGGTAAAAAATAGGAAAAAAGGAGGAAAAAAGGAGGAAAAAAGGAGGGAGGAGGAGGTAAAAAGGAGGAAAAAAGGAGGTAAAAAGGAGGAAAAAAGGAGGAAAAAAGGTATTCTGGGAGTGTGGTAGAATGCAAGGTGTTTGTCCAGCCCTGTGGACACTTCCATGGGCCTGCTCTGCACTGTCACTCCTGCCCCTCCTTCTGGAATGTTCGGCCCAGCTGGGGCTCAGGTGACAATCGTGGAGTGCTTTGTGCAGACTGACACTGCTGCTGCTGCCTCCCTCCCTCACCCCAGCAGCACCTGGATGGAGCAGCCAAAGCCCAGCAGAGTTTTTAGCGCTCTCTGACACCTGGGAAGGTGGGAAAGACAAACTGATGGCTTACAGAGAATATAGAACTTTATTCATGTTAAATGCACCCACTTGCATCGCTGCTCGTTCTCCAGAGACCCTGCAGCTCAGCAGAGCCTGGTTTGACCTCACACAAGTGCAGCCATCCACTCTTTTTACCCTGAATGACACATCAGCAAAGCTGGCAAAGCCATCCAGAGGGGGTTTGTTAGCACAAACTACACAGAGAACTTCTCTTCACTGGCCTGGGCAGGTGTGCACAGCAAAATATCTACACAAGGACAAAAGGACTCCTAAAGACAGACAGGAATTCAAAACCAAACCCCACATTAGGCCAGCCCAAGATTTTTTGGTATTGAGACACTTGAGTCTGGGTTCCAACCCTTCTTTCTCCCAGTATCCATTTGTTTAAATAAGCAAGCTCCAGCAGCAGTCCTTGTGAAGGATACGTGGATTGTGCCAAAAGCAACGGTGGCACGGGGAAAGCTGGCTTGGGAAGGATGTGTTTGTGAGGAAATGAGCTTGCTCAGGCTGACAGGGAGCTGTGGAGCGAGTGCACTGTGTGGAAATCACTTCCTGCAAGTGCTGCTTTCCACCTCTCACCAGACTTTATTTACTCCAGGCAGGCTCAGGACCAGCAGTTTGGAAGCAAAAGAGAGAATTTAACTATGGTCTGTCTGCAGAGGTAACCCAACAATAACCAAAATCTCATGGAAAGCTAAAATAAACTCTAGAAAACACAGAAAAAAACAAATATCTGCTGCTGAAACCAGCTCATCTAGATATTTTTGGAAAACTGCAAGGATTGCCTCGCCCAGGAAGAACTTCCCAGCGAGTGGAATTATGCAACCCCGAGAGGAATAAATACCATAAACCCCAAGTTCTTTGCAATTCCTTTTGGTCAATCCCAGGCTCGAGCTCCCACCCCCCAAACTGGAAAACCTGCAACACCTCAAGCCCAGGGAGCGGCGCCAGGGACACGCATCAGTCGCGCCCTGCCAGCATCCAGGGGAACTACCAGCTCTGGCCAGCCTAATTAGAGCGGGATTAATTAACGGCTCAGTCGTCAAAGTCGGGGATGTCGTCGTAGGAGTAGCCCCGGTAGCCCTTGGAGGCGTAGTAGGCGATTCGCAGGTGGTAAAAGCCCGGCAGGAACACGAGGATGCCGATGATCAGCACGGGGATGGCTCGGTCGGTCTCCTGCAGGGACAGACAGCCCAGGACAGTGACATCCCCTCCTGCCTCCCACACCCTGCCTGCTCCAGGGGAAGCTGCCCAAGGCTTGGAATGAGGTGATCTGTAAGGTATTTGAAGCCAAACCATCCCCAAGGCCTGGCAAGCTGAGAAATAAAAATCTATCTTCCATCAGAAATATCTCAGCTGTTGTCAGGCTGAGCCTTTGGTCCCGTCCTGGCATCTGCAGGAAGCTCTCCAGGGACCTCGTCCTTCACCAGAGACCCCCTGGACCTGCAGCCAGGGCTGGGAGCTGTGAGCATGGCCCAGAGATCTGTGCCTGGAGCGCTGCTGATAGAGCCCAGAGGCTGCTGCTGCTGCCAGAGATAAGGCAGAGCTGCCGAGCTACCCCGAGCCCCCAGCACAGGGAGCAGGGAAGGAACACCCAGAACTGCAGGAGCCGATTCCCCTTCCCATGGATCACAACCACAGGGAGCAGGGAAGGAACACCCAGAACTGCAGGAGCAGATTCCCCTTCCCATGGATCACAACCACAAGCAGAGGGGGAAGCGCTGCCGTGTCCCACGCGGGGTCTGGCAGCTCCTCCCTGTCCCTGCACGGGCTGAGATCTCTCCAGGACAGGGATGTGACCTCCCCAGGGACACTCAGCCCTCCCTGGAGTTGCCCAGCCCAGCTCTGAGCCTGCTCCAGCCAGGCTGAGTGCGGGATCCCAAGGAAAGGGGGCTGCCAGCACCGCCAGGCCCTGGTGGGAATCAATTCCCTGCTCCCTTCCTGTGGCTCTGAGGTTCTGAACACGATCACAGGATCCTTGAGGCTGGAAAACACCTTCAAGGCCATCAAGCCCAACCACGACCCAGCAGCACCCCCAGGGTCACCTCCAACCCTCGTGTTCTGAGCACTCGCAGCAGTGGGGACTCCACCCTGCAGCTGTGCCAGGCCTTTCCCACCCTTTCCACCACAAACCTTTCCTCATTTTGAATTAAAACCTCCCCTGGTGCAACCTGAGGCTGTTTCCTGTGCCCCAGTGAGGCCTCAGGGCAGCTCTGAGGACAGTGCAGGACCAGTGCCACTCACCCCTTTGCTGATGTACCCTGCCAGCAGCAGGGCTCCGATGATGATGAGGAAGGTCCCGATCATGAAGAGCACCACAGCCAGGGCAATGGCCTTGTAGGGGATTTTGGGTGGGCTCTTCTTGAACTGGATGGAAAAACCCCAATGAAGAGCTGAACTCAGCACAGCTCCCCTCCCTCTGCAGCACAGATGTGACCCCCCCCAGCTGGCACAGGTGACACAGAGCTGAGGAATTCTGCCCATGGAAACCCTGCTGAGCCAGACTTTACTCCCAGTCTTGTTCTCAGGAAGGCTCTTTGGGCTTCCCAGAGGGGAAGAGCTGAGGGTTTGGCTCCCACCCAGCTTTGTCCCTCTCTGAATTGCAGCTGCTCCACGAGAAGCAGCTGCCTGTGCAAGGCCAAGCTGTGGCTGCCCATCCTTGTGCTTTTCCAGCTTTTTACCTGCAGATCAATGTATCCATCATCGGTGCTGGAGAGCTTGGAATATTTGACTTTGCTACTGGGAATCCCAGCAGAGAGATTGGTCCTCGATGGCATCATTCCAGGGGGGCCCGGGCATCAGCTACAGCCTGGAAACGGAGAGAAAACGGCGTGGTGGGAGCCTGAGAGACACAGAACCAAAGGTTCTGGAGAGAAACTCCCGTGCCAAGGCTGTGCCACCCAAAGGGCATCTCTGTTCCTCTTCAGAAATTAAAACTTCTCCAACAGAGGATCTAAGCATTTCATTTGAAGCCTAAAATATAAAATGGGTACAGCTGCAACAGTGTTTGGAATCAAGGCAGAAGCTCCAAAGGAGATGGAAATTCCAGGGCAGGGCCCAGGTGTGACCCAGGACTCCTCCTGGAGCTCCTGCTGCCAAGCTCTGGCTGTTTCTGAACCAGCAAATAAACCCAAAGCAGAGCTAAACAAAGCAGCTTTTCAACCACCAGGAGGTTTTGTAGGAGAGCAATTTTGGATAAAGGAAAACCAAACCAAACCAAACAAAAAAAACCAACCCAAACCACTGGAAACTGGAATGAAACGGAGGTGTCAGGGAGACAGCAAGAGTGACTCGGAGTGGGACAAGGGGACAGCTGGGGGACAAGCGAGGACAGAGGGGACAGCGGGGGGACAGCCGGGGAACAACCGGGGACAAGCGGGGACAGAGGGGAACAACCGGGGACAGAGGGGGACAAGGGGACAGCGGGGGAACAACCGGGAACAAGCGGGGACAG
>NW_005087702.1:462371-474462 GCF_000331425.1 Pseudopodoces humilis
TTCCATGAGGTTCTGGAAGAGATGATCTCCTCAGGTTGTTGATCTCGCCAGGTTGTTCATCTGCCCAGGTTGTTGATCTCCTCAGGTTGTTGATCTCCTCAGGTTGTTGATCTCCTCAGGTTGTTCATCTGCCCAGGTTGTTCATCTTCTCAGGTTGTTCATCTGCCCAAGTGCTGCTTCCAAAGCTGTGCTTTTCCCACTCCTTTATTCCAGTGAAATCCCCAGCAGCTGTGCAGTGGCCCAAAAGCATTTCTGGCTGCTGAAGGTGCATTCCCAGCGCTGATTTTCCTCCTGTCTCTCCTCAGGTTTCTGCATGTTTGTCTTGAGCCTGGTGAAGAAACACTACCGCCTCCAGTTCTACATGGTGAGGTTAAAGTTTGGGGCCCAAAGAGGATAAAATTTGGGGCCTGGTGAGGTTAAAATTTGGGGCCTGGTGAGGTTAAAATTTGGGGTCCAAAGAGGATAAAATTTGGGGCCCAAAGAGGATAAAATTTGGGGCCCAAAGAGGTTAAAATTTAGGGCCTGGTGAGGTTAAAATTTGGGGCCCAAAGAGGATAAATTTGGGTGTGGGGAAGGAGTCAGTCAGAAATGCAGCTTTACCTGCTCAGATCTTCTCTGAGATGTTTATTGGCAGCTGGGAGCTCCCCCAGGAGCTCAGCACAAGACAGCTTTGTCCTGTTGAGAAAGAATAGCTAAAAAAGGAGTTTTGTGAGGGCTGAGGAGTTCTGAGGAGTTCTGAGGAGCACAGAGGAGCTCTGAGGTTCTCTGAGGAGCACAGAGGAGTTTTGAGGAGCTCTGAGGTTCTCTGAGGAGTTCTGAGGTTCTCTGAGGAGTTCTGAGGTTCTCTGAGGAGCTCTGAGGAGCTCTGAGGAGCTCTGAGGTTCTCTGAGAAGCTCTGAAGAGTTCTGAGGTTCTCTGAGGTTCTCTGAGGAGTTCTGAGGAGTTCTGAGGAGCACAGAGGAGTTCTGAGGTTCTCTGAGGTTCTCTGAGGAGCTCTAAGGAGCACAGAGAAGTTCTGAGGAGCACAGAGGAGCTCTGAGGAGTTCTGAGGAGCACAGAGGAGCTCTGAGGAGCCCTGAGGTTCTCTGAGGTTCTCTGAGGAGCTCTAAGGAGCACAGAGAAGTTCTGAGGAGCACAGAGGAGCTCTGAGGACCTGAGCTGGGCAGTTCCTCTGGGCAGGCTGGACAAGGAGCTCTCCTCTCTCGCAGTTTGGCTGGACCCACGTGACGCTGCTGATCGTCGTCACCCAGTCCCACCTCATCATCCACAACCTGTTTGAGGGAATGATCTGGTGAGTTTGCTCTGCTCCCTGAGCTGCTTTGACTTCTGCAGCCTGGAAAAAGCTGGAAAAGGCTGGAAAATCCCTTTGATGTAATGCCAGGCTGGTTTGGGATGGAAGGGGCTTCAGGGATCATCCAGGGCCGTGGGCAGGGACCCCTCCCACTGTCCCAGGTAACTCCAACCCCCACCCAACCTGGCCTGGGGCACTTGCAGGGATGGGGAGTGCAGGACCTCCCTGGGCAGAGTGTGCCAGGGCTCACCACCACTGTAGCAGGAATAAATTCCTAGTATCTAGCTTTTTCTTTTTCATTTTAATCTCAAAACTTGGTTTGGAGTTAAAACTGTTCTCTCACAAAAGCAAAGGGCCAGAACAGCAAAAGATCAAACGAGTCCTCAGGGATTTTTTAGGAGTTTGTGTTACTTCACCACACGGAGAGATGTAGTAAAGGAGAGTTTTGTAAGGTTGCAGGGACCTTTCAGATGTGTTTGGTGCGTTCTGCTGACACCAATGGCTGGGAAGTGGTGAAAGCAGCACTGAAAGGCAGGAGGTGGAACCTGTCACCCCTCAGGGACCCCTCTGGTGCTGCTGCCAAAACCAGCAGGATTGAATTCTGACCAGGAATGAATTCTGGCCCCTTTGGGGTTGTGTGCTCTGGGTGCTCTGGGATCCTCCTGCTTGTGGCTGAAATGCAGGAAATGCAGGAAATCTTCACCCGGGAGCTCAGGAGGGGGGTGGTTAAAGGAAACCTGCTGCAGTCTGGACATTGTGGGGACACAACCTGCCTTCTACCTCACTGCAGTGACCCCAGCTCCCCATGGTGGATCCCTGCACTGAGCTGGAGGGGATGCTGGGGTGCTGGAGGGGATGCTGGGGTGCTGGAGGGGATGCTGGGGTGCTGGAGGGGATGCTGGGGTGCTGGAGGGGATGCTGGGGTGCTGGAGGGGATGCTGGGGTGCTGGAGGGGATGCTGGGGTGCTGGAGGGGATGCTGGGGTGCTGGAGGGGATGCTGGGGTGCTGGAGGGGATGCTGGGGTGCTGGAGGGGATGCTGGGGTGCTGGAGGGGATGCTGGGGTGCTGGAGGGGATGCTGGGGTGCTGGAGGGGATGCTGGGGTGCTGGAGGGGATGCTGGGGTGCTGGAGGGGATGCTGGGGTGCTGGAGGGGATGCTGGGGTGCTGGAGGGGATGCTGGGGTGCTGGAGGGGATGCTGGGGTGCTGGAGGGGATGCTGGGGTGCTGGAGGGGATGCTGGGGTGCTGGAGGGGATGCTGGGGTGCTGGAGGGGATGCTGGGGTGCTGGAGGGGATGCTGGGGTGCTGGAGGGGATGCTGGGGTGCTGGAGGGGATGCTGGGGTGCTGGAGGGGATGCTGGGGTGCTGGAGGGGATGCTGGGGTGCTGGAGGGGATGCTGGGGTGCTGGAGGGGATGCTGGGGTGCTGGAGGGGATGCTGGGGTGCTGGAGGGGATGCTGGGGTGCTGGAGGGGATGCTGGGGTGCTGGAGGGGATGCTGGGGTGCTGGAGGGGATGCTGGGGTGCTGGAGGGGATGCTGGGGTGCTGGAGGGGATGCTGGGGTGCTGGAGGGGATGCTGGGGTGCTGGAGGGGATGCTGGGGTGCTGGAGGGGATGCTGGGGTGCTGGAGGGGATGCTGGGGTGCTGGAGGGGATGCTGGGGTGCTGGAGGGGATGTTGGGGTGCTGGAGGGGATGTTGGGGTGGTGGCAGCTGAGCCTTGCAGTGATGTTGGCAATGTCTGACCCTTGTCCCCTGCAGGTTCATTGTCCCCATCTCCTGTGTCATCTGCAACGACATCATGGCCTACATGTTCGGCTTCTTCTTTGGCCGCACGCCGCTCATCAAGGTTTGGCACATTTTTGGGGGACAAAACGTGACCTTTGGCTCCTTTGGGTGTCCCCCAGGCCTCTTCCAGGTCTGAAGCAAGTCTCAGATTAAACCTGCTGTGCATCCCAGTCTTTGAGGCTGTGGAATTAAATCATTGAAGTGTTGAGGTTGGAAAGACGATCGATGTCCAACCGTTTCATACCGCGCCGCTGGGGCCGGCTTCTGACCCAGCTCCTCTCTGTGGGTTGGTGGCAGCGCTTGGTGTGGCCTCACAGGTGGGGAAGGGCTGCAGAGATTTATCAATGACTGTCCCCTTTGCTCTCTGGCAGCTCTCCCCAAAGAAGACCTGGGAGGGTTTTATCGGAGGATTTTTTTCCACCGTTCTGTTTGGATTGCTGGTAAGTGGAGCTTCCTCCACTGGAGTTTTCCCTTCGTAGAGCCCCAGTGTTCTGTTTAAAAAATGCAGTCAGGCCTCAGTCTCTGTCAGATATTTCACCTTTCCTTGCTGCCCTGGGTGTGAAGCAGTCCCTGGCTGTGTGCAGGCACTGCTGATGGAGCCGAGTGCTGGAGGAAGTTTTTAATCCCTGTTAGACCCTGGGATGTGCTCACTGCAGTAATTAAGTAATTAACCATTGTCCCTCTGCTGCTGGTGGATGGTGCCATGCCTCGTTTCAGGAGAAATTCCACACTCCTGGAGGGTTTTGCCCTGTTTCTGTCACCCTCTCTGTGGCTCTGTTGTTGTCCCTCACCTCAGGGTGGAGCAGCCTCGCTCCTCCTCTGCCTTTAGCCAACTCCTGCTGCCCAGGGGAGTAATCTCCTTAATGAAGCTGTGCTTCCCTCATCTCCTTGCATGGCCTTTCCCCTGGAGAAATCCCTGAGGAAAACACAAATCCTGTTTTCTTTCCTGGAGCTGTCCTACGTGATGTCCGGGTACCGCTGCTTCACCTGCCCCGTGGAGTTCAACAACGACACCAACAGCTTCACCGTGGACTGCGAGCCCTCGGAGCTGTTCCAGCTGCAGGAGTACAACATCCCCGTGCTGCTGCAGTCCCTGCTGGGCTGGGTACGACCCTCCCTGATCCCTGGCTCGCTCTCAGTGGGGCAGCATCACTCAGCAAAGAGCAGGGCTGTGCCCTGAGAGGTGCATCCCAAAAAACGGGGCAGTGCAGCGGTGTCGCTCTATTAAGGAACGGCTGCAAAGAGATGACACAGACTCTCATGGAGTCAGAACAGGAGAAAATGCTTAGTTTGTTGCTTCAGCCTTGTTTTATAGACTGGTTCGTGGAAAGGACAGAAAGGAAACTCTTATTGGTTAGTAAACTGCTACATCACCATCATTGGTCAGTGGTGAACAACACCCTCTGACTTTCTCTTGCAAAGACAACAAAGGACAGGAAAACAGCGCCTAGCAGTTGTTTTCTGTCTCTAAGAATTGTTTTGATTCCTCCTTAAAACTTCCCAGGCTGCTTTCTCAGGCTGGACTTGAGAAAGCCGTGGGGCCTGCAGTTTCTGTGGCTCCCTGCAGCCTGCTCCAAAGCCAGCATCCACACAGCGGTGCCTGGTGTTGATTGGGAGCCCAAAGGAATTACCCCAAGCCTGGTGGGACTGGGTGCCTGGTGAACCCAGGGGGCAGAGAAGGAGGGGCAGGCACTGAAAATCCTCCTGTGCTGTTTCTCCTGCAGAAAACCGTGCGGATGTACCCCTTCCAAATCCACAGCATCGCCCTCTCCACCTTCGCCTCCCTCATCGGGCCCTTCGGGGGGTTCTTTGCCAGCGGCTTCAAGAGGGCCTTCAAAATCAAGGTGAGGATGGAGAAGGTCCTGGAGGCTTTGGGGAGGAAGCACAGAGTGGGTGCTGCCACTTGAGAGCTCCTCGGGAAGGGAGGTTTGTTCAGTCACAGATAAAATGCTGGAGCATTTTGGGTTTTGTGACCAAAAGGGAAGAGACCTTAAGATTTTAAGGGTGATATTCTAAACCCTGCTGTGGTGCAGGTAGAGGAAGGAAGAGCCAGCCAGGAAATTTTGCAATCTGAGGTTTCCCTTGATGTCTTGCAGGCTGGTTTCACATATAAACAGCCTGTGCTCAGTTCAGATGCCTTGCAGGGCAAGGCAGGGTGGCAGCAGATAAACATTTACCTTCCCTGACCTTTGAGGAGCAGAGCTGAGTTGAACCTCGCTGCACCAGCAGCTTCATAAAGGAGAAACTTCCAGAACCAGGGAGACATCAAACAAAACATTTATTTCCTTGGTCTGACTTTGCCTTCTGGGCAGAGCTGGGGATGGGTGTGGGGGCACCAAAGCGAGCACAGATCCTGGGAAGGGCTCAGTGCCACCCCTCTGCTCTGACAGGACTTTGCCAACACCATCCCGGGCCACGGGGGGATCATGGATCGCTTCGACTGCCAGTACCTGATGGCCACCTTCGTCAACGTCTACATCGCCAGCTTCATCAGGTGTGTGAGCCCTGCTGGGCTGCCCTGGGCAGGGACAGCCTGGCACCAGGGCCACTCCTGCTCTCTGACTCCTCTAACAGCTGAGAGCACGAGGCAGACAAAGCTGGGGCTCCAGGAGGGGAGGGATCTTCAGCAGGGCTGGAAATGCAGCCCTCGCTTCCTGTCGTTCTATTAGGAACGGTGAAAAGAACGACACAGACTCTCAAGGGAGTCAGAACAGGAGAAAATGCTTAGTTTGTTGCTTCAGCCTTGTTTTATAGACTGGTTCGTGGAAAGGACAGAAAGGAAACTTATTGGTTAGTAAACTGCTACATCACCATCATTGGTCAGTGGTGAACACCCTCTGACTTTCTCTTGCAAAGACAACAAAGGACAGGAAAACAGCGCCTAGCAGTTGTTTTCTGTCTCTAAGAATTGTTTTGATTCCTCCTTAAAACTTCCCAGGCTGCTTTCTCAGGCTGGACTTGAGAAAGCCGTGGGGCCTGCAGTTTCTGTGGCTCCCTGCAGCCTGCTCCAAAGCCAGCATCCACAGCTTCCCACGGGCTGTTACTGCAGTCCTGCTGAAACCCCTGCAGGAATCCTGGACAGGTTTCCAGAGCCCAACTGGAGATGTGATTCTGCAGCACTGACAAACATTCTGCAGCCAGGAGGAAAGAAACCTGTGGGTGCATAGAGGATGTGCTGGGGGAGCACCTGCTGATGAGATGCAGATGGGATTGGTTTGGGGTGTTGTTTTGTGCTCACAGTCCAGCCTCCTGTGCCTTTTGGGTCCATTTCCCATCCCAAACGGAGCTGGGCTCCCAGGGGAGGGCTGGGAAGGAATGGACAGCACAGCACTGAACCTCAGCCCGTGATTCCCGTGGGATCCCCGTTGCTGACCATGGTTTTGTGTTCCAGAGGCCCCAACCCCAGCAAACTGATCCAGCAGTTCCTGACCCTGAGGCCAGAGCAGCAGCTGCACATCTTCAACACGCTCAAGGCACACCTGGTGGACAGGGGAGTTCTGGGGAGCCTGGAGGACGCATAGAGCTGGCTGGAACAGGACTGGGAACAGATTCTCCTCCAGGGAATCCCTGCCTTGCCTGATTTAAGACAATAACAAGGCCTCATTTCACTGTAACTTTTCTTCCTTTCTTGGTAAATGTTTGCATTTGTGGTTTATTATTTTATTTAATTTTTTTTTTTTAAATAATATATTTATAGAGCTTTGGTTCAAATGAGCAAATCTTGGGTTTGTAGCTGAGGAGGTGAGGATTGGAAGGACTGTTGGGTGGAGCAGGAGGGTGGGACTGTCCTGGTGGAGGGTGATGAGCCCTCGGGGAGTGTGGAGCTTTCCCTGGGGGTGGGTTTGGCAGGGGAGGGGGGCTGTGCTCAGGGGGCAGCTCTGGGGACCATCCTCCTCTGCAGGGACAGCTGGGAGTGCACTGGGAATTGTCCCAGCAGTTCCTGCCTGTGGGAATCTCCCTGCACAAGGAAGAGGATCTTGGACTGACCCAGCCCAGTTTGCCCAGCTCTCGCTCTGCAGAGCCTCTCACGTTCCCTCCCCTCAGGGCTGGTGATTGAAAAACGAGATTTCTGTAACCAATTAAACCAGAAACAGGCTGGGGACGAGGAGTTGAGGAAGTGGCAGTTGTGTGTGGGAATGTGGGAGGTTCAGATTCCCCCAAAACCGATGGAAGTAAATAAGTTTTATTAGAGACCGTTGAAGTTTCGCTGAGCAGTTCCTGCCGAGTGAGAACAACTTTTAAATAAGTTGGTTTGTTTTTTCCCCCCATGAAATAACCTTTACAAACCACACTTCATTTCTCCAAGGTTGGAAACCCCACACTGGGATATTTGAAGTAGGGAGCAGTTTCCAGCCAGTTTTGTTGCTGGGGGGTTTTTGTTTTCTTTCAGGGATCATGTCTGTTCGTTACTTGATTTGTAGAAGTCGTGCTGCTGAGTTTACCATGGTCTGTCTTGCATTTCAGTCTGGGTTCATTTCTCTGCAGGCTTCTGTCCTGCTTGGCTCACTGAATCCTGTCAGAAATAGTTTCAACTTTATAGCTGCAAGTTTTATTGAAGCATTTCCCTTTATTTTGTCATACTTTTTTTATTGTTTAAAAACGAGACCCCCTAAAGATTGTAAAATATTTTATTTTTTTTGTGATCAGATAGTGAAAATATCCCCATTTACACCTCATGCAATGTTCCCAAACACGAGGTGACTCTGATTTTCCTTCTTTCCATAGTTTGTGCATGGGAGAGAGAAACTTTACCTTATTTTATCCTGGGGAACGAGTGACAGGGAGAGCTGATACAGCACCGCTGTTTTTCCAAGCTGCCACAAACCTTCAGCCACAGACTAAATGTGAGAGCTGCTGTGAGCTGCCTTGGCATCAACAGAAAACAAACCACCTGAAAACAGCCCCAATTCAGATTTTTTACCCCATATTCTGGTGGTGCCACTGCTTTCATTTGTGTGTAAACACACAGTGCTCCAGAGATGTTGGATGGGAAGCGCAGATGCTGCTCTGTTCTTACAGAGTGTTTTCACTCGGTGCTGGCAGAGTTCTGAGCTGAGCCAGCTCAGGATTGGGTTTGGTGTTCACACAGATTTTTTTTCCAGGTTGTGAATTAGGCAGGGGTTTATTTTCTGTTGGAAGAAATTCTGGTCCAAGCCCCTGCTACAGAAAGTGCAGAGGAGAACTGAGGAGTTTCCATCTGGCATTGCCCAGGGACGATATTTGGGCTGTGTTTAATGCCCAAATGTAATTTTTCCTGAGTCCAGCCAGGCAGAGTGAGGCTCCTGTGGCAGTGCCAGGGTTTGGGGGCTGCACCAGCTGTTCTGGATTCTCCTGCCCACTGCCACAATCCCTTCTTGTGGCTGCTGGGTCCCAGGCAGGAGTGACAGTGTTGATAAAAATCACAAAGGAGCGCTCTGTTCGTAGTGAGCAGTTTCTTCAGTGGGTCTTTAGTCAGCTGCTCGTCTGCTTTAAACCTTTTGTTCCTCTTCTGTTGTAGTCAGGCTCTGGTGTGGGGCAGGTCTGGGCCTCTCCCGAGGGTGCAAATGCTGGATTTGGGCACTGGAGGGCAAAGCTGTTCCACGGAGGAGCTGGGAGAGCAGCAGCAGCTCTGCCTGTGGGTGGCTTCCCTGGTCAGACAATTCCCTGGTCAGAAATGTCCTGGTCAGAAATTCCCTGATCAGAAATGTCCTGATCAGAAATTCCCTGATCAGAAATTCCCTGATCAGAAATGTCCTGGTCAGAAATGTCCTGATCAGAAATTCCTTGATCAGAAATGTCCTGGTCAGAAATGCCCTGGTCAGAAATTCCCTGATCAGAAATTCCTTGATCAGAAATTCCCTGGTCAGAAATGTCCTGATCAGACAATTCCCTGGTCAGAAATTCCCTGGTCAGAAATGTCCTGATCAGAAATTCCTTGATCAGAAATTCCCTGGTCAGAAATGCTCTGATCAGAAATTCCCTGGTCAGAAATGTCCTGGTCAGAAATGTCCTGGTCAGAAATGCTCTGATCAGAAATTCCCTGGTCAGAAATTCCCTGATCAGAAATTCCCTGGTCAGAAATTCCCTGATCAGAAATTCCCTGGTCAGAAATTCCCTGATCAGAAATGCCCTGGTCAGAAATTCCCTGGTCAGAAATTCCCTGATCAGACAATTCCCTGATCAGAAATTCCCTGGTCAGAAATTCCCTGGTCAGAAATTCCCTGGTCAGAAATTCCCTGGTCAGCCCATGGAAGGTTTGGGGTGGCAGCTCTGTGCAATCCCTGTGCAATCCCTGATCTCCAGCCCTGTTCCCACCACTGGCTTCTTTCTCTGTGCGTTGTTCTTTTGATTCCAGTTTTAGCTGCACAAGTAGAGTTGCCTTTCTTTGACCGAACGTTCGAATGTGAAATATTGTATATTTTAAAGTATTTACCCTATTTATATACCGTATGTTACTGTTAAATAAATATAAATTCCATTATCCACGGAGGAGTTTGATTCAGCCTTGTGGGATGCTCTGTGTGTTTTCCAAACTCACATTCCCTCGTTCCTTGGCCTGTTGCTCTCCTTCCGAAGGGATTTTCTGGAGAGCAGAGCTGGCTGAACAGGAGCAGCCCCATTCCCTGTGGGATTTGTGGCTCATCCTGACCAGTGAGGAGGGAAGTGAATCACCTCATTTCACCTGAGGATTTCCCTGGG
Source organism: Pseudopodoces humilis (assembly GCF_000331425.1). The sequence continues at coordinate 472,129 of NW_005087702.1, forward strand.
AATGTTAAAAATCGTTCCCAGTTCGTTATTCCTTCATTTCAGCCCTTTCTCCTGACCTGCTGGGGGTCAGGGGGGGAGCAGAATCCTCTGTTTATGCAGCAAAATGCTATTTTTAGCTCTGGTGTTATTTTGTCTGTTTTTTTTTGACTTATCAGCTAAGCCAAAGCAGCCCCTCAGCTCCTCTCAGGGTTTCCTGTCACTGCGTGGGCCCTTGCAGACAAACTCAGCCTCCAGCAGCAGCAGCAGGGCTCGATGGAAACCCCACGAGGTGACTCCAAACCCAGCCCCACATTCCTGGGGAACTCCTCCAATATTCAACATTCAGCAAGAGGTGACTCCAAACCCAGCCCCACATTCCCGGGGAACTCCTCCAATATTCAACATTCAGCAAGAGGTGACTCCAAACCCAGCCCCACATTCCCGGGGAACTCCTCCAATATTCAACATTCAGCAAGAGGGCTGATCCTTTGGTGCTAAATCTGCCAGAAAAGGGACTCTGGAGTCCTCAGGGGAGCGTGTGTGACAGCCCAGCCCCTCAGCCAGGGCTCTCCCCCCCGTCCTGTGCCAATTTAATTCCAGTTAAACCTGGAAAAAAGTGCAGATTCCCAGTGGGAATGCTGGTGCTCGCTGTGCTCCAGCCCCAGGCAGAGAGAGCCTCAGGCCCAGCGAGATCCTGGTGGAAGAGGGATGTGAAAACAACTTTATGGGCTGAGATTGGCCTTTTTGAGGTGCTGCTGAGCTATGGAAGGTTTGGATGGGATTTTGGGCAGGGATTGTTCCCTGGGAGGGTGGGGAGGGGTTCTGGCACAGATTCCCAGAGGAGCTGGAGCTGTCCCTGGCTCCCTGTGAATGCCCAAGGCCAGGCTGGATGGGTTTGAAGCAGCCTGGGACAGTGGGAGCTGTGGAACGGGGTGGAACTGGATCATTCCTCAGATCCCTTCCAACCCAAACCACTCTGGAATCCCGTGGTTCAGCTCAGGGTGCCCCGAGGGGTGCCTAAGGTAAAAATTCAATCTGGTGTTGTCCTTTCCCAAAGCTGGGGGCAGCTGAGGCAGCTCTGGGGTGCTGCCAGGGGCTGTTTTGGGGTGGCTAAGGTGAAAATTGAGTCTGGTGTTGTCCTTTCCCAAAGCTGGAAGGGGCAGAGGCAGCTCTGGGGTGCTGCCAGGGGCTGTTTTGGGGTGCCAGGGAGGGCTGAGCTCCGTGGTGTGACTGCAGTTCTGGCCTCCAGCACTTTCTGTTCTGGAGGAGGGGACAGGGCCCTGTGACATCCTGCCAGGGCTCCAGGATCCAAATTTTGTTTTTTGGAGGGATCCAAATCTGTGAGCCTTCAGCTGCCTCAGGACTGCTCAGAACTCTCAGAACTACTGAGAGTTAAAAAAGGTGCTTGATCCAGGGCTCCTTTTGCTCGGGGTACAGCAGAAATGGAGCCACTTGAGGAGTTTTGGGTCCAAAACAGGGTTTGGGGTTAATCTGCTCAGTCCTGGGCTGCTCTGCTGTGGGATTGCACACTGTCACGTTCTCTGGACTTGGGGCAGTGGAATCTGTGAGCTGGGGATCTCTGAGCTGGCTCCAGTCACTGTCCAGAGCAACAAAGTCGTTTTTCAGCTGTGATTAACCCAAATCAACCCCAAATTAATTAACCCCAGCAGGTTCCATCCTGGCTGTGCAGTGACCGGGCACCCAGCGCTTTCCCTTCCTCAGTTTATGTTCCAACACTGAAAAAAAAAATCCCATTTTCAGGTGGCTGAGAGGCTGCTGGGCACAAAGCTGGGCTGGGAATCCCAACAGGAACCACATCCTGCTGCTGTTCCTGCTTCTGCTCGGGGCAACTTCCCCCTGGACAGGCTTGCCCAGGGTGGGGGAGATGGGGCTGGAGCCTCCTGGGGGGACCCTGGGGGTCAGAGCAGCTCCCAGCAGTTGTTGGGAGATTTGGGGGATCCGTTTCCTGCAGATGCAGAAGCTTTGGGGGAGCTCTGCCTGCTTCCGTGGCTGGCAGGTTTTAGAAAATGTATTTTTATGTTATAAAATTATCAGGGGATGCCCCAGGACAGGCACAGAAGGGTTAAGGTAAGGATTGGGGTCAGGGTTTGGGTCAGGGTTTGGGGTCAGAGTTTGGGGTCAGGGTTTGGGTCAGGGTTTGGGTCAGGATTAGGGTCAGGGTTTGGGTCAGGGTCAGGGTTTGGGCCAGGATTAGGGTTTGGGGTCAGGATTAGGGTCAGGGTTTGGGGTCAGGATTAGGGGTCAGGGTTTGGGCCAGGATTAGGGTTTGGGGTCAGGATTAGGGTCAGGGGCTGGGTCAGGATTAGGGGTCAGGATTAGGGTCAGGGTTTGGGG
>NW_005087702.1:474745-491791 GCF_000331425.1 Pseudopodoces humilis
GGGTCAGGGTCAGGATTAGGGTCAGGATTAGGGGTCAGGATTTGGGTCAGGATTAGGGTCAGGGTCAGGATTGGGGTCAGGATTTGGGTCAGGGTCAGGATTAGGGTCAGGATTAGGGTCAGATGTCACCCTGAGCTGACAGCTGAGCTCTGCCCCTCAGCAGAACTCCCTGGGGCCCTGAGCTGGGCTGTTCCTCCTCGGGGCAGCTCTCAGAGCACCAGGAGGACACCCAGACTTTCTGCCACCACTTCCTCAAATGCCCCGAGCGGCGCTCGGAGCCGGGCCCGGGCTGGGCCCAGAGTCCCGGAGAGCCAGGACGGGACAGACCCGGGGATCCAGGACCCGAGAACATCCCTGGGGAGGCCAGAGCTGGGCAGGAACACGGGGCAGGAAAGGATTTCTCTGGGGTTTTACCAGCTGCTCTCAGAGGCAGGAAGCTCGCTGCCAAAACAACCGAGCTGCTGAGGGATCCTCACGGGGCTTGGCTCCGGCCCAGCTCCTGAGCAAGCCCACCTTGAGGGGAAAAAAACCCCAAAAATTCCTGATCCAAAATGTCCCTGAAGCTGCCACGGAACTGGGATTTCAACCTGAAGATGGATGCTGCAAAAATAGGTGCCGTGAGTGTTCTTTGTGTGTCTGCCCGGGGCGCCTCAGGGGCTGGGGGTGGCCGGGCCCAGCCGAGATCTCGGCTCTGGCCTCAGTGCGGGGATCTGGCCCCAAAGTGCCGCTTTGAGACTGAGCAGCTGATTTGTAAATGGTTTACAAGGAGTGATTTGCGAAGTTACGAGCGAGGGATGCTGTGGGAGCAGGGGGACAGGGCTGCTGACCCCCCAAAACCAGGTTTGGGAGGATTTAAACCCCTCAGGCCCGTTCTGGTGGCACAAACCTGCAGCAGGTGAGGGATGAGGGAGGTGGCTGAGGCCAGAGGATTCGGTCTGACCCTGGCTCGGGTGTCCCGGCCCCTCCGACATCCCTGGTTTCCTCTCAGGGGTGCTGAGAGGAATTCCCAGAACTGCAGGACAGCCTCACCTGGGATTTCCTGACCCCTTCCAGGCTTTGCAGGGCTCTCATCCAGCCCAGGATCCTCCTGCAGCGAGGGGAGCGCCGGGGAACAGCTCTGGGAAGGAGGGAGGGATCCCTGAGAGGGCTCCCAGGGCAGAACGGCAGAGCCTGGGGTCAGCTCAGGCAGCCAGGGAGGGGATTTGGGGTGATGGAATGGTCAGGGAGGGCTGCAGAGCCCAGCCTGTGATTGCTCTGGGATTTGGGGTGATGGAATGGTCAGGGAGGGCTGCAGAGCCCAGCCTGTGCCTGCTCTGGGATTTGGGGTGATGATGAGTGCTCAGGGAGGGCTGCTGACCCCCCAAAACCAGGTTTGGGAGGATTTAAACCCCTCAGGCCCGTTCTGGTGGCACAAACCTGCAGCAGGTGAGGGATGAGGGAGGTGGCTGAGGCCAGAGGATTCGGTCTGACCCTGGCTCGGGTGTCCCGGCCCCTCCGACATCCCTGGTTTCCTCTCAGGGGTGCTGAGATGCCCCAGAGCCATGGGACATGGGATTTATGGGGATTTATGGGGATTTATGGGGATTTATGGGGTCCTGAGCGCTTTGCTGAGAACCAACAACTTTTACAAGAGCTCCAAAGCCTCGGGGTCACTCTGCTGTCGCTGCTGCTCCGGGGAGGGCGCAAAACCCACACGCTCCGATTAAAAAAGAAACAACAAAACCAACCCCCAAAAACAGCGCTGATGATTTTGTTCTCACTTGCAAGACAATTCCTCCCACGCAGGAAAAAGGAAGCAAACGCTGGCAGCGACTGCAGCCACTTCCTTCGTAAACTGGGGCCAGTTCTCTCGGCAGAGCGCGGGGCCCTGAGCCTCTCCTGTCCTGTGTCCCCTGTCCCTGTGTGTCCATCTGTCCCCACACTGTGTCCCTCTGTCCTGTCCCTGTGTGTCCATCTGTCCCCACACTGTGTCCCCTGTCCCTGTGTGTCCATCTGTCCCCACACTGTGTCCCCTGTCCCTGTGTGTCCATCTGTCCTGTCCCTCTGTCCTGTCCCTGTGTGTCCATCTGTCCTGTCCCTCTGTCCTGTCCCTGTGTGTCCATCTGTCCTCACACTGTGTCCTTCTGTCCCTGTGTGTCCATCTGTCCTCACACTGTGTCCTTCTGTCCCTGTGTGTCCATCTGTCCCCACACTGTGTCCCTCTGTCCTTTCCCTGTGTGTCCATCTGCCCCACACGGTGTCCCCCTGTCCCACACGGTGTCCCCCTGCCCCACCCCATGGTGTCCCCCTGTCCCACACCGTGTCCCCCTGTCCCACACCGTGTCCCCCTGTCCCACACCGTGTCCCCCTGTCCCACACCGTGTCCCCCTGTCCCACACCGTGGTGTCCCCCTGCCCCACACGGTGTCCCCCTGTCCCACACCGTGGTGTCCCCCTCCCCCACACCGTGTCCCCGTGTCCCACACGGTGTCTGTCTGTCCCCAGCCCGCTCCTGGAGCGCGATGAGCGGGGACCCCTGGTGTTCCGGGCCGGGGTCCCCCCGCGGGCCGGAGCGGCCGCTCAAGCTGGGCTGGCTGAGGAAGCAGCGCTCCTTCGTCAGGAACTGGCAGCTCCGCTTCTTCGTGCTCCAGGGACAGCAGCTCCTCTACTACAAGGACGAGGACGATGCCAAGCCCCAGGTGGGGAGAGAGAGCCCCAAAACCCCCCCTGGGCTGGGGGTTTGGGGCTGGGGGAATTGGGGTCTCCACCCTGCAGAGGAGGAGCTCTGAGATGAGCTGTGGCCTCCCAGGGCCCGAAGGGAGCTGAAAGGAAAATGGGGAGAGACTTTCCACCAGGGCAAGGGGGAATGAATGAACTGCCAGGGGACAGGGATGGGATATTGGGAAGAATTCCTGGCTGGGATGGAACTCCCAGAGCAGCTGTGGCTGTCCCTGGATCTCTGGAAGTGCCCAAGGCCAGGCTGGAGATGGCACTGGATGGAATTTAAGGTTCCTTCCAACCCAAACCAATCCAGAATTCCATGTGCTGGTTTAATGGGAATTTTGGGAAGGAATTCTTCCCTGGGAGGGTGGGGAGGGGCTGGGATGGAATTCCCAGAGCAGCTGTGGCTGCACCTGGATCCCTGGAAGTGCCCAAGGCCAGGCTGGACAGGACTTGGAGCAGCCTGGGACAGTGGGAGGTGTCCCTGCCATGGTGGAGGGTGGAACAAGATGATCTTTTCCCACCCAAACCATTCTGGAATTCTGTAATTCCATGAAATGTTTTGGAATTGGTCTTGGGCATTGAAGGAGTTTTCTGCCTCTGGGCAGCAGCAGAGGTGAAAGGTCCTGATGAGGAATTCATTGATGATTTGAGTTCCTCCGGTGCCTGCTGGGGCTGGGTCCCTCTGAGCCCAAGGACTGGGGAGCTGGGAAAACCAGCTTTTAAACTTTTGGGTTTAAGTGATGCTGTGTTAAAGGAACAGGATGTTCTGGGGTTTTCCCAAGTCCCTTCTCCTTTTTTCTCTCTCCTTCCACTCCCAACGAGGGCTAAAAGGATATGAGAAGTGAGAAAAAACCAGGAAAGCTCAAAAGAACCGGTTTTCTCCTTCTGAGAATCACTTCACTGGAAAAAATGGCACTTTAGAAGTGGCTCCTGTTGCTTGAGGAGTCATTTCTGACTCTGTGTGTACCCAGTGGTGTCCTGAAGGTGTTTGAGGGCAGCGAGGGGCACTCAGGGACGCTCTGCTCTTGTCCTAGGGCTGCCTGTCTCTCCAGGGCAGCACCGTCAAGGTGCCAGCCACCAACCCAGAGGAAGGAGGGAAATTCATCTTTGAAATCATCCCAGGTGAGGCTGTCTCGCTCCTCCTCCTCCTCCTCCTCCTCACATCCTTTTGGGCTGGACTGGCCACCCCAAATCCCTCCCTTTTCCTTTTGCTCCCGCTTCTTTCCAAGGCTCCCAGAGCGCCGTTCCATGGGGAAATGAATTTCTTAATTGTTAAATTAATTTAATTTATTAATTTATTTAATTAAATATTAAATTAATATCCCCAGCCCAGGGCTGGGGCAGGGCCCACCGTGCCCCAGGGGTGAGGAGAAGCTCCTCCAAGCTGCAGCTGCAGCACTTTCCCTTCCTTCCTTGCAGATCTCAAAGTGGGAAATGTCAAAGCTCCTCTCCCCCTGCAGCCAGCAGGGCTTTAGCAGGGAAATTCAGAGCCAGAGAGGTTTCACAAAGAGAACACCAGGAATAAACGTGTCTTTTCTCCTCCTTGAATGTGCTGTTTCTGCAGGGGGGTGTGGAGAGCAGAACCGAGCAGGGCAGGACTCCTGTGTGCTCATGGCCAGCTCCCAGGCCGAGATGGAGGAGTGGGTGAAATCCATCCGGAGGGCGCTGGGCTCCGCCTCAGGAGGTAAAAAAGGGATCAGGACCAGCTCCTACAGGGGTGACTGTCACTGTCCTGGGGCCTGCAGCACTTGTGGCTGAGGGTTTGGCTCAGAAATCCCTGGAGAACGGGGCTGAAACGTGTCCCTGGTGACTCCCCTGGGAGCTGGGGCTGCTCCAAACTTGGTTTCTGGGTGGTGAGGAGAACTTTCTGTGCTGCCTTTTCAATCTTGGTTTCTGGGTGGTGAGGAGAACTTTCTGTGCTGCCTTTTCAATCTTGGTTTCTGGGTGGTGAGGAGAACTTTCTGTGCTGCTCCAAACTTGGTTTCTGGGTGGTGAGGAGAACTTTCTGTGCTGCCTTTTCAATCTTGGTTTCTGGGTGGTGAGGAGAACTTTCTGTGCTGCCTTTTCAATCTTGGTTTCTGGGTGGTGAGGAGAACTTTCTGGGCTGCCTTTGCACACTTGGTTTCTGCAGAGGGCTTTGCAGGGTTCTGGGGCCTGGCAGAGCAGCAGCTCCTGCTGTCCCCAGCACCTGGGGCAGGTGAGGTGTCTTTGATGCCCTGAGAGGCTCCCTGGAACAGAGGCCAGACAGAGTTAAAGGAATAAAGCAGGGATTTATTCAAATGTAAATGTTGTAAATGTGCAAGATCCTGGCACAAGTGGCTCCACCCCAGATGGACACGTGGTGAGGAGTTTTCACACTTTCACAAGTTTTCATTTCCATATTGGGGCTATTTGTCCAATTCCAGCTTCAGGTGATGAAATCCCATCCTCCCAGTTTGCTCTCCTCAATTTGCTGTTGTTTACACTTTTTGGGCCTGAAGCTGCAGCGGTGTTCTTGGTTCTGGGCTGGAAAAGGATTGTTGTGTGTGACTCCAAGTGAGGAGAACTCTCTGACACGTTCTGTGAAGTTCAGAGTTGTGTGCTAAGCTGGGAAATGTGACAGCTAAAGCTGAAAGCATCACCCCGGGCCGAGCTGTGACCCCGTGCCCTGTCCCCAGCCGTGTTCGGGCAGAGCCTGGCAGACACCATGGCCTACGAGCAGAAATTCGGGCAGCACCTGGTGCCCATCCTGGTGCAGACAAGCGCCGAGTTCATCCGGGAGCACGGCGTGGCTGAGGAGGGGATCTTCCGCCTGCCCGGCCAGGACAGCCTGGTCAGGCAGCTCCGCGACGCCTTCGACGCTGGGGAGAGACCCTCCTTCGACAGGTACCGCTGCTTCCTCCTCCCCCAGCCCCAAATTCCAGGGAAAAGCAGCCAGTCCCACCCCCCAGAGCCCTGCAGGAACCCTCCAGAAGGGCTTGGGGAGGAGAGGGGATTGATGGAGAGGGGATTGATGGAGAGGGGATTGATGGAGAGGGGATTGATGGAGAGGGGATTGATGGAGAGGGGATTGATGGAGAGGGGATTGATGGAGAGGGGATTGATGGAGAGGGGATTGATTGAGAGGGGATTGATGGAGAGGGGATTGATTGAGAGGGGATTCAGCAGAAACCACAAAAACAGAGCCAGAGGGTGCTGAGATTCCTGGAGAAGCACACGACCACGGCAGGATTGGAGGGGGAGCATTAGGAAGCTGCTAACACCCAGAGTGCCCAGTGCAGGGTGTTTTGTAGCTCCTACAAAAACACAGCTCTGAAAAAACCCCTCTGTGTTTATGTGAGTTTGTAAAAATAACAGTGTTTTACAACTCCAACCCATCCTAAAAATAACTGAGCTGGGGCGTTTCTGCTTGAAGTTTATAAGAGTTTAGCGACTTGAAGGTAGGTCAGATGAGAGGCCCCTGGTCTTGGCAGTGTCCCCTTGACAGGATGTAAATACAAGGGCTGCAAAGCTGCAAACATCTGTCCCAGCACAGCATCCCCAGGGACTGCTGCTGCTGCTGCTGCTGCTGCTCTGGAGTCCTGGGGAGGCTCTGAGGGTCTGCAGGCGGCCCCTCGGAGCCCAGCACGGGCTCTGCGTGGGCTGGGAGAGGGGAGAAGGGAAAAGGGTTTTGTTTGGGGTGGGAGAAGGGTTTGTTTGGGATGGGAGATGGGTTTTGATTGGGATGGGAGAAGGGAGAAGGGTTTGTTTGGGATGGGAGAAGGGTTTTGTTTGGGATGGGAGAAGGAAGAAGGGTTTTGATTGGGATGGGAGAAGGAAGAAGGGTTTTGATTGGGATGGGAGAAGGAAGAAGGGTTTTCTTTGGGATGGGAGATGGGAGAAGGGTTTTCTTTGGGATGGGAGATGGGAGAAGGGTTTTTCCTCCCTTTTCCTTGCTTCTCCACCCCTTTGAATGCAGTGACAAGAGGTGCTGCTCCAGAATTGCAGCTCCCACTCGTTAACGAGGGTGGCTCCGTGGGTGTCTGGTGGGTGAAGAAAAGTGATTTTGGGTTCCCAGAGCAGAGCAGGGAGAGTGAGACAATCCCTGTGTTGTACCAGGGGCAGCTGCTGTTGGCTTTGGCTCTGGCTGTGCCCAGAGCTGTGCCCAGAGCTGTGCAGGGTGATCAGGATGTCCAAGGGAAGGGTAAAGCTGACACTCTGTGACTTTGTGCTGGCTCAAAACTCGGCTCTGGAAGGAGGCAGGAGCCCTCTAAGTGAATTTCCTGCTATCCCAGCTCAGCCCAGGTGTGGACACCGGCACCTGCCACCCTCAAGGTGGAGAAAATCCCCACCAAGCCTTCATTTCCCTGCCTGTGGCTCCCCCAGGTCTGCCCATTCCCATCTCTGTCTCCACAGCTGCACACAGAGCTCCAGCAGAGCCTCGTGGGGACCTGCTGGGGTTGATTTTCTCTTTGCCCCTCGCAGGGACACCGATGTCCACACCGTGGCCTCCCTGTTCAAGCTGTACCTGCGGGAGCTCCCGGAGCCCGTCGTGCCCTGGCTGCAGTACGAGGATTTCCTGCTCTGTGGGAAGGTTCTGGAAGCTGATGAGACGAAGGTAGAGGTGCTTTTTGTTTCCTCCTGGCCTTAAAATCAGTTTCAGTGCCAGTTCGGTTGTGAGCTGGAGGTGCCTGTGGAGCTTCGGAATCTGGGGAGGGAAAAAAGAAGGAAAAAAAATGAAAAAGAAAAACTCCCCCAAAGCCAGTGGAGTTTCCCAGCTTGGCCACATAGGTTTGTGAATTTTAAAGCTTAAATTTCTGCTTTTCTTTGGGGTTAAAGATGTCCTAAATGTTTCTACACAAGAGACTGGAGGAGACGAGGCAGGATCAGCTCTTTGAGAGCTCCCCCCGCACACGCTGGGCTGGAGGGGACCCTGCTCCTCCTGTGGCTGCCCCTCCTTGCAGAAACCCCTCAGTGTCCCATGGAGAAAGAACTCCAAGGGGAAAAATGCCAGGAGAATCGGAGTCATGGAATAACTGAGTTTGGAAAAGGTCCCCAGGATCATCCACCACGGTGGCCGCTGTCCCCGAGTGCCACCACTCGTGTTTGGAGCCCTGCAGGGCTGGGGACTCCCCCAGTGCCCTGGGACCCCACACAGGAGCTGTGCTTTGGTGCCTGTGAGTGCTCCTGGAGCTGTTTCTCACCTTGCAGGGCCAGCAGGAGCTGCTGAAGCAGCTGTCCCTCCTCCCCAGAGACAACTACAACCTCCTCAGCTACATCTGCAGGTCAGTGCTCTGCACAGCCCAGCTCTGCTGCTGGGGAGCAGAAACACCACCCCAAAGGATGATTCCTCCAGGCAGAGCCTTCCCAAGCTCTGCTTTGGCTCCCTTTGAGTCACCAGAACCCCCTTTTTGCAGAGGAGAATTTCAGCCCCTTGGGTAAAGCCCCTGATAATGTCTGAGCATGAATCACCACCCTCAAACTCACTTAAAAATCCCTGAGAATTGAAACCAGATGTAGTTTTCCTGGACAAAAGCACCAAAACTTCTGGGTTTCACCCAGCCTGGGTGGTTTTTTCTCTGGCTGGGGATTTGAGGATGGGATTCCCTTTCTCTCTGATTTGTTTCGAGGGGAGCAGCTCCTCACTTGGTGGTTTTTGTTCTGGTAAGAGCCAAATGTTCTAGTTCTAAGGCCAAATGTTTCTGTCCTTGTGACTGCGAGGAAGAGCTGGCAGGATCAATCAGGATTTTTTCACCAGTGAGGCTTTTTTTGCCATCTTCCACCTCTGATGTGAAATATTTCCTCTGGAATTCTGTCAGGTTTCTCTTCGAAATACAACTGAACTCCAGCGTCAACAAGATGAGTGTGGACAACCTGGCAACAGTGATTGGAGTGAACCTCATCAGACCCAGGGTAGAGGACCCTGCAGTTATCATGAGAGGTAAAAGGGACTCCTGGAATAATTGGCATGCTGAAACCCTGGAAATTAAAGATTTTCTGTGGTGGAGCTGAAAGAAAGCCAGGAATGTGCCGTGAGTGCAGCAGGGCAGGGTCAGGCCGTGTGTTTGTTGGGCTGTAAAGGTGTTCACGGTGACAAAACCCCTCAGGAGTTACACTGTGTGTTCCCCTCATGGAGTTCAGCAGATTTGGTGAGGTCATCTCTGTGCTGCAAAGAGCAGGAAGGTACAAAACCCTCCTTGGGGGAACTCAAATGTGGGTACTCATTTCCTTTCACTCACTGCATCTACTTTATTTGGCTTTATGATCCTGCTCCTTGTTTCCTCTTCCATTTTAGACACCAGAAAGAGCAAAGAGAAAACCCAAGGGGTGGCAGGGATCCCGTGGCTTTGCCCCTGAGCCTCTCTGATTCCTGCAGGCACACCCCAGGTCCAGAAGGTGATGACTGTGATGATCAGTGACCACCAAAAGCTCTTTCCCCCATCCAAGGACGTGCCTCCTTCCCCACCTGCCCAAAAAAACGAGAAGAAAGCTCCTGTCCCTCGCAGCTCTGTGGGCTGGGGGGCTGCAGAGGACCCCACAGCTCCCAGAGCCTCCACCCAGAGGCAAATGGTAAGGATGGATCCCCAGGGGGAGTAATCAACGTTCATTTAACGTGTGGTTAATTGTGGCAGGCTCTGACAGGTCAGCCAGCCCTAAAAGCACTTGCTACTTATGGGTTAAAAAAGCTGTATCTGTCACCCCTGGGATATTTATATCAGGAAAATGATGTAGATAAACTTTCCACTTTCCTGTGGAAAATCTGCTGTTCTGGAGAACGTGAAAACTCCCGAAGCTTTTTGGCTACACTGTCGAACACACGAAACTTTTTCAGCTCAGGCTGGTGGAGGGAAAACAACGAGGATTAAAGGTTTTTCCCTGAAGGAATCTCTGCAAAAATGGTAAATGTGGTGCAATTCAGAATGGGGGTTTTTTTTTTTTATGGAAAAGTGTGGCCATTCCTCCAGCACGTTCAAATATGTCACTTTGTCACGGCAGTGGCCTCTCCGCTCCAGGGCTCTCCCAAAGCCGTGCTCTGTTTTCCAGAGGGATCACCCCAACTCCAGCAGCGTCCCTGGGCACGACACAGAGCCCAAAGACACGCTGGGAGCGTGGGAAACACAGCCAAGGAAAAGAACCCAGACTTTACCTACGAGGAAATCCTTCCTGGCAGCGGCTGCTCCGGCGGAGAAGGGCAGCAAGGAGAGGAGCGATGCCCTCACCAGTGATTTTTGGAGAGGCAGCACACTCCCCACGGCCTCTGATGGACACAAGAGAACGTTGTCTCATGATCTCTTCAAGCTGCTGGACCTGCACAGGGCCTGTGAGAGCGTTCCCCCCTGGCAGGCAGAGAGCGGGGAGGGCTCCAGCCCTGCCAGCAGCATCTCCGAGAAGGAATTCCTGCCCTGCTTCAGCCACGAGCCAAAGGAAGCTGCCAGTGCCACCAGCAGCCCTGCTGAGGAGCCCAGCCCCGAGCAGGAGAGCAGGGAGTGCCTGCAAAGCCTGATCCTCAAGCTGGAGGGAGATCTGGAGGCGCAGAGAAATGACTACGAGGGGCAAATGAAAAGGTAACTGCAGGGAGCTGGGAAATGTGCAGCTCGTGCTGTGACAGCAAACACAGCACAGGTTGTTTAGCAGCAGTGGTGAATGATAAAACACAGCATTTAGCAGGCTGAAAATCAGTGTGCTGTGCTCTCACCACAGTGGGTGATGTGTGATTGCAGCATCAGTACTCCCCAGCTCTTCCCACGTCATTCAGTGGCACTGAAATGTTCCTGCATCCCTTTGCACTTCCATAATTCCTGTGATTGCCACCACCCTCAGGCTCTCCAGAGTTCACCAGCAGCATCATTACACCCTTGGTTGTAACCATACTGTTATTAAATTATAACTTCTATCAATATAATCCCCCTACCAATACACACATATCACATTTATTGATTTATTGCATCTGAAGGGCTCAGGACAGCACCTCTGGATTGTTTTGCTGTTTAATGACGCTGAGCTCAGACTCCCTGAGAGCCAAACGATTTCCCAGCCCTTCTCCAGCCCAATCCTTTCAGGCTCTGTTTCCCTTCACAGCCTCCAGAAGGAAAACTACGAGGTCTGGGCCAAAGTGGTGAGGCTGAAGCAGGACTTGGAGCAGGAGAAGAAGAAATCTGGGGAGCTGGAGCTGAGGCTGATGAGGGCAGAGCACGCCCGGGAGGAGCTGGAGAAGAAAACCAAGGTGCTGGAGGAGGAGATAAAAAACTTAACTCAAGCCACGAGTCAGACTGGTGCCAAAACCAACTAGGAGGGGACACTCAGCTTTTCACAGACACCAAATGCAGCTGCACAAATGCACAGGAATTGCAGCTCCAGAGCCAGGGACTTGCATTGTGCAGGGTCCTGCTGCTGCCCACAGGCCGAGGGGGAGGAAGGAGAGCAGAGCTCAGAGCTTGGTTCACGCTCTGGACCTGGAAATTTCAAAAATATCCTTTAGCATTTTTTTTTGGGGTGTGTTTATTTCAAGTCTTCTTTCAGCTGCTCAGGTTGGCTGGAGAACAGGCCAGCACTTCCTGCTGCTCAGGCAGAATTGCACTCACAAGTTTGGGGTACGGACGTTGTGCCTTGACAGAAAGAAACCAGAAGTGTCTCTCCTCCAGCTGCCTGGAAAAACCTCCGTGGATGCTGGATCTGGGCAGGCAGAGGAGCTGGGGCAGCCCAGCCCTGGGTGCTGGAGGTGCTCACATCAATCCCCAGGGCTCTGAGATCTGTCTGCAGCATCTGCTGTGCTGTGCCAGCCACCCACAGAAAACCCCACTGTCACCAAACCTCGTCAGCTCAGGGGTTTTCAGCTCTGTTTTCACAGTTTTCACTGTTCCCCACAGCCAGGTGCTCCTAAACCCAGCACAGCTGACAGAGCCTGGGGAGCATTTCCCCACACCTCAACCTGCAGCGAGACTGCAGCACAGGAATTCTGATTTTTCCCTGATGGGCAGCCTTCAAAGGATGACAAACCTGCACTTATTTACTGCTGTTTTGTCCTTTCTGAAGAGCAGAACAGGATTTCCTCAGCCAGCTTGTGGAACCCTGGATTTGCAGCCCAGTGAGGACGTTTGGCCTCTCCCCATCAACGACCCAAAGGTGTCCCCGTGGTTTTTTGTCACCTTTCTGCTCGTCCCTCACCCCTGCCTGGCTCCTTCCAGCCCTGCCACAGCTTTTGGTGGAGGAAAGAAGAGTAACAGGACTCCAAACAGTTCTTTCCTCCGACAGAAAACCTTTCATTCATTTATTTATTTGGGGAGGGGGAACAGCCCAGCCTAGAGCCTGGCTGGGGACAGGAAAGGGAGATCCAGAGAGATCTGCAGTTTTCAAGCAGGACCCTGAGGGGATCACCCCTCTGGGTTCTGGCTGCTGAGGATTTGGCTTTGGTGAGGCAGAATTCATCTCCAGCCAGGCTGCAGAGCTGTGTGAGAGGAAAAACAAACTGGGAGGAGAAAGGGACGCAGAGGGAAATGGGGGGAACAAGAGGAGATGGGAGTGGGAAAACGTTATTGGAGAGTAACAGTCAGCATTGGGTATAAACACCTGCTGCTCTCAGCCTTGCTGGGGACTGGTTCAGCCCTAAAACTGAGCCCAGACTCAGGCTCAGGTTCAGTTTGGTGCATTGAACCCAGCTTCACTCAGCTGTGGATATAAAGCCTGGGGAAGAAGCCGAGCTGAATTCAAAAATCCAACCCCCAAGTGGCTTGTGTGACCTCCAGCCCCTGACTCCAGGGGTTTTCCTGTGCACAGAATCCCCAGAGCCCACACAGCTCCTCCTTTCTGTGTTTATTTAATGTTTTACCTCTGCAAGGAGCTCCTCACCAATCCAGGAGCCATCAGGGAGAAACTTCTGGGTGGGGTCCAGGAGCAGCATCGCGAACATCTGGGCTGGAAATGCCACACGCTCCTTTCTGCAAAGATCAAAAGTGTGAAGAGGCCAATAATTCCTTCAGAGCAGATTGTGCTGACGTGCAAAGACCTGGCTGAGGCTCAGAAAGCTCCAGCATTAGGACAAGTGCACGTTATTTAAAATAAACTGCGCATTCCTCCGCTTCCGCTCAGATAGGCTGTGAGGATCAGAGGGGCTCCTCTGGAGATCTTCCACACATCAACATTTGCAGGCTTTGCAGAGGTCATCTGGGAAAAAGAGACTTCCCAGTGGAGCTGAGGTGGGCTGGAAGCCCTTGTGAGATGGAAGGGAACGAGGATTGATTATTTTTTTAATTGAGCTTTTTCCAGAGACGGAGAATTGCGAAGTGCCCGTGTGAAACTGCACATTTTCCATCCCTGTCCTCTCTGCTCTGCCCGGAGCCTGCTCTGGGTTTTCTGCACCTGAACATCACAAACACTGACTGCTGCCCAGCCTGCATCTCCTCCATTTCCCCAGGCCATGAAGCTTTTTCGGGGTGGGAGCAGCAGAGAATTTCTCCTGTTCCTGGGGCACAACAAACTCACGGTGGGGGTTTATAATCTCTGTCTACCACCGAGATCAAAGATCCTTTCCAGCCCTGTCCTGTAGGCTTGGAAACCTTCAAAAAGACATTTTTCACCCCTGAACCCTCCTCACTGCCCCGTGAGAGCTTTACCAAGGTGCTAACCCTGAGATCAGATTTTCCTCTCCTTTTAAATGTGACGTGGCTTTCCAAATTAGAGCTGTCAAACCACAGATCCCAACGCATCCTGAACTCCTCAATCATGCAGTCTGGGATGAAATCACCACCTTTCAGGCCATGCTTTCAGTCCCCTCACTGGATTCTTTGTGCTAGAGCAGAAACTCTGTTTTTCTCTGCTCAGCTATTTACTAAATAAATTCATTTAAGAATTCACTCTGTTTTATCCAAGGCTTTGGTAAGGCAAGAAAATAAAACTATCCTTCCCACATTATTGTGTTTGGATCCCAAGCCAGTCACTCTTATTGTGACTTTCCCCTCATATTTATCAAAGTTGTGTTTTTTGGCACGATAGGAACTTTCCTTTTTTAGCCTGGCCAGCGCTGAGAGGAGCACGTTGCAGCGGGAGGCGAGGTGGACGTGCAGGAATTGTCCAGCCGTGGCTGAGGAGGCCTTGTCCAGACCCCAGGAGCAGCGAGAACATCTCGTTCTCCCCAGAAATCGCAATCCATCCACCCTTCCTCTGCGTGGGAGCTGAAAGATGCCCCCAAAGCAGGCTGGTTTTGGGAAGGGAACACCTCCAGGCCTCCGGGTGGGGAGGAGGAGGTGTCCCAAAGGCTGGCAGCAGCACCACCTGCCCTGGGTTCTCCTTCCTGCAGCACTGGGATCTGCAAAACCCCAGGAAAAATAACCTGGAAAAAAAAGGAACATCCTGATGATTCCGGGGATCAGCAGGGCAGGAGGAAGCAGGCTGGGAGCTGTCTAAATGAGCTGTTCTTTGGGGAAAATCCTCATCTGCTGGAGCCCCAAAGGCTGCAGGTTTGGGAAGGGTGGGATGTTCACCCTGGGCGCAGCCGAGCACAGATCTCCAGCCCTGGGAGAATCCACGCTGCCAAAATCTCCCCACCAAGGGCAGCTCCCCCTTTCCTCTGCAGGGAATTCCCACCAGCAGGAGGGGAATTTGGGGTCGGGTCTCTCAGTAAATGGGGTTTCAGACACAGAGGAAGGGATTTTTCCCAGCTGTGGGGCAGAGCAGAGGCCCCGGTGGTGCTGCAGGACTCCAGTAGGAGACATCAGAAGGAAATTCCCTGTTTTCTCCTGAGCCCATCACCGGAGGAAACTTCCCAAAAAGCTCGGCCATTTGTAACTTTTCTCTAAAAAGTCTTTTTTTTTTCTGTTTCTCTGTTTCTGCTGCATCTCTTCTGTATTTTTCTTTTTATTCTTGGATCTCTCAGCCTCCTTTGGACTGAATTCTTTTGGGATCCTCCCTGGTGGGGAGCCCTGCTTATCTCAGTTCTTATTATTCAAAGAAAACTCCCGAGCTCGTTAGAATCTTGTTTCTCGTGTTTATTAACAGGTCAACACAGAACTTGACAGGTCTCTCCAGGCTGGCTGCACAAGGTTCATCTTTGCAATCTGGTTTATTTCTTTCTCTTGATGGTACAATCAAAACCTGTGGCACACCTCGTGTCTGATGCACAGAATGGCCCTGAAATACGCAGTTCTTTTATCTTTATACCTATTTTTACCCAATTAACAATAGACACGTATATTATTTTTCTTAGTGACCCAATGACCCATCACCTCTGTGATGCACTGTGGCATTTTCTATCCAATCACTCACTATTACCTAATTACCTATTACCTATTATTACTTTCCACACAGAACTCTGTCCCTGTGGCCTCCTGCACCCCGTGTGGCCGAGGCTTGTGAGAATTTGCTTTATCACAAGGTGATATTTCATCCCTCTTCACACAATGTCCCAAAAGCAGGGGCTGGCAGCAGGGCAGCGTTCCTGAATCCTCAGCTGGGAGAGATTTCCCCCAGCCAGGGGGGCAGGGGCCAGGCTCTGACCTCTGGCTAACGAAAGCAGGATAATTCTTGGCCTGGCACCTGCCTTGGGAGCATGTGAGAGGTAAATCTTTCCTTTCCCTGGCAGCGTTTCCTTCCTCATCTCCCCGATAAAGGCTGCCCCAGGCAGCTCCCCTTGAGCTCCACGTTCCCTGGGTGAGATCCACACTCGAGCCCGAGGGCCAGGAGGGGTTTGGAGTCTTTTCAGTGACACCTTCACCCCGTGTGTCCCTTCCTGGAGCTCCAGGGATGGATTTTTGAGCGCTGTCAAGTGTTCCCTTCACGTGCATCCGCGTTTCTGATGCCACTGGAAGTCTGGTGCTCATCTCAAGTGCTGAGAGCTCCATGGAAATGCCTTTCCAAAAGGAGTCAGGAGGTCAGCCAAGCACCCCAAGGACAGTTGTTCCCAACACAACAGCTACAGACAGCGCTGAGGAGTGAAAGGTCAAAACACCCACTGCAAACTGGAGTGTTGTCACACCCTGGGATGTTTCCACTGGGGGACCTTGTGATATCCCTCCTACCCAGGGTAAAGAAAGCTCTGGAAAGTGTGAAATGGGGATGAGTCCCGTTTACAGTTTGCCATGGAATGGTTGGAAGGGACTCAAAGCCACCCCAGCCATGGCAGGGACAATTTTCCCTGTCCCTGTCTGCTCCAAACCTCGTCCAGCCTGGCCTTGGGCACTGCCAGGGATCCAGGGACGGCCCCAGCTCCTCTGGGAATCTGTTGAAGGAATCAATTCTGTCCCTATATCTAACCAAAATTACCTAATTCAAACCTAAACTTCATAAATACCCCAAAATCTGGCAGCCACAGAAGCAGGCAGAGCCCTCCCAAAGCTTCTGCATCCCCGCCGTGCCCGAGCAGGCAGCGGTGACAGCTCAGGAAACGGATTCCACCGAATCTCACAACAACTGATGGGAGCTGCTCTAATCTCTGCCAGATAAGGAGTTGCCACAGCAAATCCAACATAAAGCTGAGCTCCCTGGCAGGCTGGGCTGTTGTTTAGCTGCTGTTGCTAGCCAGCTACCGTACCTGATTGCAGAGACCACCCTGCCTCCAGCCTCCTCGCTTAACTCCACGCCTTTTCAGCAAGTGAAGCTCCCAGCCTGGACAGGCTCAGTCACACCGGGGTGAAGGACACCGGGCAGCTCCAAAGCTGCTCTGAGCATCCCTCAAAGCCACAGCAGAACCACTGCCAGCAGCTCCTTGTTTGTATTTCTGTAATTCTAATTTCTAAATCTACAATGTTTTAATCTAAATCTTTTTGTATTTATATCCTGTGCAATATTTCTGTTAATGTTGGGTGGGTGTTCCTGCGGCTGCCCAGCTGCACCAAAACACAGCCTGCTGTCTTTTCATCACAGAAAAAGAGAAATATTTGGGGATTGGGAACAAGCCAAGAGGCATTGCTCTGTGTCACGGAAATCCAGTCCTCTCCTATAATTTCCTTTATTGTGGCCTTGCTGATTGCTTTTATCCCTCCTATTTCCTGTCTTTCCTTTATGAAAATGCAACCCAAAGTCTCGCTAAGCCCCGGAGATGCTGAGCTGGGTTTGTGCTGGGGGCAGAATCCCACTGACGGCGTCCTCAGGGCCAGAGACCCCCGGGGAATTCCTTCCACAGGCAGGAAAATCCCTCCGTTACCTGCAGGGAAAAGCACAAATTCTCCTTTTAACGGCAAAGCTCAGAGCAAGATCAGGGTCATCTCTTGTGTTTGCTGGGACACAGCAGCAGCAGCCTGGCACTGCCTGGGCTGGAAACAGCCAGCTGTGGTCATTAATGCCGCGAAATAATTAACTCCATTAATGAATACCCAACAATAATTCACTCCATTAATGAATACTGCAAAATAATTCACTCCATTAATAAATACCCAAAATAATTTCATCCATTTAT
>NW_005087702.1:492352-504199 GCF_000331425.1 Pseudopodoces humilis
CCAACAATAATTCATTAATACCCAACAATAATTCACTCCATTAATACCCAACAATAATTCATTAATACCCAACAATAATTCACTCCATTAATAAATACCCAACAATAACTCACTCCATTAATTAATATCCAATTCACTCCATTAATTAATACCCAACAATATTTCACTCCATTAATACCCAACAATAACTCACTCCATTAATACCCAACAATAACTCACTCCATTAATTAATACCCAACAATAATTCATTAATACCCAACAATAATTCACTCCACATCATCAACCTCTCCTTCCTAGGGGTGCTGATAAGAATTTCCATTTTTAGTCAAGGGCAAATGAACCATTCAGCCTTTATTTGTTGCTGCTGCGCTCACAGAGGGAGCAGAAGCTGATTTTTTAACTTTTCCTGTAAATAATTCTTTAATGAAGACAGATGGGTCAGCAACATAAACAAAAGCTCTATCTCAAGCTGCTTTTCTTCTGGTTTTGTTTCCCAATATAGAAAGCAAAGCACCACCACCACCCCGGTTCCCATCCTATTAACAGGGTTTGCACTCCAAATGTTGAACTGGGTTATAAGGAAGTTTAAATTAACACTGGGCTGTAGTTTTTCAAATGTTTGAAGCGGATGTTCAAGTGCCACGAAATCCTCCTGGTTTTTTTTTTTGCTTTGTTTTGGGTTTTTTTGGGGGGGTTTTTGTTTTGTTTTGCCCCTCCATAGATTTTGCAGGGCTTTGGCTCAGTGTGTGTGACAGAAAATCCTAAACTGCACCTCTCCCACTGTAAACCCAGGCACCAAAATCACATTTTCCTTTGGTAAGTGGGTTCTGCTTTGCTCTCTGAGCAGGAGTTTTTGGGAAGGAGAAATTTGGAATAAGGAATTTGGAATAAGCTGCTGCTCTGGATGATTTTTCCTAAGTGAGCTCAGTTCTGTGGAGGTTCCTCTCGTGCTGCTCCCCTGGCAGGACACAGAGACCTTGCAAAGGGATGTGTCCCCGACACTGAGGAGCTCAATTTGTCCCCCAAAGATGGGAGGGGTGTGAGCCAGCACTGCAGGACAGAGCTGCCCTGATCTCCTGCCACAAAATCCAGCCCAAAGAGCCCAGAGCAAGGGCAGGGCCAGGAAAACCACCCGAGCTGCCAGGTCTGGCACTCAAAACTTTGGGAATCTCAGGATATCAGCCTGCTCCAGGGTCCCACCCCACAACACAGGCAGGCTTTGGGGAGAAATCTATTTGAGGAATTGTGCAGAGAGCTCAGAGATTCGGATCCTTCAGGGGAAGCTCAGACTTCCAAGTGCCTGGTGAAATGTGGCCTGGGTGCTGAGTGCTGGCTCAGGAGACACGGCTGTCACCGTTCCTGCACAGAGGGAGGAGGATGTCCTGAAATTCCTGCTCCTCTGTGTGTGTGTGTGGATTTCAGAGCAGCAACCCAAAGCTCTCCCCTCACTCTCCAGGCTTTTCCTCTCTGCCATCGATTGTTTTGCTCCTTTGCCTGCTCTGCCTGGAATTTTATTATGAGCCAGCAAAAAAAAAAGGGGATCCACAGCTGCTCACAGTTTCTTTTACAAGTTCAGTTAGAAATAGGTGGAAGCAATAACCCTGCTGATGGTGGTGATTTGGGTGAGACAGGGTTGCTTTAGTTGCTCAGGGTGGATGGGTGGGGGCATGGAATGATAAATAATTCCACAGTGAAGCCACATTCTCCCCAAACCTTTCCAAAATTAAGATAGAACTGAAGATTTAAATCAAACATCTGCTAATGTGCTGGGATAAAACAGCTCAGAAACGAAAGGAGAATCGATGCACAGCGGAATTTAATGTGACAAATAAAGTCTTTTAGAAACAGGAGTCACAGGAGTAATGTGGATGGGAGGATGGATGATGGATGGATGATGGATGGATGGATGGATGGATGATGGATGGATGATGGATGGATGGATGGATGGATGATGGATGGATGATGGATGGATGGATGGATGGATGATGGATGGATGATGGATGGATGGATGGATGGATGATGGATGGATGATGGATGGATGGATGGATGGATGATGGATGGATGATGGATGGATGGATGGATGGATGATGGATGGATGATGGATGGATGGATGGATGGATGATGGATGGATGATGGATGGATGGATGGATGGATGATGGATGGATGATGGATGGATGGATGGATGGATGGATGGATGGATGGATGGGTGGATGGAACATCTTTTCAAGGACTTGGAATATTTTTCCAGGGATTCCTGGGACTCTCAGCTTGGCAGCCCTGGCTCCTGTCACAACCTCACCCTGTTATTTGTGAGTGTTGTGTCTATTGGCACAGGGGCTTTAAAGCCAAGAGCTTCTGAACTCGCAGAAACAGCCTTGATTTGCTATTTAGGAAAAGATCTTTAGGAAATAACTGCCCCCCTGTTTTTTTGGTCTGATCTCTGTCACTGAACTGCAGGAACATCCAAGAAACGCTCTCAGAAGTAAGGGCAGAGGGAGGATTTTGCTCATAAAGCAGCTGTGGAGTCCTGACAGACACCCCTGGTAAATGAACCACCATTCCCAGCAGTTCTGACCTCAGGGGCAGCTGAAGGACTCAAGAGATGCTCGATTTTCCCCCAGAACAGCACAACGAGACAGAGCTTTACTTCTTCCACCAAACCCTGGCTGCAATCCTCAGTCAGCAGGACAGCTCTCATCTCTTTCTAAAGAGAAGTCACATCACAGACTGGCTGCCCCCAGCTCTGAACGTATTTATTGACAATAATTTGACTTTATCAGTAAATTATCAGTAAATTTTGCTGATCCTGTAGAAGATCACACCTGCAGCTGATAAAATGATTGCCTGTGTTTGTTTCGTAGCAGAACACGCCACAGGCTCTGCTCTGCTTCGCTCTGTGGATTTACAGTGAGACTCCACATATTTATTTTTTATTGCAGTGGGGTTTTTATTGTCTTTTAGTGCCTGTTCAGAGGCATTGGTGCTGTCAGGGGAGGATGGGGAGAAAGGCAGGGAGGGCACATCTCTGCCACGGCAGCGCCCGCAGAAATGAGATGATAAAAGCAAATGTCGGATTATCTCCCTAATGCTGGATTATCACCCCTAACAAGGTGAGTGCCTTGTCTTGGCAAACGGCTTCAGAAGAATCGTGGATGGTTTTGAAAGGCTCTGTGTGGTCACACTTCAAGCCTTGGCTGCTGCAGCTGATGTGAGCAGAGCTGAGATGTCCCAGCTCTCCCGAATTCCTGCGAGCTCTGATTGCGGAGTGGTTCGGGGAAAAGCTCTGCCGGGGCTGAGGAATAAAACAAAATCACAGCCCAGAGTGCAGGCTGCTACCTGGACACGGCAGAGATCTGCAGGGCTCAGCAGCTGAGGCTCAGAGCTGTGACAGCCCTGCAAGGGGAGCTGGAAATCCACTGAAATCCACTGAAATTCACTGAAATCCACTGAAAAATTCCACTGAAATCCACTGAAACCCACTGAAATCCACTAAAAAAATCCACTAAAATAAACTAAAACCCACTGAAACCCACTGAAATCCACTGAAATAAACTGAAATCCACTGAAAAATTCCACTGAAACCCACTGAAACCCACTGAAATCCACTGAAACCCACTGAAATAAACTGAAATCCACTGAACTAAACTGAAATCCACTGAAATCCACTGAAAAAATCCACTGAAACCCACTGAAATAAACTAAAACCCACTGAAACCCACTGAAATCCACTGAAATCCACTGAAATCCACTGAAATCCACTGAAAAAAATCCACTAAAATAAATTAAAATCCACTGAAACCCACTGAAATAAACTGAAATCCACTGAAACCCACTGAAACCCACTGAAATAAACTAAAACCCACTGAAACCCAGTGAAACCCACTGAAATCCACTGAAAAAATCCACTGAAATAAACTAAAACCCACTGAAACCCACTGAAATAAACTAAAACCCACTGAAATAAACTGAAATCCACTGAAATCCACTGAAAAAATCCACTGAAATAAACTAAAACCCACTGAAACCCACTGAAATCACTGCCAAGGGGGAGCAGCTCTGCAAGCAAGGAGGGGACTGAGCCGTGTGGGATTTATGAGTATCCAAGGGAGGAAAAAGAAGCCCCCAACCTCATTCTCTGTGCCACACAAAACACTGAGATTCCATCAAAAGCAGGATCAGCACAAGGTTTTATCCAAGTGGGATTACACACAAGCACAAAAAATAAACCAATCTGTATTCTACATTATATTACAAAGGCAGGCAGTCAATAAATAGGTCAATAAATTATGGGAAGCACAGAAGTGTTTGGTGTGAAAATGGGTGAGTTTGGGTTTAGCTGGTGCGTGATAAAGTCTTTGGTGTTCATGAAGTGCTGGAGTGATTCTTTCAAAGACCCTTATCACTCCCAGGGAAGATAACTTTCCCTTAAAAGTGTAAAACAGACGCAGGGACAGTTCAGTAGGCTCTGGTACAGGCTAAAAGAGTCAACATCACTTACACTTTCCCAAGAATCTGACAAATTTGCAGCTTAGTATAAATAAAGTGACGGGTCTATTGTTTCTCAGCTCCGACACCTCCTTATCAGTCGGATTTGTTGCAGAAGAGTGGTGGGGACATGGCATGTGACTGCATCTCTGGGCTCTGGGGGGAGGAATATCCCTCTGGGAGCACAATTCAGCGCTCAGAGGAAGGGAGGATGCTCGTGTGGCACCAAGGGCTCTGCTGGGATTCTGCAGCTGCAGCTCACGGGATTCACTCGCTGGGATCGGGGGAGCTCCGGGAAATCTCCAGGGCAATTTTGGCTGCTGCAGTCCCAAGGGTTCAGGAAATTTATTGCAATTCCTTCTGCCACCTAAAGCTCTGGCCCTGAGAGCCAGCCCAGGGCTGCTGCAGCAGCGCCAGAGCTGCCTCAGAGGGATTTTGTAATGCACAGGGGGAATTTCTTGGCCTGGCCATGCCTGGCACTGCTCCTGGGCCATTTGCTTTCCTAAGAAAGATGGGAAAGGGAATTGTACCCTTCTGCTCCAGATGCCAAATCATCCCTGCCTGTTACTTTTGACTGAAACAGGGAAAGACTGAAGGAAATATTGAGAAAAAAGGGAAAAAAATCACCTTTTTTGTGTCTGAGTGATTCAGGAGCTTGAGAATGATCAGGATGTAAGATCTACAGAGATAAATTAAGAAAAAACGAGCATGTAAAGACCTTTATAAAGATATTACAGGACATTGAACAATCCAGGTGTGATTGCCCGTCACTCTTTGTCTTGAACAGCTCTGGAAAGCCCTGGAGATGCCAATCAACATTGATAAAGTACAAAAATACGCCTTTATTTCTGTGAATTTGGCAGCGAGAGCCCTCCCAAGCAATGCAGGGATCAGCTCCGTGCCCTGGCAGGAGGAGAGGCTCGGCGGCGATCCGGACAGCGAGAAGGAGGCAATGGAACAAAATATACAATCCCTACGTGACCAGCCCGTTCCCCGTGCCAGCAAACACACAATTATCTGTACAGGCCTCATTAAATAACCTTATTAAATAGCAAATGTACAAATTTACAGACTGAATCATTAAATACTCCCCCCTGTGCCCTCCCCACGCCGGCGTTCCCTCCTACTATCTGCAGCCGCACTCTGCCACCACCATGCCCTCGTACTTGAACTTGTAGGTGACCACCCCTGCATCCAGGTAGAGGATGGAGATGGGGTCGAGTTTGGTGGGCACGCAGCAGGCCTTGGAGGCTTTCTGGGGGTTCTTCAGGTGCACCAAAGTCTTGACTATGGCGTGTTTGGTGGGCGTGACGTGCTCCGTCAAGGGGTAGGCGCACACCCCGTGGCACTCGTAGGCTTCGTAGCCGGCCGGGGCGATGATCCACGAGTCCCAGCCGATCTCCTTGAAGTCGATGTAGAGCGGGGTCTTTTTGCAGTAGTTGCCCTTGGCGTTCCTGCGGATGCGGGCGGTGGAGTCGTAGATGATGTTGGAGCGCATCTGGAGCAGCGCCTCCTCCCCGGGCTGCTCGTGGAAGTTCCCGATCTCCAGGTTCTCCAGCTCCAGCAGCTGCTCGTGGTCGATCATCTCGTTCAGCTCTTCCTTCTCCTCCTTCCTGTCGTTGCTTTGGTCGTCAGAGTACACGACCAGCAGGGGCACGTGCTTGGCCTCGGAGTTGATGTCGATGTCGAGTTTCCCGTCCCCGTTCTGCTCCTCCCCTTCGCTGCTCTCGATGTGAACCTCCAGCCGGTGCGTGCTCAGCCCCGCCCGGCGCCAGCGCCGCGTGGCCTCCGTCACCTCGAAGCTCTCCCACTCGCTGCTCGTGCCGTAGATGTGCCTGGAGGCCAGGGCCACCAACTTCCTCTCCTCCCTGGCCCCCGCGGGGACGTTCTCCAGCACTTCGAAAATGGTCACCTTCCTGTCCAGCCCTTGGTAGAGCCTCTGGTCCCGCTCCACCAGGGTGTAGAGCCTCAGCTCTGCCATGGTGATCTCCTCGTGGTGAGGGATGGAAACGTTGAACAGGAGCGGGTATTTCCGAGTGCCTGGAGCGCCAGTGGGGTGGGAATCCAAGTCTGGAGAGGACAAAAATCAAATGTTTTAGGAGAGTCAATCCATGCAGAAACGCAGACACACACACTGAGGGTCATCCGTGCTGGGCTTCACCTGGACAGATCCGGGAAAATGTTTTTCCAGCACACGGGAAAAGGGCCGAGGTTATTTCAGATGTGTCAGGACAACAAGGTCCCAGACATGCTACAGACCTGGATTTAGAGATCCTCCCTTTGTCCCCAGGCTTTCCAGGGACTTCCTCGCCAGCTGGAAGTTTTACATATTCAAAATGTGTGGCCTAATATTAACCTAAAGATCATTTCTAGATGGCTGCAAAGCAACTATTTAATAAGCAAGGGAAAACATTCACTGGTGTGGGGAGGCAGAAGGACGTGGCACTGGAGCCAACATGAAATGGGCAGGACAAAACCTGCAAACACAAGAGATGTGTGTGCTGGAAACCTGGAAATGCAAGAGATGTGTGCTGCAAACCTGGAAACATGAAATGTGTGTGCTGGAAACCTGGAAACATGAAATGTGTGTGCTGCAAACCTGGAAATGCAAGAGATGTGTGCTGCAAACCTGGAAATGCAAGATGTGTGTGCTGGAAACCTGGAAATGCAAGATGTGTGTGCTGGAAAACTGGAAACATGAAGTGTGTGTGCTGCAAACCTGGAAATGCAAGATGTGTGCTGCAAACCTGGAAATGCAAGATGTGTGTGCTGCAAACCTGGAAATGCAAGAGATGTGTGTGCTGCAAACCTGGAAATACAAGATGTGTGTGCTGGAAACCTGGAAACATGAAATGTGTGTGCTGCAAACCTGCAAACACAAGATGTGTGCTGCAAACACAAGATGTGTGTGCTGCAAACCTGCAAACACATGAAATGTGTGTGCTGCAATGTTCCAGCGCTCTGACAGGAGCTCCCTGCTGCTCTGACACCTCTCAGACACGGAAAGGGCCGAGCACTCGGAGAGGAGAAGCTGCTTTGGAAGATGTTTTACGTCAGGAAGGGCAGGTGGTGACACCAGGGTGAGCTGGTGATGGCAGCAAAGCCACCACGGGCTCGGTGGGCTTTGGGTGAGCAGCCAGGTGAGCTCAGCCAGGTGAGCTCAGCCAGGTGAGCTCAGCCAGGTGAGCTCAGCCAGGTGTCCTGGGCGCCTGCAGTGACAGAACAAGGTGACAGGGCACAATGGCTGGTGTCACCTGGGCTGCCTGTCCTGCTGCTGGCTGCACAGCAAAGCTCATTTCTGTCCCCAGATCTGTCCACGGGGAGTGTTTGCTGCCTCCCTTCAGGACACAGAGGCTGGAACTGCGATTAATGCAAACTCTTTGTGACCTGGGGCTCCCCTTCATCTCTGCCTTCCTCAGTTTTTCTGTGTTTGTAGAAAAAATGACTCTGATAAAGCCACAAGCCCTGGCCACGCTCCACCAATGCACTTTGGCAAGCCATGAATTCAGCATGTGACTTGTGCTGTTGAACTCCAGTTTGAGGCACCTGCCTTTATCTTTTTCTTTTTCTAATTTTGCACTTTCATCTCTTCTCAAATTAAAAAATAAAATTAAAAAAAAATAATAATAAAAAAAATAAATAAAAAAAAAGAGGGGGGATTCTGTTTCCATTTCCCTGTCAGTTAATAAAGGTGGGAGAGGCAGGGCAGGAGCAGACCCTGAGCACCCCTCGTACAGCCAGGATGGGACTCTGCTCTTCAGCTGCAAAATTCACAGGTGCCAAACCTCCTGCTGTTCCCAGTGCACCCCTGGGAGGGCTGGGAAGGGAGATTTGGAGTCGGTAGAAAAAGAAAGATTTCTCTTCAAACTTTATTTCAAGTGTTAAGCACTGATTACAGCCCCATCTACAACTAAACTGTTGTGGTCCATGGGTTAAAACAAAGAGCTAATTCCAACCATAGCCCCTGTTAGACCTCTAAAATAAAGGATTGAATGGATAATAATTAAACTGGGATTAATGCCAGTTTTCAGCAGGTGAAGAAATCAATTCCATGATCTGTTTCTCCCGTCCTTCTCATTGCAAGCAATTAATTTCTCTATCAAAAGAGCTCTTCAGCATGAAAGGGATGTTTTTTAATTATCCAGACTTTGAGGACACATGAAAACATGAATTTCACACTCCTTAAACTCCTCGTGTTTGTGAAGCTGTGTTCCCCTCATGTGTCTTGCTGGTTTGGACTGGGAGAGGCGAGAGAAAAATCTGAAGGGACAGAAATTTAAGGTGAGTTTTCCCCATTTGAGGCAGAATTTGTGAAGGAGGCCCAGCAGGACATGGCAAAGGCCAGCCTGGGCCATTCCACGCTGCAAACCTGGATTTCTGCAGGTGGAACCATCTCAGATTTGCCTCACCAAAACCACAGAGCGTTTTATTCTTTACCACGCTGCACCTGGCAGCTTTTCCCCCCACGATTTCTGTTTCAAAAATGAGAGCATCTCCTGCGGGTGTGCCTTCATCCCTGCTGCTGGGCAGAGACAGGCACGGCCAGGTGGGCAAGGGGCCACCACGTCCTGCCACTGCTTTGCCACCAACCCTCCGAGAAATCTCTCCACACTGGAGAAAAGGAGACCTAAAGAAACTTTAAATCACACTGCTGAGCCTCCTGATGCAAGAAATCTACTGCTGGCAAAGGTGCCTGGGCCTGGAGGAGATGGGGGCAGAGCAGAGATTCAGGATTCTCTCCAGGAACCTCACTGCCCTGCAAAACTCAGGTGATTTCCACCCATTTTGAAACTGCAAATGTTGAGGGGAAAAGCAATCATGTTTTTAAGCTCAGTAATTAAACATTTAGAGGATGAGGGAGGCCCCGTGGCAGCTTGAACAGCCACAGGGCAGCTGAGCTCGGATCAAAGCTCTTGCATTTGCCACGTGGGTTAATACTTGGAATTGGTTAGCTGGAAAATGTTTTTAGCATAAAATGTGTTGGTGCAAAAAGATACTGGCAAATTATTGAATGTTGGTGCTGCAGCGTTGTTTCACCCTCGTTGAGCTGAGGGGAATGTGGAAGGAAAAACAGAGGGAAAAAGGGGGAAATGGCACAAAGGCATTTGTTCAGTTGGTTGGAGCAGAGTTTTAATAATGCCAAGGTTATCTCTTTGATCCTGTGTGGGCCACTCACTTGAGAGCTGCATTTGATGATCCCTTTCAACTCAGAATAATCTGTGATTCTCTGATGATTAAGTTTCTTCAGGTTTTGTTTGTTTTTATTAGGATATAGTCTGGCACTCCAAAGTAAAATCAATTGGTTATCCAAAAATTCCTCTTCACTTGTTTTTGTGTATTTTCTGGACTGTGTGCCAGTGTCAAAGGAAGAAAACTTTACAAATGCCATGGGGATGAGAAGGCATTAACAGAAAGCTGTGCTCGGTTAAGCTCATCATTTTAAAATATTGCAAATACTGTGTCAGAAAATCCACTTTGAACAGCGTGTAAAGATCAGTCTTGCCTTAATTTCAACTATTACTGCAGGGATCCATTTAAAAAATCAATCAGCTTTACAAATGATGTTACAAATCAGGTTACAAATGATGTGTGTCGCCGTGGGGACAGAGAAATTGAGGCACTGAAGTGACACTTGGTGTTAGAGACGCCTTCCCCAAGTCCCTGCAGTGTCAGAAAGGACTCGGCAGAGCTGGGTCTGGGCAGCCCTGCCACCTCTGCTGCTTCCCAAGGCCATCCTCACCCCAAGGCCCTTTCCCCGTGCCCTGTCCTCGGCCAGGACGTTTCCCACCGGCTCCGGGGACGCTCCTCTGTCCGTTCTCCCGGAGATCAGCAGCTCTTACCTTCGTTTTTGAAGCTCCTGATGATGTTTGCAGAAGGCATCGATGTCCTGTCTGTGGCAAACCTGTTGTAGAGCTCCAGCATGTACTCTGGGGGGTCCACCTTGGCCGACTCGTGCAGGGGGATGTCAGACAGGTTCAAGGTCTTCAAAAACTCATTTTTCATGTTCTGGAGCAGCGTGTTGAAATCCACCCCATCTTGCTCGGAGAGGATCTCATCGAAAAGAGGCACGTCCTCCTCCAGAGAGGAGCGCTCCAGGCTCAGGATGGGGCTGCAGGCTGCAAGGTGAACCAGCAGGGAGAGGAGAGCCCAGAGCTGGAGGACAGCAGAACCCATGGCTTCGCCTCCAACCGCACTGGAGGAGCGCTGCCTCTCGTGTGGGCTCGGTGGCGGTTTTATCCGCTGGCTTGTGTCACAGGGGGATGACAAGTTTGGAAACTCTTGTCTTGGAGCTTGTGATCCGTCCTGTCTGTCTGCCCCTTCCCCCTCCCCAAAACCAGGTCTCGGTAATTGGATCTCGCTCTCCTCTATGGCCGCCTTGCCTCTCTTATCTCGGGCAGTGGAAGCTGCTCACCAGATTTGT
This sequence comes from Pseudopodoces humilis, assembly GCF_000331425.1. The sequence goes on from NW_005087702.1 coordinate 503,259, forward strand.
TGCTATCTCCACATCCCCTCTCCCTTAATGAGCGTTTTGTAAACATTCTGTGCAGGACTCTCAGAGATAGGACAAGTTTCTCCTCGGAGAGGAGCTGCCCTTCCTTTCTGACTCTGCCGGCCGTGCGCGAGCCGCTTCCCTCCGCGCGCGGGAATTCCGTGGAGCCTCTCTCCAAAACGCGCCCGTTTCGCACCGAGGCCGAGCAGCTGCTCCTTCTGGCCTTTCCTCTTTCCGAGCCAGGTCTCCAGGTTAAACTTCAGAAGGAATTTCTTTGGGGAAGATTCTGTTTTGCAGTGCAAATCCTGGGAGAGGAGCTCTTGGTGCTTCCACAGCGGAGTCACCAGGCCCGGGATGCGGAGGAAAGCTCAGGGAGAGCAAGGACAATCGCATCCTCCAAGGGACTTGGTGATCCTCCTGAGCTGCTCCCAGCTCGAGGATTTCCACGATTCCATGACTGGAGGATTTGCAAATGATTCAGAAAATCTTTATTTCGTTCATCTATCATTTGTACCTTGGCAAATCACGGTTGTACTTGATTTAATCACAGCACTGCTGAAAAAAAAAATTATTAAAGACACCAAAGGCCAACAGTGACTCTGTTTTCAGGGTCACATCAACCCAAACAACTCAGGGACACGGTGTGGAGAACACAGAAATTACTTTGCAAAGACACGTGCTGAAATTAACGGCACTTTTGGCCTTAGTGTGCAAATTCCAACAAATTGTGAGCAGTGTCCAAGTGAAAACTGGTCTGGTTCATAAATAAATTCGTCCATTTAAACCTCCCTGTTCTCCAAAGACTTTCCCAAGTTGTTCTGGCAGCGTGGCCGGAGCTCAGCGCCCATCCCCGAGGGGTTCATCAAGATAAAGAGACATTTCTGCTCGTGCTGCACATCATCCATCCATCCATCATCCATCCATCCATCATCCATCCATCCATC
>NW_005087702.1:511470-523768 GCF_000331425.1 Pseudopodoces humilis
AATCCTAAATGATGTCCCTGTTCAGGGTTTCTGTCTGCCCTGTGCAAAACCCTTGTGGTGTTGGGGAAGAAATGCAGTTCTGAGGGTTTGGGCTCAGTAGCAGTATTTATATCAGTATATATATATATCGGTATTTTCTTACCTGGTGAGATCCCTGTGTCTAGCTAGGAAAAAGCCACACAAATCTCAATCCTAAATGATGTCCCTGTTCAGGGTTTCTGTCTGCCCTGTGCAAAACCCTTGTTGTCTGCAGAGCTGGGAGGGTTTGGGCTCAGAGGGGACAAGAGGCACAGGGCTGTGACTTACGTTGGGTGGCCACCAGCTGGTAGAGAGGGAGCCCCGTGCAGAGCTTCTCAATGTGCTTCCCATACAGGATCCAGTCCTTCAAACGCCCCAGCCAGGAGGAGCCACTCTGGAACTGGGCCCACACGTTGTTTGGGGAGTACACATCCTTCATGGTCTGGGGAGAAAAGGTTCAACACCACCAGAAATGGAGCTTGAAGATTCACTTCACCCTTTGAAGGTTCCCAAATCTAAAACCACCTTCCTTTGCCTCACAATAAAATTGCTAAAGAAGCTTCATGCTTTAAAGAAAAGAATAATTTCAATCTATTCAGTAACAAAATTCACGAGATGTTAAATATGCCTACACAGCAATTGTTCATTGCTGCCATGATAATTTATATTATTGGCAGCAAGTTCTGCTGGAAATGTGCTAATGGGCTGACACCAAATGGGCCAGTTCAGCTCCAGGCAACACTTCCAGTCTCCTTCTGAAACCTCAGCCTGAATGAATTCCAAAATCTGGTCGAAGTAAATTGATCTCTACCTTCTGTTCTGAAAAAAAATAATAAATCTCAAGCAATGTCAAGGTGAAAATACCAGCAGGACAATGAGTAAAGGGAAAGTTTGCCTGAATTTATATTGTGATCACCTCAAAACAGCCCAGTCACAGCAGTTCCAAGGACAGGGGGTTGTACAGCTCGAGCCACCTCGACAAACCCCCCATAAAACTTCAGGGGGGCCACGACGGTTCCTTATCTTTAAAGAATGTTCTGCATGAAATTCCCTTCAAGCTGTGCCTTGCCAGAGCAGCCCCATCAGTGCTAAGACAGCACAAAGTCATCCCTCAGGTGCTGTAGGGCAGGGTGGAGGCTGCTCTCACCCCACTGCTCCCCAGGGCTCACCTGTCTCTCAAAAGCCAAACGTCCCATCTCCTGCAGCTCTGGGATCAAGTCCTTCTTTATTTTCATGATAAAGCAGGCGTTTCGTGAGAATAGCCTGGTTGCAATATAGCCCTGAGATGGAAAGAATCGAGGTTAAATCGTTAGAAATGGCTCACAGTGACATTTGTTGGTGTTCTTTACTCTTTGGGGCAAGCTGGGAGGAACAGCGGGCGGCTGCTGTGGAATGAATGCATTGCCTTGGTTTGGGGAACAAAGTCCTGGTGCTGTCCCTGAGGCTGGAAGGGACATTTCTGACAGACTTGTGCTGCTCACCTCCAGCCCCACTGAGCTCAGGGACCTTCTTCTCACTTCCAGGAGCTGCCAGCACAGGTTTCACCACAATCTTTTAAACCGCCCCACTGCACGGGCGAGGAAAGGAGGAGGAAAGGTGCTGGGAGTCCTCAGAGAAACAGTGTTCTGGGACAGGACGTGGTGAGAACACACTAAAATAATTCCTGATCTTAAAAACTTCCTCAGGGGTTAATTGGAGGCAGATTCTTGGATTTACTCACGTGTGTGTAGTCAAAAATGGTGTCTGAGGAGTACACGCCAGAGCGGACGTGGACATCGACGATGTGCTCCTCGCTGTGGATGGTCATGGTCCCAGTGACATAATTGCTGACAGGATCCCGCAGGACAAAGGTCTTTGGTAAGGAAAAAAAGCACAAAATCATTGCTCATCACCTGGCTTCCACCTTGAGCAGGCACAAAAACCCCCCGGCGCTTTGTGCAAGGATCATCACTCTACTCACGTCCAGTGCAGAAGTCTGAGCCCAAAGGACTCCCAGGCAAATTAGGACTGCAGCCTGTGAAAGGAATCAGAATTCTCACTGCTCAGAAACACCAGTGCCATAAAAAAACCCAGTCCATGAACTGAGGGAAGGAGCTGGAGCATCAGTTTGAAAAATTCCCCACTTAGTGAGTATTTTAACTGAGAACAACCCCAATTCCTCAATGCAAAGCTTTTGCTATCAGGCTCTCCTTTGCCTGAAAAAGCAGAATAATTTAACCATTACATTTCTGCAGTTTTCACAAGCCCCTCCTTGATGCCATGTTACTTCTTGATTTGCCTCTACAACTGCAATGATGAAATCATAACTAAACCCCCCTTCTGAAGTGTAACCACTTCTGCATTCTTTGCTCAAACGAGGCTTCCACTGACTTTGCTGAGCCAAGAATTGTAAATTCTCCTCTTCCCACCCAAAGAAACAACACACAGATCATATTATTGTCCCTCTCCATTGTACCACTTACTTGAGCATCTTCTTCTCTACCCTTTGCCTTTTAAAGGTGAGGAACTTACAGGATTAAAAGTTCAGCAGAAATGGAGACACTCACCAATGTCTTCATTTTTCTTCCAGATGAGAACAAGAGGCTGCAGAAGGCACGAACGCAAGGAAGTCCCAGAGACCTTCAACTTTTATATCTTGCAGGAGGTGTGGGAAACACTTGACAGAACTTTCCTTCATGACTCGAGCAAGTCCATATCTACATGTCGTAAGCCTCCTATCTGAATTTTGGGTTGGCACAGATAACCTGACCCAGATATATTTAAAACACTCAGTAAGACTCAGCAAATCAATCACTCTGCAAATGGCTATTATTCACTGGTTTAAACTTCAGTCTTGCTGGTTCTATTTTTTTCAATACTTAACAGGATATTATCCAGAATGAAATGACATTGGGAATAGCACTGCTGTTTATTCACACAAACTGCATTTTGTCTTCTAAAACACAAGTCCCTAAGAGCCTGATGGATGGTCTGCAGAGAAATGCTGGGAAGAAACACGTGTGTCATGGTGGCCTCCAGGTCAGCCAACAAAAAGACCAATTCTTCAGCCATTTTTATATTGAAAGTTTTGGCTGGGGCCCTGAGGCAGCTGACTGAGTTTTATTTACTGGGAATCTGTGCTCTGCTTCTGATCAGGCATCAGTGGCAGGGCGTTGTACCTGGGTGATCTTCCCTTCCAACCCAAACCATTGTGGGGCTCTGTGATTCTGTTCCCTGTGCAGGGACTCCTGACATGAGGCGCTGCTCACTTTTGATCAGGAGCACCGTGAGCAGAGCTCTGGAGGGAGTGACAGAGCTGGGAGCAGCAGCTGTGCCCCACAGGACAGCCTGGGACACTTCTGGCCTCCCCAGCACAGCCAGGGGTGCCATGAAAACCCAGAGGTTCCCTGGTGCACAAACTAAAGGAACAGGATGGGGATTCCCCCTCTGAAGCCACCCCTGATTGCTGCATTTTGTGAAAATGCCAATGACCACGATGTTGCCATGAGAATGAGGTGATTGAACCCTTGCTTGGACTCCTCCTCATCTGCTGTCCCACACCAGCCAGGGCTGGATGAATCACACTCTGCTTTCTACTAGAAGGTCATAATCAAGGCTGGCTCCCTCCTAAAAAAACAAAAACTCAAACTAACAGCAAACACATTTCTGTAATTTTTCTTATCAGAAGAAAGGAGAAGGAGATTGTACAGAATTATCTCTCAGCAAACAGGCCTCAATGGAAAAAGAAAAAAAAAAAAGAAACTGCACACATTTGCTTTATGCCACCTAAGTCCACACAAGAAAAGGTTATCTCAGGTGGAACAATGCCCTGCTGCTAAGCAATGTATCAGAAAACACATAAACAGGTATCAAATTCTGCTAAACCCAGTTAGATTAATTAGGTTGATGTTGCACTCCTCTTGAAAGCTGCCTCTGTCCCTTCTTCCAAAAGATTCCTTCGTTTTAAGATTACAGGTATGTCAGAAATACTCAGAGTAGATTTTGACAGTCGAGTAAGTATTTCACAGCAGGACTATAACAGGGTCCAGGCACTACCAGTTAAAAAAAAACCACCTTAATTTAACTTTTCCTCAGTGATTCAGCCTTCATGTACTCATTTTGTTTGAAGAACACCTGAGAAGCAGCAGCTGCTGCTTACCTGCTTGGGCACAGGTAAGGGCAGAGCAGGGAAAATCAACTGAGGGAGAACCACAACAGCAGCCACGGTCTCACCACCTGCACCCTGCACCTTGCACTCAGCTCTGCTGATCCCATCAGACAAAGACAAAAACCAAAAGCGAATTTCCCAAAAGTATTTCCCTGATTAATGCGATTGCAACAGGACCCAGCCTGAGCTGGCTGTCTCGGGCAAAGCCTTTGAGATAATTCCAGTAGGCAAGCCTTGCTTTTTGGAGACTTTTTGCCCACAGTTGGTGACAAATCTGCCAGGAGCACACCTGGAAGCAGCAGGCAGCAGCTCCAACACCAGCAGCAGCCCTGGAGGCAGCCTCTGATGGAAGAACTGAAGGGAGGAGCAGACCAAGCAGGGCTGAATCCCCTCTAATTTCACTTTCCTTGGGCAGAGTGAGGCTGAGTTTATGAAGCTGTGACTCAGAATCCCTCAGAGAACTTTGCTACTTCTGGTTTTTGGTCCCTTTCTCAGCCCTCAGTCCCCTGCTCTCCTGAGGAGGCTCTGAAGATCCAGGGCCACCTCTGACAGAAAGCAGATCCTGAGCGAGCTCAGAAAGGAAGCAAAAAAGAACTCAGCAATTCCTAGGATTTAGAACCACCCTCTTCACCTCCAGGGACTCACTTCACGTTTTTAACACGGCAGGATCAGCACCTCCAGGGTTGGAATTGTGCTTTTGGTGAGAGGCCCAACTTCAGGCCCAGGCCTTTGCCGCACACAAAGCGTCACTGCGAGTTCACTGGGGATCTGTGCTCTGCTGCTGATTAAAATTTCTTTTTCCATCTCAAAGCAGCGACTGTTAAATGCACTGAGCTTACCATGAGCAGTTTTCTCTCACTTCCCTGTATGCAGTGAATTCAATCAGGCAGGTATCAAAGCCTCATCTTATCAGAGCACTTCCCCAGGAAACTCGTCATGCTCCTGTGGACACAGGGCACCTGCCAATAAGGCAAACCCATTTTCAGATTTAACTTTGGGATATTATGTATAAAAAGTAAGAGTACACATCAATTACCAGCAGAGCTGGCCTGGCCTACCATCCAAATGAAGTTGCCTGTAAGTATACCTATCACTTTCTCATCAAACTCTTAAGGCTGGGCAGCTTTTAAATGCTTTTGAGCTTTTCCTGGCACTGAGGGAGCTCTGAGTGATTTCTGCAAGTGAAAATGCCAAAGGGGTGGGGACTGCAGGGGAGAAATCTCCCTTTTGGCAGGGATGGAACTGCAGATTCCTGCTCAAAGCGTGAGAGAGAGAAGTGCTCTGTCCCAGGGGCGACACTCGTCACACGTCCACAGGACAAAATTCTCTCCTTCACCACTCAGATCAACAGTCCCAGCAAGTCCCAGCGAGTCAGGGCTGTTTGCTGAGGGTGGGACGCATAAAAGACTCCAAATGCAAGATGGTGACACCAAGGTATTTACAGCAGCCTCAAACTGGTGCAGCAAAAATTCCCAAGTGTTACTTTTAAATACTCAGAGTCAGCCTTGGGCCTTTTTCATTAAAATCCTCCTTTGAAGGAGATAAAATCTGGGACTGATTCAATACTCACAGGGTTGTCTTCAAGAGAATAATTGTTCACAATAGTTATGCCAAAAGAATTTTTCATTGTAGCAGTAGGAAATCTCTCCAAAAGGTATCAGCAGGAGTTCGGACAGACCTGAGCAACACCAAGCCCGTGAGTTGTTGAAACTCTGGCTTTCTAAAGGGGTAACAAATGTTTGATGTCCCAATTTTCTGAACAGAAGGGCCTGTGCCTCCCTTTGGACTGTTTCTCCTGGAGGATGGGGTCACTGGGAAGGTGCTCAGGTCCCTTTGCTGCTGGGTTCCAAGCACAGAGCTGGACTGTGCACCCAAATTCCAGCTCTTCACAACATGGACATTTCTCAGATCTGCTCCATGTCTCAAACCAAAAGCTTCAGATGAAAAGCTCACACTTGCAAAGAAAATATTTCAGAGCACATTTTTCCAGTAAGTTACTGAACTGGGGCTGGGCAAGTTTTAAACCCCACTGTGTTTCAATGACCTTGCCTGGGCAAGGTGCTCTGCTGGGGCCAAGAGCCATTTCCATGCCTGTGTTCTGTGAATTCATCAACAAATAATTCTCCTGCACAATTAAATCCTCTTCAGCTGGACCCCACTGCAGAAAGTGCTGAGTCTCTACACAAAGTAAATCAAAATTATTTTAAGACAGCAAGCAATTTGATGCAAGATAAGCAGCACCATGTCCAAGTGTTTTGAATTTCAAATGTTCATTTCAGATCGTCATTGCTTCACTTCTTGGGGTTTTCTTGGCTCCTGCTCTTGCCAACCACGTAAGTATAGAGCTACACACAGCTACTCACCACTTCCACACTGGCTTTAGCTCTTACCTCTGAGAAATCTGTATCTGCAAGTGAAGCTGCTTTTTCAAGTCTGATATTTAGAAGAAAATTGCATTTTAATTTTTCTATGATAACAAAATCATTTCCATGCTTGATGTGTCAAGGGGAAAAGGCAGTTACCATACATGGAATCAGCAAAGTCTGTCCTGAGATGAGCATAAACACCAAAAACAATGATGTGGAGAGAAACAAATATTAACATGGCTGGTCTGACTCCAGAATACAGTAGAATACTGTAAGAAATCTGGTGCCAGCAACATCCTGCTGGGGAAAGAACAGTAAGGAATTATTTTGATTACTTAGAAAGTAAAGGCTTCCCATCTTCATTCTGAGGCCAGAAATCATCTCCCCTTTAATCTCCAAGAGCAATAATTTCCCAAAACATGGCTACTAGAGCTAATGCTTTGTTGAGTGAAACACTGCTGGGAAACCAAGAAGCTAAATGCTTACCTCTTTTAATCTTTCCCAAGAATCAGAACATGGAGAACAACTTTAATGGGCAGCTCAGTGAAGACTCAAACCACTCTGAGATCAGGGTCAGCACCAACCCAAGGGAGGGCTCTGAGGACTGGAAAACCATCTGGGACTTCAAGAACGTGAGTAGCTGCCACCGTGGCACAAGAAAAATAGCAAGAGGCAAAAGATTTCTAAAAAACACCAAAGCTTCAACGAAATTTCATCATCATAATTTAGAGGACATGCTTGAAAATGTGTTCCTTCAGCCGTGGGGCTGTTTCTGGTGTGCTGCTTTAGCTTTCCAGCAGCAAATCCCTCCATGTGCCCTGAGCAGGAGAACACATCATACACGTGGCACTGCTGGAGCAGGCAATTTTCCTTTTACCAAAGTCTCTTGTCAGCCTCCAGGACACATTTACCTAAACAATAGAATTGAAAGGACCAATATTTTTCTTTCCCTGTGATTATTTGCACTGTAGGAAGCCTTTCTTTTAGCCAGTGCCTCTCTCTAAAAACACACTTCTCTTTCTCTGGATATTTTTTCAACAAAAGGGGGTTTTGTTTCATTTTAACAGGGCTATGTTGCAACCAAGGTGTTTTCCAAGAACACCTGCATCATTGCTACAACCAGCAAGAGGTTTTGGCTTGGCAAACACTTTCCTGCACCTCTGCAGGTGGGTTGGTGGTTGAAATGAGGCAAAAGCCAATTGATTGTCAGTGAAAAGAATTTGTTCCTACACAACACAAGAGAAAAAGCTCCATGAACTGAAGAGAACCTTCTCAGCAGGGCTGAGTTGCTCTAGAAGTCCTTTGAGAAGTTATATTGCCCAGGAATAACCCCAGTTTCTGTTCAGCCTGGCCTTGGGCACTTCCAGGGCTGAGGCAGCCACAGCTTCTCTGGGCAACTTGTGCCAGGGCCTCCCCACCCTCATGGGTGAAGAATTTCCTCCCAGTATCCCATCTAACCTTGTCCTCCAGCAATGGGAAGCCTTTTCTCCTTGTCCTTTCAACTCCAGGCCCTTGCAAACAGACTTGTCCAATCTTTTCCATTTGGGATACCGGAAGGCCACGATGATGGCACCCAAAGCTTCTCCTCTCCAGGATGAACAATCCCAATTCCCTCAGCTTTTCCTCACAGCAGGGCTGCTCCATCCCTCTGACCAGGCTGGTCCCAATTCTCCTTCCTGTGCTGGGCCCCAGGCCTGGGGGCAGCTCTGCAGGTGGGGTCTCACCTGAGCAGAGGGGCAGGGTCCCCCCAGAGCTGCTGGGGTCAGCCCAGCACATGGGGGGTTCCTGGGGGTCCCCTGTCACCCACCAGGATCCCTCAGCCCGGCACATAGGGGGTTCCTGGGGGTCCCATGGGTGGGTTGTACCCACCCTGTCACCCACCAGGATCCCCCCAGAGCTGCTGGGGTCAGCCCAGCACACGGGGGGTTCCCATGGGGGGTTCCTGGGGGTCCCAAGGGTGGGTTGTGCCCACCCTGTCAGCCCCCAGGCCCCAGGTCCTCCTGGCCAGGGCCGCTCTCCACATCCCCAGCGCTCAGCTCCAGGGCTGAATTTCCTAAATTCTGTTTTCTGGTTTTGTTTCTTTGATGTGAAGGGATCTGGGCCTCAGCAGCTGCCACCCCGGGAGAATCGCTTCCTCATCTCCAGGGACAGACTCCAAAGCTTGAGCCCATTTGGAAAACGCATCCAAGCCCTGTGCAGAGGAATTCCCTCTTACCTCGCTTACCCAGCTCCCGGTGAGTCTGCTACTGACATCCCTCCTGCTCCAAAACCAGGACAGGCCAACAGGATTCCAGATTCCAAAAAAGATACAAAAAAGGATTCAAGCCAACAGGAGCGTGTCACTCACTGAAATCTTGTGCTTTTCTATTTTATCCATCCACGTGCACATGTGGAAGGAAACACAGCAGCTCTTTCACCTGACACACCTTTCCCTCAGGAAGCTCCTGGGCTCCAGCTCTTGACATAAAACTGGAATTTTTAGGCAGCTGGTTGAAAGCATTTAGGCTACATTTTTTTTTTTTTATTTTCATATTTTCTCAGTCCAAATCCAATTGGTTTTTCTTTTTCTTTCAGGATCAAACTTTTTAAGAGGATCAAACTTCTCATCAGGATCAAACTCCTCAGGGCGAGATGCTTCGTGATTGAAATTGAAGATTAATGAACTGCCTGTTTATTACTGATAAAGTTTACAGAAGAAAACTCATAAAACTGTGTACCCATAAGATTTTGCTCCTTGATAATCTTCTCTTGATTATGTTTTCAATCATTTATCTTTCTTCTGCTCTGTGTGGAAGCTGTTGAGTCACAGTAAAATTTATCATCAACCTACACTGCCCTGTGCTGTGTTTTTACAAACCCTTTGAAAAAGCAGAAGCGATTCAAAAGATAAATTGCAAAACTAACATCCTTGCAAAATCCCAATTTTGGCATTTAAACCTCTTCCAGCACAACTTCGCAGGGAGAGCTCACATGCTGCCTTGAGAAATTATCCATCAATACTAGAAGAAGATTGTGCTATACCCACTACATTCCCCATAGTCAGGATACCATGAGATCACTATAACTGATTTTTTGACTTCTAATTAATGTAGTAAAACACAGCAATGTGACACAAAGTGAAATGTTTTGTTTTAAAAATAAATATTACCTTGCAATATGGCCAACTGCAAACAGACAGAAGCACTGACCAGCCCAGGAACTGAATTGCAGACAAGAAAATTACAGGATACAGAACAGAATTGCACAAAGTCCTGCAAAACCACTCGAACTTGGTGCACCCAGGAGGAAAAATCTGCCAAGAGCTGGGAATGAATAAAGCTGGAAAGGTGAAAATGTCTCAGGGCTGCTTTGCCAAGATGCCTCAGCCCTCACCCCAGTATTTTAGTGGGTGCTATGGTGACCTGATAACGTGCAGTATATTTTGGAAGGTGGAAAGGCTTTCACATATTTTGTCCAATACAAAGCTTTTTATGTTCTTCTTTAAGCCCCAGGATATTTCCGGACTTAAGTTTGATGTGAATTTTCAAGAGTAAATAGTACATGTTAGAAAAGTACTAAAAACATATTTAATTTTTCACAGCAAATGGATTTCTATTTGATAACTATCAGACTTGAGCAGGTCAAAATGCTCAGAAGTACAATCCTCATGTTTATCAAGTAGTTACACCAGGAAATAATTTTCAGGAACAAGTGACAGGGGAACAAATGACAAAATAATTTTGTTGCAACACTCAGCACTTCCACAGTGAATTCTGAAAACATATAAAAGGTGGAGGGTTCACACTGCTCTTTCTACCTGCAGGAGCATCAGCTCTGCAGTCAGGATGAATCTCCCTGTAAGTATGCATGCTTTTCTTCCTTATAAACTCAAACTTTGATTCAAACCCATTCCTTCATCCCTCACAAGGCTTTCTGCCCCTCTGGAGCACTGAGGCTTTCTCTGGGGACATTTTGCTCCTGCAGAAGGAGCAGCTCAGCCCCTGTTCCCCAGAGGAGCTGAGCAGGGGAGGATTTCTCCAAGCCTTGGCTGTCCATTATTCAGCAAACAGAAAGCCCAGTGCCCATCCCTGCCAAGGCTTCTGCACAGCTGGAGCAGTGCTCTGCTGGATCCAGCCCTTCCCTGCAATGCCAGAGCAGAAGGAATGGAAAAGCTTTCCATTTCCAAACAAGCTGAGATTCAGCTCTTGACAGAGCAAGAGGGAAATGTGTCTGGGGTAAAGCAAGGGTGATTCCCTTTTGGGGCACTGGGGCAATCCCAGGATGAAAGCAAGAAAGGATCCAAGGAGGACCCTGAAACATCAGATTAGGAAAAGGGAAGGAGGCGTCTCATGACCAGATTTGTCAGCCAGAGCTGCAGTTACACTTTTGGATTTGATTTTCATTTCAGATTTTGGCTGCAGTCCTCCTTGGACTGGTCCTGAATCCAGCCCTTGCTCTATATGTGAGTACAGTGACCAATTTCCCCATGCATGACTGCTCTGCCTCTGTTCCCTGCTTCATGCTTCTCCATTCTCCTTGATTCTGTCTCCACCGCTTTCAAGGAAAATAACTGAAGCCTTCTCAAGCAGATGAAACTCTAAAGGCACCAGATGACAGGAGTAGGATGCAGCAATGATTCATGGAATCCTTGAAAGGAATTCTTACAGCTTTCTTGCCCAATGCCAATGCCTTGGTTCAGGGTCTGTTTGAAAATACTGAGGGCACAGCTGGCTTTAGTGGGGGGGAGAGAACTTCTTCAATGGTAGCAAGAGTTTATTTAAAAGCACTGGAGACAACACTGACAAATGTTGCCATCTAAAAGTGCCCCATTTGGTTTTGCAGTCTCAGAAGACAAGTCAAAATGGGCAAATCATCTTTGGTGAAGACTCCCAGATCACTATCACTGGTATCTCACAAGGTGTGAGGATCAACAGTCAAACAAGGGTGGCAATAATTGAGCAAAAGACCAGAAATTTATCATGGAAAACCATCTGGAACTACAACAGGGTAAGTGGAAGGGATGGGGATTGTTAAAAAGGTGACCCAGGGATTGGGCTTGTTTCAGTATTCTGATCATTAGAACTTAACGAAGTGGGGTAGAAATTCTGGGCATTCGCTACAGTTTTCATCTTGACTTCGACCCAAACTCAACAGCTGGAAAAACTCAATTGTGAATGCTAAATGCTTTTCTTTTACAGGGCATCATTGCAACCAAAGTCACACAACAGAACGCCTGCTACATTTCTGCCATGAACAGAAATGAGATCCCCAGTTTTGATAATCTGGCCCGCCTGGCTGCAGAGAGGAGGGTAAGATTCCAAAAGAGAAGCAGGTTCTTGCATTTAAGTTCACGTGGTGGTTTCTTCATGTGCTTTTTCTTTCTGGAGAGGACCAGGCTGTCTCCAGTGGCAGGATTTCCAGCCTCTCAACACCAATGCAGATTGGAAATTTGTTGCAGGGGCTCTGAGGGGCAAGGATAGAACCCAAATGCTTTGGAGGGAGCCCTGGCTACACAGAGGGGTTTCAGTCCTCTTCTCCTCTTCAGCCCTTTCCTGGCACTTCCACTCCCCCCAGGCCCCCTGTCCTTCACTCCCTGAGAACAAGCTCTGCCTTGGCAGCTGCCTTCAAGGCTTGCTAAACCCTAGGGGCCCCAGGAGATAAAAAGGTGTCCCTAAAGGCACCTTGGACTCCAGGTCCCAGCCCTGACTCACCATTCCAGAGCGAGGAATAGGCCCAGCTCCCAGCAATGTTAATGCTGAATGAACGCTGCTTTATCCTGTTTAGAACC